>JAMBLF010000650.1:0-220327 GCA_030578115.1 Leucoptera coffeella | reverse complement strand
AGGAATATTCTTGAAGGACGATAGTCCTTTTCAGGAATATCCTTGAAGAACGATAGTCCTTTTCAGGAATATCCTTAAAGGACGGTAGTCCTTTTCAGGTATATCCTTGAAGGACGGTAGTCCTTTTAAGGAATATTCTTAAAGGATGATAGTCCTTTTCAGGAATATCCTTAAAGAACGATAGTTCTTTTCAGGAATATCCTTTAAGATCGATAGTCCTTTTCAGGAATATCTTGAATGACGAAAGTCCTTTTCAGGAATATCCTTGAAGGACGATAGTCCTTTTCAGGAATATCCTTGAAGAACGGTAGTTCTTTTCAGGTATATCCTTGAAGGACCATAGTCCTTTTCAAGACTACGTTTGAAAAAAGATAGTCCTTTTCAGGAATATCCTTGAAGGACGGTAGTCCTTTTAAGGAATATCCTTGAAGGATGAAAGTCTTTTTCAGGAAAATTCTTGAAGGACGATAGTCCTTTTCAGGAATATCCTTGAAAGACGGTAGTCCTTTTCAGGTATATCCTTGAAGGATGATCCTCTTCATGAATATCCTTGAAGGACGATAGTCCTTTTCAGAAATATCCTTGATGAATGATCCTTGTCAGGAATATCCTTGAAGAATGATACTCTTTTTCAAGAATATCCTTGAAGGATGTAAGTCCTTTTCAGGAATATCCTTGAAGGACGGTAGTCCTTTTTAGGAATATCCTTGAAGGACGGTAGTCCTTTCTAGGAATATCCTTGAAGGACGGTAGTCCTTTTAAGGAATATCCTTGAAGGATGAAAGTCTTTTTCAGGAATATTCTTGAAGGACGGTAGTCCTTTTCAGGTATATCCTTGAAGGACCATAGTCCTTTTCAAGACTACGTTTGAAGGAAGATAGTCCTTTTCAGGAATATCCTCGAAGGACGATAGTCTTTTTCAGGAATATCCTTTAAGGACGGTAGTCCTTTTAAGGAATATCCTTGAAGGATGAAAGTCTTTTTCAGGAATATTCTTGAAGGACGGTAGTCCTTTTCAGGTATATCCTTGAAGGACCATAGTCCTTTTCAAGACTACGTTTGAAGGAAGATAGTCCTTTTCAGGAATATCCTTGAAGGACGATAGTCCTTTTCAGGAATATCCTTTAAGGACGGTAGTCCTTTTAAGGAATATCCTTGAAGGATGAAAGTCTTTTTCAGGAATATTCTTGAAGGACGATAGTCCTTTTCAGGAATATCCTTGAAGTACGGTAGTCCTTTTCAGGTATATCCTTGAAGGACCATAGTCCTTTTTAAGACTACGTTTTAAGGACGATAGTCCTTTTCAAGAATATCCTTGAAGGACGGTAGTCCTTTTCAGGTATATCCTTGAAGGACCATAGTCCTTTTTAAGACAACGTTTTAAGGACGATAGTCCTTTTCAGGAATATCCTTGAAGGACGATAGTCCTTTTCAGGAATATCTTTGAAGGACGGTAGTCCTTTTCAGGAATATCCTTGAAGGATGAAAGTCTTTTTCAGGAATATCTTTGAAGGACGATAGTCCTTTTCAGGAATATCCTTGAAGGACGGTAGTCCTTTTCAGGTATATCCTTGAAGGACGGTAGTCCTTTTAAGGAATATCCTTGAAGGATGTAAGTCCTTTTCAGGAATATCCTTGAAGGACGGTAGTCCTTTTAAGGAATATTCTTGAAGGATGAAAGTCTTTTTCAGGAATATTCTTGAAGGACGATAGTCCTTTTCAGGAATATCCTTGAAGGACGATAGTCCTTTTTAGGTATATCCTTGAAGGACGGTAGTCCTTTTAAGGAATATCCTTAAAGGACGATAGTCCTTTTCAGGAATATCCTTTAAGATCGATAGTCCTTTTCAGGAATATCTTGAATGACGAAAGTCCTTTTCAGGAATATCCTTGAAGGACGAAAGTCCTTTTCAGGAATATCCTTGAAGGACGGTAGTCCTTTTCAGGTATATCCTTGAAGGACCATAGTCCTTTTCAAGACTACGTTTGAAGGAAGATAGTCCTTTTCAGGAATATCCTTAAAGGACGATAGTCCTTTTCAGGAATATCCTTGAAGAACGGTAGTCCTTTTCAGGTATATCCTTGAAGGACGGTAGTCCTTTTAAGAAATATCCTTGAAGGATGAAAGTCTTTTTCAGGAATATTCTTGAAGGACGATAGTCCTTTTCAGGAATATCCTTGAAAGACGGTAGTCCTTTTCAGGTATATCCTTGAAGGATGATCCTCTTCATGAATATCCTTGAAGGACGATAGTCCTTTTCAGGAATATCCTTGAAGAATGATCCTTGTCAGGAATATCCTTGAAGAATGATACTCTTTTTCAGGAATATCCTTGAAGGATGTAAGTCCTTTTCAGGAATATCCTTGAAGGACGGTAGTGCTTTTTAGGAATATCCTTGAAGGACGGTAGTTTTTTTTATGAATATCCTTGAAGGACGGTACTCCTTTTAAGGAATATCCTTGAAGGATGAAAGTCTTTTTCAGGAATATTCTTGAAGGACGATAGTCCTTTTCAGGAATATCCTTGAAAGACGATAGTCCTTTTCAGGAATATCCTTGAAGGACGGTAGTCCTTTTCAGGTATATCCTTGATGGACCATAGTCCTTTTCAAGACTACGTTTGAAGGAAGATAGTCCTTTTCAGGAATATCCTTGAAGGACGATAGTCCTTTTCAGGAATATCCTTTAAGGACGGTAGTCCTTTTAAGGAATATCCTTGAAGGATGAAAGTCTTTTTCAGGAATATTCTTGAAGGACGATAGTCCTTTTCAGGAATATCCTTGAAGGAAGGTAGTCCTTTTCAGGTATATCCTTGAAGGACCATAGTCCTTTTTAAGACAACGTTTTAAGGACGATAGTCCTTTTCAGGAATATCCTTGAAGGACGATAGTCCTTTTCAGGAATATCCTTGAAGGACGGTAGTCCTTTTCAGGTATATCCTTGAAGGATGATCCTCTTCATGAATATCCTTGAAGGACGATAGTCCTTTTCAGAAATATCCTTGATGAATGATCCTTGTCAGGAATATCCTTGAAGAATGATACTCTTTTTCAGGAATATCCTTGAAGGATGTAAGTCCTTTTCAGGAATATCCTTGAAGGACGGTAGTCCTTTTTAGGAATATCCTTGAAGGACGGTAGTCCTTTTCAGGAATATCCTTGAAGGATGAAATTCTTTTTCAGGAATATCTTTGAAGGACGATAGTCCTTTTCAGGTATATCCTTGAAGGACCATTGTCCTTTTCAAGACTACGTTTGAAGGAAGAAAGTCCTTTTCAGGAATATCCTTGAAGGACGATAGTCCTTTTCAGGAATATCCTTGAAGGACGGTAGTCCTTTTCAAGAATATCCTTGAAGGACCATAGTCCTTTTCAGGAATTTACGTAAAGGATAATAGTTTTTTTCAGGAATATCCTTGAAGAATGATCATTGTCAGGAATATCCTTGAAGAATGATACTCTTTTTCAGGAATATCCTTGAAGGATGTAAGTCCTTTTCAGGAATATCCTTGAAGGACGGTAGTCCTTTTTAGGAATATCCTTGAAGGACGGTAGTTTTTTTTATGAATATCCTTGAATGACGGTAGTCCTTTTAAGGAATATCCTTGAAGGATGAAAGTCTTTTTCAGGAATATTCTTGAAGGACGATAGTCCTTTTCAGGAATATCCTTGAAAGACGATAGTCCTTTTCAGGAATATCCTTGAAGGACGGTAGTCCTTTTCAGGAATATCCTTGAAGGACGGTAGTCCTTTTCAAGAATATCCTTGAAGGACCATAGTCCTTTTCAGGAATTTACGTAAAGGATAATAGTTTTTTTCAGGAATATCCTTGAATGATGAAAGTCCTTTTCAGGAATATCCTTGAAGGACGATTGTCCTTTTCAGGAATATCCTTAAAGGACGATAGTTCTTTTCAGGAATATCCTTAAAGGACGATAATCTTTTTCAGGAATATCCTTGAAGGAAGAAAGTCTTTTTCAGGAATATCCTTGAAGGACGATAGTCCTTTTCAGGAATATCCTTGAAAGACGGTAGTCCTTTTCAGGTATATCCTTGAAGGATGATCCTCTTCATGAATATCCTTGAAGGACGATAGTCCTTTTCAGAAATATCCTTGATGAATGATCCTTGTCAGGAATATCTTTGAAGGACCATAGTCCTTTTCAAGACTACGTTTGAAGGAAGAAAGTCCTTTTCAGGAATATCCTTGAAGGACGATAGTCCTTTTCAGGAATATCCTTGAAGGACGGTAGTCCTTTTCAAGAATATCCTTGAAGGACCATAGTCCTTTTCAGGAATTTACGTAAAGGATAATAGTTTTTTTCAGGAATATCCTTGAATGATGAAAGTCCTTTTCAGGAATATCCTTGAAGGACGATTGTCCTTTTCAGGAATATCCTTAAAGGACGATAGTTCTTTTCAGGAATATCCTTAAAGGACGATATTCTTTTTCAGGAATATCCTTGAAGGAAGAAAGTCTTTTTCAGGAATATCCTTGAAGGACGATAGTCCTTTTCAGGAATATCCTTGAAAGACGGTAGTCCTTTTCAGGTATATCCTTGAAGGATGATCCTCTTCATGAATATCCTTGAAGGACGATAGTCCTTTTCAGAAATATCCTTGATGAATGATCCTTGTCAGGAATATCCTTGAAGAATGATACTCTTTTTCAAGAATATCCTTGAAGGATGTAAGTCCTTTTCAGGAATATCCTTGAAGGACGGTAGTCCTTTTCAGGAATATCCTTGAATGACGGTAGTCCTTTTCAGAAATATCCTTGAAGGATGAAAGTCTTTTTCAAGAATATCCTTGAAGGACGATAGTCCTTTTCAGGAATATCCTTAAAGGACAATAGTCCTTTTCAGGAATATCCTTGAAGGATGATCCTCTTCATGAATATCCTTGAAGGACGATAGTCCTTTTCAGGAATATCCTTGAAGAATGATACTCTTTTTCAGGAATATCCTTGAAGGATGTAAGTCCTTTTCAGGAATATCCTTGAAGGACGAAAGTCCTGTTTAAGAATATCCTTGAAGGACCATAGTCCTTTTAAGCAATTTACTTAAAGGATAATAGATTTTTTCAGGAATATCCTTGAAGGATGATAGTCCTTTTCAAGAATTTATTTAATGAATAAAAATTTTTTTCAGGAATATCCTTGAATGATGAAAGTCCTTTTCAGGAATATCCTTGAAGGACGATAGTCCTTTTCAGGAATATTCTTGAAGGATGAAAGTCTTTTTCAGGAATATTCTTGAAGGACGATAGTCCTTTTCAGGAATATCCTTGAAGGACGATAGTCCTTTTCAGGAATATCCTTAAAAGACGGTAGTCCTTTTCAGGTATATCCTTGAAGGACGGTAGTCCTTTTAAGGAATATTCTTAAAGGATGATAGTCCTTTTCAGGAATATCCTTAAAGGACGATAGTTCTTTTCAGGAATATCCTTTAAGATCGATAGTCCTTTTCAGGAATATCTTGAATGACGAAAGTCCTTTTAAGGAATATCCTTGAAGGACGATAGTCCTTTTCAGGAATATCCTTGAAGAACGGTAGTTGTTTCAGGTATATCCTTGAAGGACCATAGTCCTTTTCAAGACTACGTTTGAAAAAAGATAGTCCTTTTCAGGAATATCCTTGAAGGACGGTAGTCCTTTTCAGGTATATCTGTGAAGGACGGTAGTCCTTTTAAGGAATATCCTTGAAGGATGAAAGTCTTTTTCAGGAAAATTCTTGAAGGACGATAGTCCTTTTCAGGAATATCCTTGAAAGACGGTAGTCCTTTTCAGGTATATCCTTGAAGGATGATCCTCTTCATGAATATCCTTGAAGGACGATAGTCCTTTTCAGAAATATCCTTGATGAATGATCCTTGTCAGGAATATCCTTGAAGAATGATACTCTTTTTCAAGAATATCCTTGAAGGATGTTAGTCCTTTTCAGGAATATCCTTGAAGGACAGTAGTCCTTTTTAGGAATATCCTTGAAGGACGGTAGTCCTTTCTAGGAATATCCTTGAAGGACGGTAGTCCTTTTAAGGAATATCCTTGAAGGATGAAAGTCTTTTTCAGGAATATTCTTGAAGGACGGTAGTCCTTTTCAGGTATATCCTTGAAGGACCATAGTCCTTTTCAAGACTACGTTTGAAGGAAGATAGTCCTTTTCAGGAATATCCTCGAAGGACGATAGTCCTTTTCAAGAATATCCTTTAAGGACGGTAGTCCTTTTAAGGAATATCCTTGAAGGATGAAAGTCTTTTTCAGGAATATTCTTGAAGGACGGTAGTCCTTTTCAGGTATATCCTTGAAGGACCATAGTCCTTTTCAAGACTACGTTTGAAGGAAGATAGTCCTTTTCAGGAATATCCTTGAAGGACGATAGTCCTTTTCAGGAATATCCTTTAAGGACGGTAGTCCTTTTAAGGAATATCCTTGAAGGATGAAAGTCTTTTTCAGGAATATTCTTGAAGGACGATAGTCCTTTTCAGGAATATCCTTGAAGGACGATAGTCCTTTTCAGGAATATCCTTGAAGAACGGTAGTTCTTTTCAGGTATATCCTTGAAGGACCATAGTCCTTTTCAAGACTACGTTTGAAAAAAGATAGTCCTTTTCAGGAATATCCTTGAAGGACGGTAGTCCTTTTCAGGTATATCCGTGAAGGACGGTAGTCCTTTAAGGAATATCCTTGAAGGATGAAAGTCTTTTTCAGGAATATTCTTGAAGGACGATAGTCCTTTTCAGGAATATCCTTGAAGGACGGTAGTCCTTTCTAGGAATATCCTTGAAGGACGGTAGTCCTTTTAAGGAATATCCTTGAAGGATGAAAGTCTTTTTCAGGAATATTCTTGAAGGACGGTAGTTCTTTTCAGGTATATCCTTGAAGGACCATAGTCCTTTTCAAGACTACGTTTGAAGGAAGATAGTCCTTTTCAGGAATATCCTCGAAGGACGATAGTCCTTTTCAAGAATATCCTTTAAGGACGGTAGTCCTTTTAAGGAATATCCTTGAAGGATGAAAGTCTTTTTCAGGAATATTCTTGAAGGACGGTAGTCCTTTTCAGGTATATCCTTGAAGGACCATAGTCCTTTTCAAGACTACGTTTGAAGGAAGATAGTCCTTTTCAGGAATATCCTTGAAGGACGATAGTCCTTTTCAGGAATATCCTTGAAAGACGATAGTCCTTTTCAGGAATATCCTTGAAGGACGGTAGTCCTTTTCAGGTATATCCTTGAAGGACCATAGTCCTTTTCAAGACTACGTTTGAAGGAAGATAGTCCTTTTCAGGAATATCCTTTAAGGACGGTAGTCCTTTTAAGGAATATCCTTGAAGGATGAAAGTCTTTTTCAGGAATATTCTTGAAGGACGATAGTCCTTTTCAGGAATATCCTTGAAGGACGGTAGTCCTTTTCAGGTATATCCTTGAAGGACCATAGTCCTTTTTAAGACAACGTTTTAAGGACGATAGTCCTTTTCAGGAATATCCTTGAAGGACGATAGTCCTTTTCAGGAATATCCTTGAAGGACGGTAGTCCTTTTCAGGAATATCCTTGAAAGACGGTAGTCCTTTTCAGGTATATCCTTGAAGGATGATCCTCTTCATGAATATCCTTGAAGGACGATAGTCCTTTTCAGAAATATCCTTGATGAATGATCCTTGTCAGGAATATCCTTGAAGAATGATACTCTTTTTCAGGAATATCCTTGAAGGATGTAAGTCCTTTTCAGGAATATCCTTGAAGGACGGTAGTCCTTTTTAGGAATATCCTTGAAGGACGGTAGTCCTTTTCAGGAATATTCTTGAATGATGAAATTCTTTTTCAGGAATATCTTTGAAGGACGATAGTCCTTTTCAGGAATATCCTTGAAGGACGGTAGTCCTTTTCAGGTATATCCTTGAAGGACGGTAGTCCTTTTAAGGAATATCCTTGAAGGATGTAAGTCCTTTTCAGGAATATCCTTGAAGGACGGTAGTCCTTTTAAGGAATATTCTTGAAGGATGAAAGTCTTTTTCAGGAATATTCTTGAAGGACGATAGTCCTTTTCAGGAATATCCTTGAAGGACGATAGTCCTTTTCAGGTATATCCTTGAAGGACGGTAGTCCTTTTAAGGAATATCCTTAAAGGATGATAGTCCTTTTCAGGAATATCCTTAAAGGATAATAGTTCTTTTCAGGAATATCCTTTAAGATCGATAGTCCTTTTCAGGAATATCCTTAAAGGACGATAGTCCTTTTCAGGAATATCCTTGAAGAACGGTAGTCCTTTTCAGGTATATCCTTGAAGGACGGTAGTCCTTTTAAGAAATATCCTTGAAGGATGAAAGTCTTTTTCAGGAATATTCTTGAAGGACGATAGTCCTTTTCAGAAATATCCTTAAAAGACGGTAGTCCTTTTCAGGTATAACCTTGAAGGATGATCCTCTTCATGAATATCCTTGAAGGACGATAGTCCTTTTCAGGAATATCCTTGAAGAACGGTAGTCCTTTTCAGGTATATCCTTGAAGGACGGCAGTCCTTTTAAGGAATATCCTTGAAGGATGTAAGTCCTTTTCAGGAATATCCTTGAAGGACGGTAGTCCTTTTAAGGAATATTCTTGAAGGATGAAAGTCTTTTTCAGGAATATTCTTGAAGGACGATAGTCCTTTTCAGGAATATCCTTGAAGGACGATAGTCCTTTTCAGGTATATCCTTGAAGGACGGTAGTCCTTTTAAGGAATATCCTTAAAGGATGATAGTCCTTTTCAGGAATATCCTTAAAGGACGATAGTTCTTTTCAGGAATATCCTTTAAGATCGATAGTCCTTTTCAGGAATATCTTGAATGACGAGAGTCCTTTTCAGGAATATCCTTGAAGGACGAAAGTCCTTTTCAGGAATATCCTTGAAGGACGGTAGTCCTTTTCAGGTATATCCTTGAAGGACCATAGTCCTTTTCAAGACTACGTTTGAAGGAAGATTAGTCCTTTTCAGGAATATCCTTAAAGGACGATAGTCCTTTTCAGGAATATCCTTGAAGAACGGTAGTCCTTTTCAGGTATATCCTTGAAGGACGGTAGTCCTTTTAAGAAATATCCTTGAAGGATGAAAGTCTTTTTCAGGAATATTCTTGAAGGACGATAGTCCTTTTCAGAAATATCCTTGAAAGACGGTAGTCCTTTTCAGGTATAACCTTGAAGGATGATCCTCTTCATTAATATCCTTAAAGGACGATAGTTCTTTTCAGGAATATCCTTTAAGATCGATAGTCCTTCTCAGGAATATCTTGAATGACGAGAGTCCTTTTCAGGAATATCCTTGAAGGACGAAAGTCCTTTTCAGGAATATCCTTGAAGGACGGTAGTCCTTTTCAGGTATATCCTTGAAGGACCATAGTCCTTTTCAAGACTACGTTTGAAGGAGAATAGTCCTTTTCAGGAATATCCTTAAAGGACGATAGTCCTTTTCAGGAATATCCTTGAAAAACGGTAGTCCTTTTCAGGTATATCCTTGAAGGACGGTAGTCCTTTTAAGAAATATCCTTGAAGGATGAAAGTCTTTTTCAGGAATATTCTTTAAGGACGATAGTCCTTTTCAGGAATATCCTTGAAAGACGGTAGTCCTTTTCAGGTATAACCTTGAAGGATGATCCTCTTCATGAATATCCTTGAAGGACGATAGTCCTTTTCAGGAATATCCTTGAAGAATGATCCTTGTCAGGAATATCCTTGAAGAATGATACTCTTTTTCAGGAATATCCTTGAAGGATGTAAGTCCTTTTCAGGAATATCCTTGAAGGACGGTAGTCCTTTTTAGGAATATCCTTGAAGGACGGTAGTTTTTTTTTATGAATATCCCTGAAGGACGGTAGTCCTTTTAAGGAATATCCTTGAAGGATGAAAGTCTTTTTCAGGAATATTCTTGAAGGACGATAGTCCTTTTCAGGAATATCCTTGAAAGACGATAGTCCTTTTCAGGAATATCCTTGAAGGACGGTAGTCCTTTTCAGGTATATACTTGAAGGACCATAGTCCTTTTCAAGACTACGTTTGAAGGAAGATAGTCCTTTTCAGGAATATCCTTTAAGGACGGTAGTCCTTTTAAGGAATATCCTTGAAGGATGAAAGTCTTTTTCAGGAATATTCTTGAAGGACGATAGACCTTTTCAGGAATATCCTTGAAGGACGGTAGTCCTTTTCAGGTATATCCTTGAAGGACCATAGTCCTTTTTAAGACAACGTTTTAAGGACGATAGTCATTTTCAGGAATATCCTTGAAGGACGATAGTCCTTTTCAGGAATATCCTTGAAGGACGGTAGTCCTTTTCAGGAATATCCTTGAAAGACGGTAGTCCTTTTCAGGTATATCCTTGAAGGATGATCCTCTTCATGAATATCCTTGAAGGACGATAGTCCTTTTCAGAAATATCCTTGATGAATGATCCTTGTCAGGAATATCCTTGAAGAATGATACTCTTTTTCAGGAATATCCTTGAAGGATGTAAGTCCTTTTCAGGAATATCCTTGAAGGACGGTAGTCCTTTTTAGGAATATCCTTGAAGGACGGTAGTCCTTTTCAGGAATATCCTTGAATGATGAAATTCTTTTTCAGGAATATCTTTGAAGGACGATAGTCCTTTTCAGGAATATCCTTGAAGGACGGTAGTCCTTTTCAGGTATATCCTTGAAGGACGGTAGTCCTTTTAAGGAATATCCTTGAAGGATGTAAGTCCTTTTTAGGAATATCCTTGAAGGACGGTAGTCCTTTTAAGGAATATTCTTGAAGGATGAAAGTCTTTTTCAGGAATATTCTTGAAGGACGATAGTCCTTTTCAGGAATATCCTTGAAGGACGATAGTCCTTTTCAGGTATATCCTTGAAGGACGGTAGTCCTTTTAAGGAATATCCTTAAAGGATGATAGTCCTTTTCAGGAATATCCTTAAAGGATAATAGTTCTTTTCAGGAATATCCTTTAAGATCGATAGTCCTTTTCAGGAATATCTTGAATGTCGAAAGTCCTTTTCAGGAATATCCTTGAAGGACGATAGTCCTTTTCAGGAATATCCTTGAAGGACGGTAGTCCTTTTTAGGTATATCCTTGAAGGACCATAGTCCTTTTCAAGACTACGTTTGAAGGAAGATAGTCCTTTTCAGGAATATCCTTAAAGGACGATAGTCCTTTTCAGGAATATCCTTGAAGAACGGTAGTCCTTTTCAGGTATATCCTTGAAGGACGGTAGTCCTTTTAAGGAATATACTTGAAGGATGAAAGTCTTTTTCAGAAATATTCTTGAAGGACGATAGTCCTTTTCAGGAATATCCTTGAAGGATGATCCTCTTCATGAATAATCTTGAAGGACGATAGTCCTTTTCAGGAATATCCTTGAAGAATGATCCTTGTCAGGAATATCCTTGAAGAATGATACTCTTTTTCAGGATTATCCTTGAAGGATGTAAGTCCTTTTCAGGAATATCCTTGAAGGACGGTAGTCCTTTTTAGGAATATCCTTGAAAGACGGTAGTTTTTTTTAGGAATATCCTTGAAGGACGGTAGTCCTTTTAAGGAATATCCTTGAAGGATGAAAGTCTTTTTCAGGAATATTCTTGAAGGACGATAGTCCTTTTCAGGAATATCCTTGAAAGACGATAGTCCTTTTCAGGAATATCCTTGAAGGACGGTAGTCCTTTTCAGGTATATCCTTGAAGGACCATAGTCCTTTTCAAGACTACGTTTGAAGGAGAATAGTCCTTTTCAGGAATATCCTTAAAGGACGATAGTCCTTTTCAGGAATATCCTTGAAAAACGGTAGTCCTTTTCAGGTATATCCTTGAAGGACGGTAGTCCTTTTAAGAAATATCCTTGAAGGATGAAAGTCTTTTTCAGGAATATTCTTGAAGGACGATAGTCCTTTTCAGGAATATCCTTGAAAGACGGTAGTCCTTTTCAGGTATAACCTTGAAGGATGATCCTCTTCATGAATATCCTTGAAGGACGATAGTCCTTTTCAGGAATATCCTTGAAGAATGATCCTTGTCAGGAATATCCTTGAAGAATGATACTCTTTTTCAGGAATATCCTTGAAGGATGTAAGTCCTTTTCAGGAATATCCTTGAAGGACGGTAGTCCTTTTTAGGAATATCCTTGAAGGACGGTAGTTTTTTTTTATGAATATCCCTGAAGGACGGTAGTCCTTTTAAGGAATATCCTTGAAGGATGAAAGTCTTTTTCAGGAATATTCTTGAAGGACGATAGTCCTTTTCAGGAATATCCTTGAAAGACGATAGTCCTTTTCAGGAATATCCTTGAAGGACGGTAGTCCTTTTCAGGTATATACTTGAAGGACCATAGTCCTTTTCAAGACTACGTTTGAAGGAAGATAGTCCTTTTCAGGAATATCCTTTAAGGACGGTAGTCCTTTTAAGGAATATCCTTGAAGGATGAAAGTCTTTTTCAGGAATATTCTTGAAGGACGATAGACCTTTTCAGGAATATCCTTGAAGGACGGTAGTCCTTTTCAGGTATATCCTTGAAGGACCATAGTCCTTTTTAAGACAACGTTTTAAGGACGATAGTCATTTTCAGGAATATCCTTGAAGGACGATAGTCCTTTTCAGGAATATCCTTGAAGGACGGTAGTCCTTTTCAGGAATATCCTTGAAAGACGGTAGTCCTTTTCAGGTATATCCTTGAAGGATGATCCTCTTCATGAATATCCTTGAAGGACGATAGTCCTTTTCAGAAATATCCTTGATGAATGATCCTTGTCAGGAATATCTTTGAAGAATGATACTCTTTTTCAGGAATATCCTTGAAGGATGTAAGTCCTTTTCAGGAATATCCTTGAAGGACGGTAGTCCTTTTTAGGAATATCCTTGAAGGACGGTAGTCCTTTTCAGGAATATCCTTGAATGATGAAATTCTTTTTCAGGAATATGTTTGAAGGACGATAGTCCTTTTCAGGAATATCCTTGAAGGACGGTAGTCCTTTTCAGGTATATCCTTGAAGGACGGTAGTCCTTTTAAGGAATATCCTTGAAGGATGTAAGTCCTTTTCAGGAATATCCTTGAAGGACGGTAGTCCTTTTAAGGAATATTCTTGAAGGATGAAAGTCTTTTTCAGCAATATTCTTGAAGGACGATAGTCCTTTTCAGGAATATCCTTGAAGGACGATAGTCCTTTTCAGGTATATCCTTGAAGGACGGTAGTCCTTTTAAGGAATATCCTTAAAGGATGATAGTCCTTTTCAGGAATATCCTTAAAGGATAATAGTTCTTTTCAGGAATATCCTTTAAGATCGATAGTCCTTTTCAGGAATATCTTGAATGTCGAAAGTCCTTTTCAGGAATATCCTTGAAGGACGATAGTCCTTTTCAGGAATATCCTTGAAGGACGGTAGTCCTTTTTAGGTATATCCTTGAAGGACCATAGTCCTTTTCAAGACTACGTTTGAAGGAAGATAGTCCTTTTCAGGAATATCCTTAAAGGACGATAGTCCTTTTCAGGAATATCCTTGAAGAACGGTAGTCCTTTTCAGGTATATCCTTGAAGGACGGTAGTCCTTTTAAGGAATATACTTGAAGGATGAAAGTCTTTTTCAGAAATATTCTTGAAGGACGATAGTCCTTTTCAGGAATATCCTTGAAAGACGGTAGTCCTTTTCAGGTATATCCTTGAAGGATGATCCTCTTCATGAATAATCTTGAAGGACGATAGTCCTTTTCAGGAATATCCTTGAAGAATGATCCTTGTCAGGAATATCCTTGAAGAATGATACTCTTTTTCAGGATTATCCTTGAAGGATGTAAGTCCTTTTCAGGAATATCCTTGAAGGACGGTAGTCCTTTTTAGGAATATCCTTGAAAGACGGTAGTTTTTTTTAGGAATATCCTTGAAGGACGGTAGTCCTTTTAAGGAATATCCTTGAAGGATGAAAGTCTTTTTCAGGAATATTCTTGAAGGACGATAGTCCTTTTCAGGAATATCCTTGAAAGACGATAGTCCTTTTCAGGAATATCCTTGAAGGACGGTAGTCCTTTTCAGGTATATCCTTGAAGGACCATAGTCCTTTTCAAGACTACGTTTGAAGGAAGATAGTCCTTTTCAGGAATATCCTTGAAAGACGATAGTCCTTTTCAGGAATATCCTTTAAGGACGGTAGTCCTTTTAAGGAATATCCTTGAAGGATGAAAGTCTTTTTTAGGAATATTCTGGAAGGACGACAGTCCTTTTCAGGAATATCCTTGAAGGACGGTAGTCCTTTTCAGGTATATCCTTGAAGGACCATAGTCCTTTTTAAGACAACGTTTTAAGGACGATAGTCCTTTTCAGGAATATCCTTGAAGGACGATAGTCCTTTTCAGGAATATCCTTGAAGGACGGTAGTCCTTTTCAGGAACATCCTTGAAGGACGGTAGTCCTTTTCAGGTATATCCTTGAAGGACCATAGTCCTTTTCAAGACTACGTTTGAAGGAAGATAGTCCTTTTCAGGAATATCCTTGAAGGACGATAGTCCTTTTCAGGAATATCCTTGAAGAACGGTAGTCCTTTTCAGGTATATCCTTGAAGGACGGTAGTCCTTTTAAGGAATATCCTTGAAGGATGAAAGTCTTTTTCAGGAATATTCTTGAAGGACGATAGTCCTTTTCAGGAATATCCTTGAAAGACGGTAGTCCTTTTCAGGTATATACTTGAAGGATGATTCTCTTCATGAATATCCTTGAAGGACGATAGTCCTTTTCAGGAATATCCTTGATGAATGATCCTTGTCAGGAATATCCTTGAAGAATGATACTCTTTTTCAGGAATATCCTTGAAGGATGTAAGTCCTTTTCAGGAATATCCTTGAAGGACGGTAGTCCTTTTTAGTAATATCCTTGAAGGACGGTAGTCCTTTTTAGGAATATCCTTGAAGGACGGTAGTCCTTTTAAGGAATATCCTTGAAGGATGAAAGTCTTTTTCAGGAATATTCTTGAAGGACGATAGTCCTTTTCAGGAATATCCTTGAAAGACGATAGTCCTTTTCAGGAATATCCTTGAAGGACGGTAGTCCTTTTCAGGTATATCCTTGAAGGACCATAGTCCTTTTCAAGACTACGTTTGAAGGAAGATAGTCCTTTTAAGGAATATCCTTGAAGGACGATAGTCCTTTTCAGGAATATCCTTTAAGGACGGTAGTCCTTTTAAGGAATATCCTTGAAGGATGAAAGTCTTTTTCAGGAATATTCTTGAAGGACGATAGTCCTTTTCAGGAATATCCTTGAAGGACGGTAGTCCTTTTCAGGTATATCCTTGAAGGACCATAGCCCTTTTTAAGACAACGTTTTAAGGACGATAGTCCTTTTCAGGAATATCCTTGAAGGACGATAGTCCTTTTCAGGAATATCCTTGAAGGACGGTAGTCATTTTCAGGAATATCCTTGAAGGATGAAAGTCTTTTTCAGGAATATCTTTGAAGGACGATAGTCCTTTTCAGAAATATCCTTGAAGGACGGTAGTCCTTTTCAGGAATATCCTTGAAGGACGGTAGTCCTTTTAAGGAATATCCTTAAAGGATGTAAGTGCTTTTCAGGAATAATCTTGAAGGACGGTAGTCCTTTTAAGGAATACTCTTGAAGGATGAAAGTCTTTTTCAGGAATATCCTTGAAGGACGATAGTCCTTTTCAGGTATATCCTTGAAGGACGGAAGTCCTTTTAAGGAATATCCTTAAAGGATGATAGTCCTTTTCAGGAATATCCTTAAAGGACGATAGTTCTTTTCAGGAATATCCTTTAAGATCGATAGTCCTTTTCAGGAATATCTTGAATGACGAAAGTCCTTTTCAGGAATATCCTTGAAGGACCATAGTCCTTTTCAAGACTACGTTTGAAGGAAGATAGTCCTTTTCAGGAATATCTTTGAAGGACGATAGTCCTTTTCAGGAATATCCTTGAAGGACGGTAGTCCTTTTCAGGAATATCCTTGAAGGACGGTAGTCCTTTTAAGGAATATCCTTGAAGGATGTAAGTGCTTTTCAGGAATATCCTTGAAGGACGGTAGTCCTTTTAAGGAATATTCTTGAAGGATGAAAGTCTTTTTCAGGAATATCCTTGAAGGACGATAGTCCTTTTCAGGTATATCCTTGAAGGACGGTAGTCCTTTTAAGGAAAATCCTTAAAGGATGATAGTCCTTTTCAGGAATATCCTTAAAGGACGATAGTTCTTTTCAGGAATATCCTTTAAGATCGATAGTCCTTTTCAGGAATATCTTGAATGACGAAAGTCCTTTTCAGGAATATCCTTGAAGGACGATAGTCCTTTTCAGAAATATCCTTGAAGGACGGTAGTCCTTTTCAGGTATATCCTTGAAGGACCATAGTCCTTTTTAAGACTACGTTTGAAGGAAGATAGTCCTTTTCAGGAATATCCTTGAAGGATGATAGTCCTTTTTCGGAACATCCTTGAAGGATGATAGTCCTTTTAAGGAATATATTTAAAGGACCATAGGCCTTTCCAGGACTACGTTTGATCGACGATAGTCTTTTCCAGAAATATCTTTGAAGGACCATAGTCCTTTTCAGGACTACGTTTGAAGGACGGTAGTCCTTTTCAGGAATATCCTTGAAGGATGAAAGTCTTTCTCAGGAATATCCTTGAAGAACGGTAGTCCTTTTCAGGTATATCCTTGAAGGACGGTAGTCCTTTTAAGGAATATCCTTGAAGGATGAAAGTCTTTTTCAGGAATATTCTTGAAGGACGATAGTCCTTTTCAGGAATATCCTTGAAAGACGGTAGTCCTTTTCAGGTATATCCTTGAAGGATGATCCTCTTCAAAAATATCCTTGAAGGACGATAGTCCTTTTCAGGAATATCCTTGAAGGACGGTAGTCCTTTTCAACAATATCCTTGAAGGACCATAGTCCTTTTCAGGAATTTACGTAAAGGATAATAGTTTTTTTCAGGAATATCCTTGAAGGATGATAGTCCTTTTCAGGAATTTATTTAAAGAATAAAAGTTTTTTTCAGAAATATCCTTGAATGATGAAAGTCCTTTTCAGGAATATCCTTGAAGGACGATTGTCCTTTTCAGGAATATCCTTAAAGGACGATAGTTCTTTTCAGGAATATCCTTAAAGGACGATATTCTTTTTCAGGAATATCCTTGAAGGAAGAAAGTCTTTTTCAGGAATATCCTTGAAGGACGATAGTCCTTTTCAGGAATATCCTTGAAAGGCGGTTGTCATTTTCAGAAATATCCTTGAAGGACCAAAGTTCTTTACAGGAATATCCTTGTAGGACGATAGTCATTTTCAGGAATATCCTTGAAAGACGATAGTCCTTTTCAGGAATATCCTTGAAGGACGGTAGTCCTTTTCAGGTATATCCTTGAAGGACGGTAGTCCTTTTAAGGAATATCCTTGAAGGATAAAAGTCCTTTTCAGGAATATCCTTGAAGGACGGTAGTCCTTTTAAGGAATATTCTTGAAGGATGAAAGTCTTTTTCAGGAATATTCTTGAAGGACGATAGTCCTTTTCAGAAATATCCTTGAAGGATAAAAGTCCTTTTCAGGAATATCCTTGAAGGACGGTAGTCCTTTTAAGGAATATTCTTGAAGGATGAAAGTCTTTTTCAGGAATATTCTTGAAGGACGATAGTCCTTTTCAGGAATATCCTTGAAGGACGATAGTCCTTTTCAGGAATATCCTTGAAGGACGGTAGTCCTTTTCAGATATATCCTTGAAGGACGGTAGTCCTTTTAAGGAATATTCTTAAAGGATGATAGTCCTTTTCAGGAATATCCTTAAAGGACGATAGTTCTTTTCAGGAATATCCTTTAAGATCGATAGTCCTTTTCAGGAATATCTTGAATGACGAAAGTCCTTTTCAGGAATATCCTAGAAGGACGATAGTCCTTTTCAGGAATATCTTTGAAGAACGGTAGTTCTTTTCAGGTATATCCTTGAAGGACCATAGTCCTTTTCAAGACTTCGTTTGAAAAAAGATAGTCCTTTTCAGGAATATCCTTGAAGGACGGTAGTCCTTTTCAGGTATATCCTTGAAGGACGTTAGTCCTTTTAAGGAATATCCTTGAAGGATGAAAGTCTTTTTCAGGAAAATTCTTGAAGGACGATACACCTTTTCAGGAATATCCTTGAAAGACGGTAGTCCTTTTCAGGTATATCCTTGAAGGATGATCCTCTTCATGAATATCCTTAAAGGACGATAGTCCTTTTCAGAAATATCCTTGATGAATGATCCTTGTCAGGAATATCCTTGAAGAACTATACTCTTTTTCAGGAATATCCTTGAAGGATGTAAGTCCTTTTCAGGAATATCCTTGAAGGACGGTAGTCCTTTTTAGGAATATCCTTGAAGGACGGTAGTCCTTTTTAGGAATATCCTTGAAGGACGGTAGTCCTTTTAAGGAATATCCTTGAAGGACGGTAGTCCTTTTCAGGTATATCCTTGAAGGACGGTAGTCCTTTTAAGGAATATCCTTGAAGGATAAAAGTCCTTTTCAGGAATATCCTTGAAGGACGGTAGACCTTTTAAGGAATATTCTTGAAGGATGAAAGTCTTTTTCAGGAATATTCTTGAAGGACGATAGTCCTTTTCAGGAATATCCTTGAAGGATAAAAGTCCTTTTCAGGAATATCCTTGAAGGACGGTAGTCCTTTTAAGGAATATTCTTGAAGGATGAAAGTCTTTTTCAGGAATATTCTTGAAGGACGGTAGTCCTTTTAAGGAATATTCTTAAAGGATGATAGTCCTTTTCAGGAATTTCCTTAAAGGACGATAGTTCTTTTCAGGAATATCCTTTAAGATCGATAGTCCTTTTCAGGAATATCTTGAATGACGAAAGTCCTTTTCAGGAATATCCTAGAAGGACGATAGTCTTTTTCAGGAATATCTTTGAAGAACGGTAGTTCTTTTCAGGTATATCCTTGAAGGACCATAGTCCTTTTCAAGACTTCGTTTGAAAAAAGATAGTCCTTTTCAGGAATATCCTTGAAGGACGGTAGTCCTTTTCAGGTATATCCTTGAAGGACGGTAGTCCTTTTAAGGAATATCCTTGAAGGATGAAAGTCTTTTTCAGGAAAATTCTTGAAGGACGATAGTCCTTTTCAGGAATATCCTTAAAAGACGGTAGTCCTTTTCAGGTATATCCTTGAAGGATGATCCTCTTCATGAATATCCTTAAAGGACGATAGTCCTTTTCAGAAATATCCTTGATGAATGATCCTTGTCAGGAATATCCTTGAAGAACTATACTCTTTTTCAGGAATATCCTTGAAGGATGTAAGTCCTTTTCAGGAATATCCTTGAAGGACGGTAGTCCTTTTTAGGAATATCCTTGAAGGACGGTAGTACTTTTTAGGAATATCCTTGAAGGACGGTAGTCCTTTTAAGGAATATCCTTGAAGGATGAAAGTCTTTTTCAGGAATATTCTTGAAGGACGATAGTCCTTTTCAGGAATATCCTTGAAAGACGATAGTCCTTTTCAGGAATATACTTGAAGGACGGTAGTCCTTTTCAGGTATATCCTTGAAGGACCATAGTCCTTTTCAAGACTACGTTTGAAGGAAGATAGTCCTTTTCAGGAATATCCTTGAAGGACGATAGTCCTTTCTATAGTGATAGTTCTAGACTATCATCCTTCAAGGATATTCCTGAAAAAGAGTATCATTCTTCAAGGATATTCCTGACAAGGATCATTCTTCAAGGATATTCCTGAAAAGGACTATCGTCCTTCAAGGATATTCCTGAAAAGGACTTTCGTCATTCAAGGATATTCCTGAAAAGGACTATCGTCCTTTTCAGGAATATCCTTGAAGGATGATCCTCTTCATGAATATCCTTGAAGGATGATAGTCCTTTTTTAGGAATATCCTTGAAGGATGAAAGTCTTTTTCAGGAAAATTCTTGAAGGACGATAGTCCTTTTCAGGAATATCCTTGAAAGACGGTAGTCCTTTTCAGGTATATCCTTGAAGGATGATCCTCTTCATGAATATCCTTAAAGGACGATAGTCCTTTTCAGAAATATCCTTGATGAATGATCCTTGTCAGGAATATCCTTGAAGAACTATACTCTTTTTCAGGAATATCCTTGAAGGATGTAAGTCCTTTTCAGGAATATCCTTGAAGGACGGTAGTCCTTTTAAGGAATATCCTTGAAGGACGGTAGTCCTTTTTAGGAATATCCTTGAAGGACGGTAGTCCTTTTAAGGAATTTCCTTGAAGGATGAAAGTCTTTTTCAGGAATATTCTTGAAGGACGATAGTCCTTTTCAGGAATATCCTTGAAAGACGATAGTCCTTTTCAGGAATATCCTTGAAGGACGGGTAGTCCTTTTCAGGTATATCCTTGAAGGACCATAGTCCTTTTCAAGACTACGTTTGAAGGAAGATAGTCCTTTTCAGGAATATCCTTGAAGGACGATAGTCCTTTCTATAGTGATAGTTCTAGACTATCATCCTTCAAGGATATTCCTGAAAAGGACTTACATCCTTCAAGGATATTCCTGAAAAAGAGTATCATTCTTCAAGGATATTCCTGACAAGGATCATTCTTCAAGGATATTCCTGAAAAGGACTATCGTCCTTCAAGGATATTCCTGAAAAGGACTTTCGTCATTCAAGGATATTCCTGAAAAGGACTATCGTCCTTTTCAGGAATATCCTTGAAGGATGATCCTCTTCATGAATATCCTTGAAGGATGATAGTCCTTTTTTAGAAATATCCTTGAAGAATGATCCTTGTCAGGAATATCCTTGAAGAATGATAATCTTTTTCAGGAATATCCTTGAAGGATGTAAGTCCTTTTCAGGAATATCCTTGAAGGATGAAAGTCTTTTTCAGGAATATTCTTGAAGGACGATAGTCCTTTTCAGGAATATCCTTGAAGGACGATAGTCCTTTTCAGGAATATCCTTGAAGGACGGTAGTCCTTTTCAGGTATATCCTTAAAGGACGGTAGTCCTTTTCAGGTATATCCTTGAAGGATGATCCTCTTCATGAATATCCTTGAAGGACGATAGTCGTTTTCAGGAATATCCTTGAAGAATGATCCTTGTCAGGAATATCCTTGAAGAATGATACTCTTTTTCAAGACCACGTTTGAAGGAAGATAGTCCTTTTCAGGAATATCCTTGAAGGACGATAGTCCTTTTTAGGAATATCCTTGAAGGACGGTTGTCCTTTTTAGAAATATCCTTAAAGGATGATAGTCCTTTTCAGGAATATCCTTAAAGGACGATAGTTCTTTTAAGGAATATCCTTTAAGATCGATAGTCCTTTTCAGGAATATCTTGAATGACGAAAGTCCTTTTCAGGAATATCCTTGAAGGATGTAAGTCCTTTTCAGGAATATCCTTGAAGGACGGTAGTCCTTTTAAGGAATATCCTTGAAGGATGAAAGTCTTTTTCAGGAATATTCTTTAAGGACGATAATCCTTTTCAGGAATATCCTTGAAAGACGATAGTCCTTTTCAGGAATATCCTTGAAGGACGGCAGTCCTTTTCAGGTATATCCTTGAAGTACCATAGTCCTTTTCAAGACTACGTTTGAAGGAAGATAGTCCTTTTCAGGAATATCCTTGAAGGACGATAGTCCTTTTCAGGAATATCCTTGAAGGACGGTAGTCCTTTTAAGGAATATCCTTGAAGGATGAAAGTCTTTTTCAGGAATATTCTTGAAGGACGATAGTCCTTTTCAGGAATATCCTTTAAGGACGGTAGTCCTTTTCAGGTATATCCTTGAAGGACCATAGTCCTTTTTAAGACAACGTTTTTAGGACGATAGTCCTTTTCAGGAATATCCTTGAAGGACGATAGTCCTTTTCAGGAATATCCTTGAACGACGGTAGTCCTTTTCAGGAATATCCTTAAAAGACGATAGTCCTTTTCAGGAATATCCTTGAAGGATGATCCTCTTCATGAATATCCTTGAAGGACGATAGTCCTTTTCAGGAATATCCTTGAAGAATGATCCTTGTCAGGAATATCCTTGAAGAATGATACTCTTTTTCAGGAATATCCTTGAAGGATAAAAGTCTTTTTCAGGAATATCCTTGAAGGACGAAAGTCCTTTTCAAGAATATCCTTGAAGGACCATAGTCCTTTTCAGGAATTTACTTAAAGGATAATAGTTTTTTTCAGGAATATCCTTGAAGGATGACAGTCCTTTTCAGGAATTTATTTAAAGAAAAAAAGTTTTTTTCAGGAATATCCTTGAATGATGAAAGTCCTTTTCAGGAATATCCTTGAAGGACGATAGTCCTTTTCAGGAATATCCTTAAAGGACGATAGTTCTTTTCAGGAATTTCCTTAAAGGACGATAGTTCTTTTCAGGAATATCCTTTAAGATCGATAGTCCTTTTCAGGAATATCTTGAATGACGAAAGTCCTTTTCAGGAATATCCTAGAAGGACGATAGTCCTTTTCAGGAATATCTTTGAAGAACGGTAGTTCTTTTCAGGTATATCCTTGAAGGACCATAGTCCTTTTCAAGACTTCGTTTGAAAAAAGATAGTCCTTTTCAGGAATATCCTTGAAGGACGGTAGTCCTTTTCAGGTATATCCTTGAAGGACGGTAGTCCTTTTAAGGAATATCCTTGAAGGATGAAAGTCTTTTTCAGGAAAATTCTTGAAGGACGATAGTCCTTTTCAGGAATATCCTTAAAAGACGGTAGTCCTTTTCAGGTATATCCTTGAAGGATGATCCTCTTCATGAATATCCTTAAAGGACGATAGTCCTTTTCAGAAATATCCTTGATGAATGATCCTTGTCAGGAATATCCTTGAAGAACTATACTCTTTTTCAGGAATATCCTTGAAGGATGTAAGTCCTTTTCAGGAATATCCTTGAAGGACGGTAGTCCTTTTTAGGAATATCCTTGAAGGACGGTAGTACTTTTTAGGAATATCCTTGAAGGACGGTAGTCCTTTTAAGGAATATCCTTGAAGGATGAAAGTCTTTTTCAGGAATATTCTTGAAGGACGATAGTCCTTTTCAGGAATATCCTTGAAAGACGATAGTCCTTTTCAGGAATATCCTTGAAGGACGGTAGTCCTTTTCAGGTATATCCTTGAAGGACCATAGTCCTTTTCAAGACTACGTTTGAAGGAAGATAGTCCTTTTCAGGAATATCCTTGAAGGACGATAGTCCTTTCTATAGTGATAGTTCTAGACTATCATCCTTCAAGGATATTCCTGAAAAAGAGTATCATTCTTCAAGGATATTCCTGACAAGGATCATTCTTCAAGGATATTCCTGAAAAGGACTATTGTCCTTCAAGGATATTCCTGAAAAGGACTTTCGTCATTCAAGGATATTCCTGAAAAGGACTATCGTCCTTTTCAGGAATATCCTTGAAGGATGATCCTCTTCATGAATATCCTTGAAGGATGATAGTCCTTTTTTAGGAATATCCTTGAAGGATGAAAGTCTTTTTCAGGAAAATTCTTGAAGGACGATAGTCCTTTTCAGGAATATCCTTGAAAGACGGTAGTCCTTTTCAGGTATATCCTTGAAGGATGATCCTCTTCATGAATATCCTTAAAGGACGATAGTCCTTTTCAGAAATATCCTTGATGAATGATCCTTGTCAGGAATATCCTTGAAGAACTATACTCTTTTTCAGGAATATCCTTGAAGGATGTAAGTCCTTTTCAGGAATATCCTTGAAGGACGGTAGTCCTTTTAAGGAATATCCTTGAAGGACGGTAGTCCTTTTTAGGAATATCCTTGAAGGACGGTAGTCCTTTTAAGGAATATCCTTGAAGGATGAAAGTCTTTTTCAGGAATATTCTTGAAGGACGATAGTCCTTTTCAGGAATATCCTTGAAAGACGATAGTCCTTTTCAGGAATATCCTTGAAGGACGGTAGTCCTTTTCAGGTATATCCTTGAAGGACCATAGTCCTTTTCAAGACTACGTTTGAAGGAAGATAGTCCTTTTCAGGAATATCCTAGAAGGACGATAGTCCTTTCTATAGTGATAGTTCTAGACTATCATCCTTCAAGGATATTCCTGAAAAGGACTTACATCCTTCAAGGATATTCCTGAAAAAGAGTATCATTCTTCAAGGATATTCCTGACAAGGATCATTCTTCAAGGATATTCCTGAAAAGGACTATCGTCCTTCAAGGATATTCCTGAAAAGGACTTTCGTCATTCAAGGATATTCCTGAAAAGGACTATCGTCCTTTTCAGGAATATCCTTGAAGGATGATCCTCTTCATGAATATCCTTGAAGGATGATAGTCCTTTTTTAGAAATATCCTTGAAGAATGATCCTTGTCAGGAATATCCTTGAAGAATGATAATCTTTTTCAGGAATATCCTTGAAGGATGTAAGTCCTTTTCAGGAATATCCTTGAAGGATGAAAGTCTTTTTCAGGAATATTCTTGAAGGACGATAGTCCTTTTCAGGAATATCCTTGAAGGACGATAGTCCTTTTCAGGAATATCCTTGAAGGACGGTAGTCCTTTTCAGGTATATCCTTAAAGGACGGTAGTCCTTTTCAGGTATATCCTTGAAGGATGATCCTCTTCATGAATATCCTTGAAGGACGATAGTCGTTTTCAGGAATATCCTTGAAGAATGATCCTTGTCAGGAATATCCTTGAAGAATGATACTCTTTTTCAAGACCACGTTTTGAAGGAAGATAGTCCTTTTCAGGAATATCCTTGAAGGACGATAGTCCTTTTTAGGAATATCCTTGAAGGACGGTAGTCCTTTTTAGAAATATCCTTAAAGGATGATAGTCCTTTTCAGGAATATCCTTAAAGGACGATAGTTCTTTTAAGGAATATCCTTTAAGATCGATAGTCCTTTTCAGGAATATCTTGAATGACGAAAGTCCTTTTCAGGAATATCCTTGAAGGATGTAAGTCCTTTTCAGGAATATCCTTGAAGGACGGTAGTCCTTTTAAGGAATATCCTTGAAGGATGAAAGTCTTTTTCAGGAATATTCTTTAAGGACGATAATCCTTTTCAGGAATATCCTTGAAAGACGATAGTCCTTTTCAGGAATATCCTTGAAGGACGGCAGTCCTTTTCAGGTATATCCTTGAAGTACCATAGTCCTTTTCAAGACTACGTTTGAAGAAAGATAGTCCTTTTCAGGAATATCCTTGAAGGACGATAGTCCTTTTCAGGAATATCCTTGAAGGACGGTAGTCCTTTTAAGGAATATCCTTGAAGGATGAAAGTCTTTTTCAGGAATATTCTTGAAGGACGATAGTCCTTTTCAGGAATATCCTTTAAGGACGGTAGTCCTTTTCAGGTATATCCTTGAAGGACCATAGTCCTTTTTAAGACAACGTTTTAAGGACGATAGTCCTTTTCAGGAATATCCTTGAAGGACGATAGTCCTTTTCAGGAATATCCTTGAACGACGGTAG
Organism: Leucoptera coffeella; assembly: GCA_030578115.1. Lineage (NCBI taxonomy): Eukaryota > Metazoa > Arthropoda > Insecta > Lepidoptera > Lyonetiidae > Leucoptera > Leucoptera coffeella. The sequence goes on along the minus strand of JAMBLF010000650.1, from coordinate 194,955 downwards.
TCCTTTTCAGGAATATCCTTAAAAGACGATAGTCCTTTTCAGGAATATCCTTGAAGGATGATCCTCTTCATGAATATCCTTGAAGGACGATAGTCCTTTTCAGGAATATCCTTGAAGAATGATCCTTGTCAGGAATATCCTTGAAGAATGATACTCTTTTTCAGGAATATCCTTGAAGGATAAAAGTCTTTTTCAGGAATATCCTTGAAGGACGAAAGTCCTTTTCAAGAATATCCTTGAAGGACCATAGTCCTTTTCAGGAATTTACTTAAAGGATAATAGTTTTTTTCAGGAATATCCTTGAAGGATGACAGTCCTTTTCAGGAATTTATTTAAAGAAAAAAAGTTTTTTTCAGGAATATCCTTGAATGATGAAAGTCCTTTTCAGGAATATCCTTGAAGGACGATAGTCCTTTTCAGGAATATCCTTAAAGGACGATAGTTCTTTTCAGGAATATCCTTAAAGGACGATATTCTTTTTCAGGAATATCCTTGAAGGAAGAAAGTCTTTTTCAGGAATATCCTTGAAGGACGATAGTCCTTTTCAGGAATATCCTTGAAGGGCGGTTGTCATTTTCAGGAATATCCTTGAAGGACGAAAGTTCTTTACAGGAATATCCTTGAAGGACGATAGTCATTTTCAGGAATATCCTTGAAGGACGAAAATCCTTTACAGGAATATCCTTGAAGGACGATAGTCTTTTTCAGGAATATCCTTGAAGGACTATAGTCCTTTTCAGGAATTTATTTAAAGGATTATAGTTTTTTTCAGGAAAATCCTTGAAGGATGAAAGTCCATTTTAGTACTATACTTGAAGGACGATAGTCCTTTTCAGGAATATCCTTGAAGTACACTAGTCCTTTTCAGAAATATCCTTGTCAGGAATATCCTTGAAGAATGATACTCTTTTTCAAGAATATCCTTGAAGGATAAAAGTCCTTTTCAGGAATATCCTTGAAGGACAAAAGTCCTTTTCAAGAATATCCTTGAAGGAACATAGTCCTTTTCAGTAATATCCTTGAAGGACGAAAATCCTTTACAGGAATATCCTTGAAGGACGATAGTCCTTTTCAGGAATATCCTTGAAGAATGATACTCTTTTTCAGGAATATCCTTGAAGGATTAAAGTCATTTTCAGGAATATCCTTGAAGGACGAAAGTCCTTTTCAAGAATATCCTTTAAGGACCATAGTCCTTTTCAGGAATATCCTTGAATGACGAAAGTCCTTTTCAGGAATATCCTTGAAAGACGATAGTCCTTTTCAGGAATATCCTTGAAGGATGATCCTCTTCATGAATATCCTTGAAGGATGATAGTCCTTTTTTAGGAATATCCTTGAAGAATGATCCTTGTCAGGAATATCCTTGAAGACTGATACTCTTTTTCAGGAATATCCTTGAAGGATGTAAGTCCTTTTCAGGAATATCCTTGAAGGATGATAGTCCTTTTTAGGAACATCTTTTAAGGGTGATAGTCCTTTTCAGGAATATCCTTTAAGGACGATAGTCCTTTTCAGGAATATCCTTGAAGGACGATAATCATTTTCAGGAATATCCTTGAAGGATCAAAGTCCTTTTCAGGACTTCGTTTGAAGGACGATAGTACTTTTCAGGAATATCCTTGAAGGATATAAGTCCTATTTAGGAACATCGTTGAAGGATGATAGTCCTTTGTAGGAACATCTTTGAAGGATGATAGTCCTCTTCAGGAATATCCTTGAAGAACGATAGTCCTTTTCAGGAATATCCTTGAAGGACGATGATCCTTTTCAGGAATATCCTTGAAGGACGATAGTCCTTGTCAGGAATATCCTTGAAGGGCCATAGTCCTTTTCAGGAATATCCTTGAAGGACGATAGTCCTTTTCAGGAATATCCTTGAAGGACGATAGTCCTTTTCAGGTATATCCTTGAAGGACGGTAGTCCTTTTAAGGAATATCCTTAAAGGATGATAGTCCTTTTCAGGAATATCCTTAAAGGACGATAGTTCTTTTCAGGAATATACTTTAAGATTGATAGTCCTTTTCAGGTATATCCTTGAAGGACGGTAGTCCTTTTAAGGAATATCCTTAAAGGATGATAGTCCTTTTCAGGAATATCCTTAAAGGACGATAGTTCTTTTCAGGAATATACTTTAAGATTGATAGTCCTTTTCAGGAATATCTTGAATGACGATAGTCCTTTTCAGGAATATCCTTGAAGGACGGTAGTCCTTTTAAGGAATATCCTTGAAGGATGAAAGTCTTTTTCAGGAATATTCTTGAAGGACGATAGTCCTTTTCAGGAATATCCTTGAAGGACGGTAGTCCTTTTCAGGTATATCCTTGAAGGACCATAGTCCTTTTTAAGACAACGTTTTAAGGACGATAGTTCTTTTCAGGAATATCCTTGATGGACGATAGTCCTTTTCAGGAATATCCTTGAACGACGGTAGTCCTTTTCAGGAATATCCTTAAAAGACGATAGTCCTTTTCAGGAATATCCTTGAAGGATGATCCTCTTCATGAATATCCTTGAAGGACGATAGTCCTTTTCAGGAATATCCTTGAAGAATGATCCTTGTCAGGAATATCCTTGAAGAATGATACTCTTTTTCAGGAATATCTTTGAAGGATAAAAGTCCTTTTCAGGAATATCCTTGAAGGACGAAAGTCCTTTTCAGGAATTTATTTAAAGAATAAAAGTTTTTTTCAGGAATATCCTTAAATGATGAAAGTCCTTTTCAGCAATATCCTTGAAGGACGATAGTCCTTTTCAGGAATATCCTTAAAGGACGATAGTTCTTTTCAGGAATATCCTTAAAGGACGATATTCTTTTTCAGGAATATCCTTGAAGGAAGAAAGTCTTTTTCAGGAATATCCTTGAAGGACGATAGTCCTTTTCAGGAATATCCTTGAAGGGCGGTTGTCATTTTCAGGAATATCCTTGAAGGACGAAAGTTCTTTACAGGAATATCCTTGAAGGACGATAGTCATTTTCAGGAATATCCTTAAAGGACGAAAATCCTTTACAGGAATATCCTTGAAGGACGATAGTCTTTTTCAGGAATATCCTTGAAGGACTATAGTCCTTTTCAGGAATTTATTTAAAGGATTATAGTTTTTTTCAGGAAAATCCTTGAAGGATGAAAGTCCATTTCAGTACTATACTTGAAGGACGATAGTCCTTTTCAGGAATATCCTTGAAGGACACTAGTCCTTTTCAGAAATATCCTTGTCAGGAATATCCTTGAAGAATGATACTCTTTTTCAGGAATATCCTTTAAGGATAAAAGTCCTTTTCAGGAATATCCTTGAAGGACGAAAGTCCTTTTCAAGAATATCCTTGAAGGACCATAGTCCTTTTCAGGAATATCCTTGAAGGACGAAAATCCTTTACAGGAATATCCTTGTAGGACGATAGTCCTTTTCAGGAATATCCTTGAAGAATGATACTCTTTTTCAGGAATATCCTTGAAGGATTAAAGTCCTTTTCAGGAATATCCTTGAAGGACGAAAGTCCTTTTCAAGAATATCCTTTAAGGACCATAGTCCTTTTCAGGAATATCCTTGAAGGACGAAAATCCTTTACAGGAATATCCTTGAAGGACGATAGTCTTTTTCAGGAATATCCTTGAAGGACCATAATCCTTTTCAGGACTATACTTGAATGATCATAGTCTTTTGCAGGAATAGCCTTGAATGATGAAAGTCCTTTTCAGGAATATCGTTGAAGGACGATAGTCCTTTTAAGGAATATCCTTAAAGGATGACAGTCCTTTTCAGGAATATCCTTAAAGGACGATAATTCTTTTAGGAATATTCTTAAAGATCAAAAGTCCTTTTCAGGAATATCCTTGAATGACGAAAGTCCTTTTCAGGAATATCCTTGAAGGACGATAGTCCTTTTCAGGAATATCCTTGAATGACGAAAGTCCTTTTCAGGAATATCCTTGAAAGACGATAGTCCTTTTCAGGAATATCCTTGAAGGACGGTAGTCCTTTTCAGTAATATCCTTGAAGGACCATAGTCCTTTTCAAGACTACATTTGAAGGACGATAGTCCTTTTCAGGAATATCCTTGAAGGACGATAGTCCTTTTCAGGAATATCTCTGAAGGACGGTAGTCCTTTCAAGGAATATCCTTGAAGGATGAAAGTCTTTTTCAGGAATATCCTTGAACGACGATAGTCCTTTTCAGGAATATCCTTGAAGGATGATCCTCTTCATGAATATCCTTGAAGGATGATAGTCCTTTTTTAGGAATATCCTTGAAGAATGATCCTTGTCAGGAATATCCTTGAAGAATGATACCCTTTTTCAGGAATATCCTTGAAGGATGTAAGTCCTTTTCAGGAATATCCTTGAAGGATGATAGTCCTTTTTAGGAACATCTTTTAAGGGTGATAGTCCATTTCAGGAATATCCTTTAAGGACGATAGTCCTTTTCAGGAATATCCTTGAAGGACGATAATCATTTTCAGGAATATCCTTGAAGGATCAAAGTCCTTTTCAGGACTTCGTTTGAAGGACGATAGTACTTTTCAGGAATATCCTTGAAGGATGATAGTCCTTTTTAGGAACATCTTTTAAGGGTGATAGTCCATTTCAGGAATATCCTTGAAGGACGATAGTCCTTTTCAGGAATATCCTTGAAGGACGATAATCATTTTCAGGAATATCCTTGAAGGATCAAAGTCCTTTTCAGGACTTCGTTTGAAGGACGATAGTACTTTTCAGGAATATCCTTGAAGGATATAAGTCCTATTTAGGAACATCGTTGAAGAATGATAGTCCTTTGTAGGAACATCGTTGAAGGATGATAGTCCTTTTCAGGAATATCCTTGAAGGACGATAGTCTTTTTCAGGAATATCCTTGAAGGACCATAATCATTTTCAGGACTATACTTGAATGATCATAGTCCTTTGCAGGAATAGCCTTGAATGATGAAAGTCCTTTTCAGGAATATCGTTGAAGGACGATAGTCCTTTTAAGGAATATCCTTAAAGGATGACAGTCCTTTTCAGGAATATCCTTAAAGGACGATAATTCTTTTCAGGAATATCCTTAAAGATCACAAGTCCTTTTCAGGAATATCCTTGAATGACGAAAGTCCTTTTCAGGAATATCCTTGAAGGACGAAAGTCCTTTTCAAGAATATCCTTGAAGGACCATAGTCCTTTTCAGGAATATCCTTGAAGGACGAAAATCCTTTACAGGAATATCCTTGAAGGACGATAGTCCTTTTCAGGAATATCCTTGAAGAATGATACTCTTTTTCAGGAATATCCTTGAAAGATAAAAGTCCTTTTCAGGAATATCCTTGAAGGACGAAAGTCCTTTTCAAGAATATCCTTTAAGGACCATAGTCCTTTTCAGGAATATCCTTGAAGGACGAAAATCCTTTACAGGAATATCCTTGAAGGACGATAGTCTTTTTCAGGAATATCCTTGAAGGACAATAGTCCTTTTCAGGACTATACTTGAATGATCATAGTCTTTTTCAGGAATATCGTTGAAGGACGATAGTCCTTTAAAGGAATATCCTTAAAGGATGTTAGTCCTTTTCAGGAATATCCTTGAAGGACGATAGTCCTTTTCAGGAATATCTCTGAAGGACGGTAGTCCTTTCAAGGAATATCCTTGAAGGATGAAAGTCTTTTTCAGGAATATCCTTGAACGACGACAGTCCTTTTCAGGAATATCCTTGAATGATGATCCTCTTCATGAATATCCTTGAAGGATGATAGTCCTTTTTTAGGAATATCCTTGAAGAATGATCCTTGTCAGGAATATCCTTGAAGAATGATACCCTTTTTCAGGAATATCCTTGAAGGATGTAAGTCCTTTTCAGGAATATCCTTGAAGGACGGTAGTCCTTTTCAGGTATATCTTTTAAGGGTGATAGTCCATTTCAGGAATATCCTTTAAGGACGATAGTCCTTTTCAGGAATATCCTTGAAGGACGATAATCATTTTCAGGAATATCCTTGAAGGATCAAAGTCCTTTTCAGGACTTCGTTTGAAGGACGATAGTACTTTTCAGGAATATCCTTGAAGGATGTAAGTCCTTTTCAGGAATATCCTTGAAGGATGATAGTCCTTTTTAGGAACATCTTTTAAGGGTGATAGTCCATTTCAGGAATATCCTTGAAGGACGATAGTCCTTTTCAGGAATATCCTTGAAGGACGATAATCATTTTCAGGAATATCCTTGAAGGATCAAAGTCCTTTTCAGGACTTCGTTTGAAGGACGATAGTACTTTTCAGGAATATCCTTGAAGGATATAAGTCCTATTTAGGAACATCGTTTAAGGATGATAGTCCTTTGTAGGAACATCGTTGAAGGATGATAGTCCTTTTCAGGAATATCCTTGAAGGACGATAGTCTTTTTCAGGAATATCCTTGAAGGACCATAATCCTTTTCAGGACTATACTTGAATGATCATAGTCCTTTGCAGGAATAGCCTTGAATGATGAAAGTCCTTTTCAGAAATATCGTTGAAGGACGATAGTCCTTTTAAGGAATATCCTTAAAGGATGACAGTCCTTTTCAGGAATATCCTTAAAGGACGATAATTCTTTTCAGGAATATCCTTAAAGATCAAAAGTCCTTTTCAGGAATATCCTTGAATGACGAAAGTCCTTTTCAGGAATATCCTTGAAGGACGATAGTCCTTTTCAGGAATATCCTTGAATGACGAAAGTCCTTTTCAGGAATATCCTTGAAAGACGATAGTCCTTTTCAGGAATATCCTTGAAGGACGGTAGTCCTTTTCAGTTATATCCTTGAAGGACCATAGTCCTTTTCAAGACTACGTTTGAAGGACGATAGTCCTTTTCAGGAATATCCTTGAAGGACGATAGTCCTTTTCAGGAATATCTCTGAAGGACGGTAGTCCTTTCAAGGAATATCCTTGAAGGATGAAAGTCTTTTTCAGGAATATCCTTGAACGACGATAGTCCTTTTCAGGAATATCCTTGAAGGATGATCCTCTTCATGAATATCCTTGAAGGATGATAGTCCTTTTTTAGGAATATCCTTGAAGAATGATCCTTGTCAGGAATATCCTTGAAGAATGATACCCTTTTTCAGGAATATCCTTGAAGGATGTAAGTCCTTTTCAGGAATATCCTTGAAGGATGAAAGTCCTTTTTAGGAACATCTTTTAAGGGTGATAGTCCATTTCAGGAATATCCTTGAAGGACGATAGTCCTTTTCAGGAATATCCTTGAAGGACGATAATCATTTTCAGGAATATCCTTGAAGGATCAAAGTCCTTTTCAGGACTTCGTTTGAAGGACGATAGTACTTTTCAGGAATATCCTTGAAGGACTATAGTCCTTTTCAGGAATTTATTTAAAGGATTATAGTTTTTTTCAGGAAAATCCTTGAAGGATGAAAGTCCATTTCAGTACTATACTTGAAGGACGATAGTCCTTTTCAGGAATATCCTTGAAGGATAAAAGTCCTTTTTAGGAATATCCTTGAAGGACGAAAGTCCTTTTCAAGAATATCCTTGAAGGACCATAGTCCTTTTCAGGAATATCCTTGAAGGACGAAAATCCTTTACAGGAATATCCTTGAAGGACGATAGTCCTTTTCAGGAATATCCTTGAAGAATGATACTCTTTTTCAGGAATATCCTTGAAAGATAAAAGTCCTTTTCAGGAATATCCTCGAAGGACGAAAGTCCTTTTCAAGAATATCCTTTAAGGACCATAGTCCTTTTCAGGAATATCCTTGAAGGACGAAAATCCTTTACAGGAATATCCTTGAAGGACGATAGTCTTTTTCAGGAATATCCTTGAAGGACCATAGTCCTTTTCAGGACTATACTTGAATGATCATAGTCTTTTTCAGGAATATCGTTGAAGGACGATAGTCCTTTTAAGGAATATCCTTAAAGGATGTTAGTCCTTTTCAGGAATATCCTTAAAGGACGATAATTCTTTTCAGGAATATCCTTAAAGATCGAAAGTCCTTTTCAGGAATATCCTTGAATGACGAAAGTCCTTTTCAGGAATATCCTTGAAGGACGATAGTCCTTTTCAGGATTATCCTTGAAGGAAGGTAGTCCTTTTCAGTTATATCCTTGAAGGACCATAGTCCTTTTCAAGACTACGTTTGAAGGACGATAGTCCTTTTCAGGAATATCCTTGAAGGACGATAGTCCTTTTCAGGAATATCTCTGAAGGACGGTAGTCCTTTCAAGGAATATCCTTGAAGGATGAATGTCTTTTTCAGGATTATCCTTGAACGACGATAGTCCTTTTCAGGAATATCCTTGAAGGATGATCCTCTTCATGAATATCCTTGATGGATGATAGTCCTTTTTTAGGAATATCCTTGAAGAATGATCCTTGTCAGGAATATCCTTGAAGAATGATACTCTTTTTCAGGAATATCCTTGAAGGATGATAGTCCTTTTTAGGAACATCTTTTAAGGGTGATAGTCCTTTTCAGGAATATCCTTGAAGGACGATAGTCCTTTTCAGAAATATCCTTGAAGGACGATAATCATTTTCAGGAATATCCTTGAAGGATCAAAGTCCTTTTCAGGACTTCGTTTGAAGGACGATAGTACTTTTCAGGAATATCCTTGAAGGATATAAGTCCTATTTAGGAACATCGTTGAAGGATGATAGTCCTTTGTAGGAACATCTTTGAAGGATGATAGTCCTTTTCAGGAATATCCTTGAAGAACGATAGTCCTTTTCAGGAATATCCTTGAAGGACGATGATCCTTTTCAGGAATATCCTTGAATGACGATAGTCCTTGTCAGGAATATCCTTGAAGGGCCATAGTCCTTTTCAGGAATATCCTTGAAGGACGAAAGTCCTTTTCAGGAATATCCTTGAAGGACGATAGTCCTTTTCAGGTATATCCTTGAAGGACGGTAGTCCTTTTAAGGAATATCCTTAAAGGATGATAGTCCTTTTCAGGAATATCCTTAAAGGACGATAGTTCTTTTCAGGAATATACTTTAAGATTGATAGTCCTTTTCAGGAATATCTTGAATGACGATAGTCCTTTTCAGGAATATCCTTGAAGGACGGTAGTCCTTTTAAGGAATATCCTTGAAGGATGAAAGTCTTTTTCAGGAATATTCTTGAAGGACGATAGTCCTTTTCAGGAATATCCTTGAAGGACGGTAGTCCTTTTCAGGTATATCCTTGAAGGACCATAGTCCTTTTTAAGACAACGTTTTAAGGACGATAGTCCTTTTCTGGAATATCCTTGAAGGACGATAGTCCTTTTCAGGAATATCCTTGAACGACGGTAGTCCTTTTCAGGAATAACCTTAAAAGACGATAGTCCTTTTCAGGAATATCCTTGAAGGATGATCCTCTTCATGAATATCCTTGAAGGATGATAGTCCTTTTCAGGAATATCCTTGAAGAATGATCCTTGTCAGGAATATCCTTGAAGAATGATACTCTTTTTCAGGAATATCCTTGAAGGATAAAAGTCCTTTTCAGGAATATCCTTGAAGGACGAAAGTCCTTTTCAGGAATTTATTTAAAGAATAAAAGTTTTTTTCAGGAATATCCTTAAATGATGAAAGTCCTTTTCAGGAATATCCTTGAAGGACGATAGTCCTTTTCAGGAATATCCTTAAAGGACGATAGTTCTTTTCAGGAATATCCTTAAAGGACGATATTCTTTTTCAGGAATATCCTTGAAGGAAGAAAGTCTTTTTCAGGAATATCCTTGAAGGACGATAGTCCTTTTCAGGAATATCCTTGAAGGGCGGTTGTCATTTTCAGGAATATCCTTGAAGGACGAAAGTTCTTTACAGGAATATCCTTGAAGGACGATAGTCATTTTCAGGAATATCCTTAAAGGACGAAAATCCTTTACAGGAATATCCTTGAAGGACGATAGTCTTTTTCAGGAATATCCTTGAAGGACTATAGTCCTTTTCAGGAATTTATTTAAAGGATTATAGTTTTTTTCAGGAAAATCCTTGAAGGATGAAAGTCCATTTCAGTACTATACTTGAAGGACGATAGTCCTTTTCAGGAATATCCTTGAAGGACACTAGTCCTTTTCAGAAATATCCTTGTCAGGAATATCCTTGAAGAATGATACTCTTTTTCAGGAATATCCTTTAAGGATAAAAGTCCTTTTCAGGAATATCCTTGAAGGACGAAAGTCCTTTTCAAGAATATCCTTGAAGGACCATAGTCCTTTTCAGGAATATCCTTGAAGGACGAAAATCCTTTACAGGAATATCCTTGAAGGACGATAGTTTTTTTCAGGAAAATCCTTGAAGGATGAAAGTCCATTTCAGTACTATACTTGAAGGACGATAGTCCTTTTCAGGAATATCCTTGAAGGACACTAGTCCTTTTCAGAAATATCCTTGTCAGGAATATCCTTGAAGAATGATACTCTTTTTCAGGAATATCCTTTAAGGATAAAAGTCCTTTTCAGGAATATCCTTGAAGGACGAAAGTCCTTTTCAAGAATATCCTTGAAGGACCATAGTCCTTTTCAGGAATATCCTTGAAGGACGAAAATCCTTTACAGGAATATCCTTGAAGGACGATAGTCCTTTTCAGGAATATCCTTGGAGAATGATACTCTTTTTCAGGAATATCCTTGAAGGATTAAAGTCCTTTTCAGGAGTATCCTTGAAGGACGAAAGTCCTTTTCAAGAATATCCTTTAAGGACCATAGTCCTTTTCAGGAATATCCTTGAAGGACGAAAATCCTTTACAGGAATATCCTTGAAGGACGATAGTCTTTTTCAGGAATATCCTTGAAGGACCATAATCCTTTTCAGGACTATACTTGAATGATCATAGTCCTTTGCAGGAATAGCCTTGAATGATGAAAGTCCTTTTCAGGAATATCGTTGAAGGACGATAGTCCTTTTAAGGAATATCCTTAAAGGATGACAGTCCTTTTCAGGAATATCCTTAAAGGACGATAATTCTTTTCAGGAATATCCTTAAAGATCAAAAGTCCTTTTCAGGAATATCCTTGAATGACGAAAGTCCTTTTCAGGAATATCCTTGAAGGACGATAGTCCTTTTCAGGAATATCCTTGAATGACGAAAGTCCTTTTCAGGAATATCCTTGAAAGACGATAGTCCTTTTCAGGAATATCCTTGAAGGACGGTAGTCCTTTTCAGTTATATCCTTGAAGGACCATAGTCCTTTTCAAGACTACGTTTGAAGGACGATAGTCCTTTTCAGGAATATCCTTGAAGGACGATAGTCCTTTTCAGGAATATCTCTGAAGGACGGTAGTCCTTTCAAGGAATATCCTTGAAGGATGAAAGTCTTTTTCAGGAATATCCTTGAACGACGATAGTCCTTCTCAGGAATATCCTTGAAGGATGATCCTCTTCATGAATATCCTTGAAGGATGATAGTCCTTTTTTAGGAATATCCTTGAAGAATGATCCTTGTCAGGAATATCCTTGAAGAATGATACCCTTTTTCAGGAATATCCTTGAAGGATGTAAGTCCTTTTCAGGAATATCCTTGAAGGATGATAGTCCTTTTTAGGAACATCTTTTAAGGGTTATAGTCCATTTCAGGAATATCCTTGAAGGACGATAGTCCTTTTCAGGAATATCCTTGAAGGACGATAATCATTTTCAGGAATATCCTTGAAGGATCAAAGTCCTTTTCAGGACTTCGTTTGAAGGACGATAGTACTTTTCAGGAATATCCTTGAAGGATATAAGTCCTATTTAGGAACATCGTTGAAGGATGATAGTCCTTTGTAGGAACATCTTTGAAGGATGATAGTCCTTTTCAGGAATATCCTTGAAGAACGATAGTCCTTTTCAGGAATATCCTTGAAGGACGTTGATCCTTTTCAGGAATATCCTTGAAGGACGATAGTCCTTGTCAGGAATATCCTTGAGGGACCATAGTCCTTTTCAGGATTATCCTTGAAGGACGATAGTCCTTTTCAGGAATATCCTTGAAGGGCGGTTGTCATTTTCAGGAATATCCTTGAAGGACGAAAGTTCTTTACAGGAATATCCTTGAAGGACGATAGTCATTTTCAGGAATATCCTTAAAGGACGAAAATCCTTTACAGGAATATCCTTGAAGGACGATAGTCTTTTTCAGGAATATCCTTGAAGGACTATAGTCCTTTTCAGGAATTTATTTAAAGGATTATAGTTTTTTTCAGGAAAATCCTTGAAGGATGAAAGTCCATTTCAGTACTATACTTGAAGGACGATAGTCCTTTTCAGGAATATCCTTGAAGGACACTAGTCCTTTTCAGAAATATCCTTGTCAGGAATATCCTTGAAGAATGATACTCTTTTTCAGGAATATCCTTTAAGGATAAAAGTCCTTTTCAGGAATATCCTTGAAGGACGAAAGTCCTTTTCAAGAATATCCTTGAAGGACCATAGTCCTTTTCAGGAATATCCTTGAAGGACGAAAATCCTTTACAGGAATATCCTTGAAGGACGATAGTTTTTTTCAGGAAAATCCTTGAAGGATGAAAGTCCATTTCAGTACTATACTTGAAGGACGATAGTCCTTTTCAGGAATATCCTTGAAGGACACTAGTCCTTTTCAGAAATATCCTTGTCAGGAATATCCTTGAAGAATGATACTCTTTTTCAGGAATATCCTTTAAGGATAAAAGTCCTTTTCAGGAATATCCTTGAAGGACGAAAGTCCTTTTCAAGAATATCCTTGAAGGACCATAGTCCTTTTCAGGAATATCCTTGAAGGACGAAAATCCTTTACAGGAATATCCTTGAAGGACGATAGTCCTTTTCAGGAATATCCTTGGAGAATGATACTCTTTTTCAGGAATATCCTTGAAGGATTAAAGTCCTTTTCAGGAGTATCCTTGAAGGACGAAAGTCCTTTTCAAGAATATCCTTTAAGGACCATAGTCCTTTTCAGGAATATCCTTGAAGGACGAAAATCCTTTACAGGAATATCCTTGAAGGACGATAGTCTTTTTCAGGAATATCCTTGAAGGACCATAATCCTTTTCAGGACTATACTTGAATGATCATAGTCCTTTGCAGGAATAGCCTTGAATGATGAAAGTCCTTTTCAGGAATATCGTTGAAGGACGATAGTCCTTTTAAGGAATATCCTTAAAGGATGACAGTCCTTTTCAGGAATATCCTTAAAGGACGATAATTCTTTTCAGGAATATCCTTAAAGATCAAAAGTCCTTTTCAGGAATATCCTTGAATGACGAAAGTCCTTTTCAGGAATATCCTTGAAGGACGATAGTCCTTTTCAGGAATATCCTTGAATGACGAAAGTCCTTTTCAGGAATATCCTTGAAAGACGATAGTCCTTTTCAGGAATATCCTTGAAGGACGGTAGTCCTTTTCAGTTATATCCTTGAAGGACCATAGTCCTTTTCAAGACTACGTTTGAAGGACGATAGTCCTTTTCAGGAATATCCTTGAAGGACGATAGTCCTTTTCAGGAATATCTCTGAAGGACGGTAGTCCTTTCAAGGAATATCCTTGAAGGATGAAAGTCTTTTTCAGGAATATCCTTGAACGACGATAGTCCTTTTCAGGAATATCCTTGAAGGATGATCCTCTTCATGAATATCCTTGAAGGATGATAGTCCTTTTTTAGGAATATCCTTGAAGAATGATCCTTGTCAGGAATATCCTTGAAGAATGATACCCTTTTTCAGGAATATCCTTGAAGGATGTAAGTCCTTTTCAGGAATATCCTTGAAGGATGATAGTCCTTTTTAGGAACATCTTTTAAGGGTGATAGTCCATTTCAGGAATATCCTTGAAGGACGATAGTCCTTTTCAGGAATATCCTTGAAGGACGATAATCATTTTCAGGAATATCCTTGAAGGATCAAAGTCCTTTTCAGGACTTCGTTTGAAGGACGATAGTACTTTTCAGGAATATCCTTGAAGGATATAAGTCCTATTTAGGAACATCGTTGAAGGATGATAGTCCTTTGTAGGAACATCTTTGAAGGATGATAGTCCTTTTCAGGAATATCCTTGAAGAACGATAGTCCTTTTCAGGAATATCCTTGAAGGACGTTGATCCTTTTCAGGAATATCCTTGAAGGACGATAGTCCTTGTCAGGAATATCCTTGAGGGACCATAGTCCTTTTCAGGATTATCCTTGAAGGACGATAGTCCTTTTCAGGAATATCTTTGAAGGACGATAGTCCTTTTCAGGTATATCCTTGAAGGACGGTAGTCCTTTTAAGGAATATCCTTAAAGGATGATAGTCCTTTTCAGGAATATCCTTAAAGAACGATAGTTCTTTTCAGGAATATCCTTTAAGATAGATAGTCCTTTTCAGGAATATCTTGAATGACTAAAGTCCTTTTCAGGAATATCCTTGAAGGACGATAGTCCTTTTCAGGAATATCCTTGAAGGACGGTAGTCCTTTTCAGGTATATCCTTGAAGGACCATAGTCCTTTTCAAGACTACGTTTGAAGGAAGATAGTCCTTTTCAGGAATATCCTTGAAGGACGATAGTCCTTTTCAGGAATATCCTTAAAGGACGGTAGTCCTTTTCAGGAATATCCTTGAAGGATGATCCTCTTCATGAATATCCTTGAAGGACGATAGTCCTTTTCAGGAATATCCTTGAAGAATGATCCTTGTCAGGAATATCCTTGAAGAATGATACTCTTTTTCAGGAATATCCTTGAAGGATGTAAGTCCTTTTCAGGAATATCCTTGAAGGACGGTAGTCCTTTTTAAGAATATCCTTGAAGGACGATAGTCCTTTTCAGGAATATCCTTGAACGACGGTAGTCCTTTTCAGGAATATCCTTAAAAGACGATAGTCCTTTTCAGGAATATCCTTGAAGGATGATCCTCTTCATGAATATCCTTGAAGGACGATAGTCCTTTTCAGGAATATCCTTGAAGAATGATACTCTTTTTCAGGAATATCCTTGAAGGATAAAAGTCCTTTTCAGGAATATCCTTGAAGAATGATACTCTTTTTCAGGAATATCCTTAAATGATGAAAGTCCTTTTCAGGAATATCCTTGAAGGACGATAGTCCTTTTCAGGAATATCCTTAAAGGACGATAGTTCTTTTCAGGAATATCATTAAAGGACGATATTCTTTTTCAGGAATATCCTTGAAGGAAGAAAGTCTTTTTCAGGAATATCCTTAAAGGACGAAAATCCTTTACAGGAATATCCTTGAAGGACGATAGTCTTTTTCAGGAATATCCTTGAAGGACTATAGTCCTTTTCAGGAATTTATTTAAAGGATTATAGTTTTTTTCAGGAAAATCCTTGAAGGATGAAAGTCCATTTCAGTACTATACATGAAGGACGATAGTCCTTTTCAGGAATATCCTTGAAGGACACTAGTCCTTTTCAGAAATATCCTTGTCAGGAATATCCTTGAAGAATGATACTCTTTTTCAGGAATATCCTTTAAGGATAAAAGTCCTTTTCAGGAATATCCTTGAAGGACGAAAGTCCTTTTCAAGAATATCCTTGAAGGACCATAGTCCTTTTCAGGAATATCCTTGAAGGACGAAAATCCTTTACAGGAATATCCTTGAAGGACGATAGTCCTTTTCAGGAATATCCTTGAAGAATGATACTCTTTTTCAGAAATATCCTTGAAGGATTAAAGTCCTTTTCAGGAATATCCTTGAAGGACGATAGTCTTTTTCAGGAATATCCTTGAAGGACTATAGTCCTTTTCAGGAATTTATTTAAAGGATTATAGTTTTTTTCAGGAAAATCCTTGAAGGATGAAAGTCCATTTCAGTACTATACTTGAAGGACGATAGTCCTTTTCAGGAATATCCTTGAAGGACACTAGTTCTATTCAGAAATATCCTTGTCAGGAATATCCTTGAAGAATGATACTCTTTTTCAGGAATATCCTTTAAGGATAAAAGTCCTTTTCAGGAATATCCTTGAAGGACGAAAGTCCTTTTCAAGAATATCCTTGAAGGACCATAGTCCTTTTCAGGAATATCCTTGAAGGACGAAAATCCTTTACAGGAATATCCTTGAAGGACGATAGTCCTTTTCAGGAATATCCTTGAAGAATGATACTCTTTTTCAGGAATATCCTTGAAGGATTAAAGTCCTTTTCAGGAATATCCTTGAAGGACGAAAGTCCTTTTCAAGAATATCCTTTAAGGACCATAGTCCTTTTCAGGAATATCCTTGAAGGACGAAAATCCTTTACAGGAATATCCTTGAAGGACGATAGTCTTTTTCAGGAATATCCTTGAAGGACCATAATCCTTTTCAGGACTACACTTGAATGATCATAGTCCTTTGCAGGAATAGCCTTGAATGATGAAAGTCCTTTTCAGGAATATCGTTGAAGGACGATAGTCCTTTTAAGGAATATCCTTAAAGGATGACAGTCCTTTTCAGGAATATCCTTAAAGGACGATAATTCTTTTCAGGAATATCCTTAAAGATCAAAAGTCCTTTTCAGGAATATCCTTGAATGACGAAAGTCCTTTTCAGGAATATCCTTGAAGGACGATAGTCCTTTTCAGGAATATCCTTGAATGACGAAAGTCCTTTTCAGGAATATCCTTGAAAGACGATAGTCCTTTTCAGGAATATCCTTGAAGGACGGTAGTCCTTTTCAGTTATATCCTTGAAGGACCATAGTCCTTTTCAAGACTACGTTTGAAGGACGGTAGTCCTTTTCAGGAATATCCTTGAAGGACGATAGTCCTTTTCAGGAATATCTCTGAAGGACGGTAGTCCTTTCAAGGAATATCCTTGAAGGATGAAAGTCTTTTTCAGGAATATCCTTGAACGACGATAGTCCTTTTCAGGAATATCCTTGAAGGATGATCCTCTTCATGAATATCCTTGAAGGATGATAGTCCTTTTTTAGGAATATCCTTGAAGAATGATCCTTGTCAGGAATATCCTTGAAGAATGATACCCTTTTTCAGGAATATCCTTGAAGGATGTAAGTCCTTTTCAGGAATATCCTTGAAGGATGATAGTCCTTTTTAGGAACATCTTTTAAGGGTGATAGTCCATTTCAGGAATATCCTTGAAGGACGATAGTCCTTTTCAGGAATATCCTTGAAGGACGATAATCATTTTCAGGAATATCCTTGAAGGATCAAAGTCCTTTTCAGGACTTCGTTTGAAGGACGATAGTACTTTTCAGGAATATCCTTGAAGGATATAAGTCCTATTTAGGAACATCGTTGAAGGATGATAGTCCTTTGTAGGAACATCTTTGAAGGATGATAGTCCTTTTCAGGAATATCCTTGAAGAACGATAGTCCTTTTCAGGAATATCCTTGAAGGACGTTGATCCTTTTCAGGAATATCCTTGAAGGACGATAGTCCTTGTCAGGAATATCTTTGAGGGACCATAGTCCTTTTCAGGATTATCCTTGAAGGACGATAGTCCTTTTCAGGAATATCTTTGAAGGACGATAGTTCTTTTCAGGAATATCCTTTAAGATAGATAGTCCTTTTCAGGAATATCTTGAATGACTAAAGTCCTTTTCAGGAATATCCTTGAAGGACGATAGTCCTTGTCAGGAATATCCTTGAGGGACCATAGTCCTTTTCAGGATTATCCTTGAAGGACGATAGTCCTTTTCAGGAATATCTTTGAAGGACGATAGTCCTTTTCAGGTATATCCTTGAAGGACGGTAGTCCTTTTAAGGAATATCCTTAAAGGATGATAGTCCTTTTCAGGAATATCCTTAAAGAACGATAGTTCTTTTCAGGAATATCCTTTAAGATAGATAGTCCTTTTCAGGAATATCTTGAATGACTAAAGTCCTTTTCAGGAATATCCTTGAAGGACGATAGTCCTTTTCAGGAATATCCTTGAAGGACGGTAGTCCTTTTCAGGTATATCCTTGAAGGACCATAGTCCTTTTCAAGACTACGTTTGAAGGAAGATAGTCCTTTTCAGGAATATCCTTGAAGGACGATAGTCCTTTTCAGGAATATCCTTAAAGGACGGTAGTCCTTTTCAGGAATATCCTTGAAGGATGATCCTCTTCATGAATATCCTTGAAGGACGATAGTCCTTTTCAGGAATATCCTTGAAGAATGATCCTTGTCAGGAATATCCTTGAAGAATGATACTCTTTTTCAGGAATATCCTTGAAGGATGTAAGTCCTTTTCAGGAATATCCTTGAAGGACGGTAGTCCTTTTTAAGAATATCCTTGAAGGACGATAGTCCTTTTCAGGAATATCCTTGAACGACGGTAGTCCTTTTCAGGAATATCCTTAAAAGACGATAGTCCTTTTCAGGAATATCCTTGAAGGATGATCCTCTTCATGAATATCCTTGAAGGACGATAGTCCTTTTCAGGAATATCCTTGAAGAATGATACTCTTTTTCAGGAATATCCTTGAAGGATAAAAGTCCTTTTCAGGAATATCCTTGAAGAATGATACTCTTTTTCAGGAATATCCTTAAATGATGAAAGTCCTTTTCAGGAATATCCTTGAAGGACGATAGTCCTTTTCAGGAATATCCTTAAAGGACGATAGTTCTTTTCAGGAATATCATTAAAGGACGATATTCTTTTTCAGGAATATCCTTGAAGGAAGAAAGTCTTTTTCAGGAATATCCTTAAAGGACGAAAATCCTTTACAGGAATATCCTTGAAGGACGATAGTCTTTTTCAGGAATATCCTTGAAGGACTATAGTCCTTTTCAGGAATTTATTTAAAGGATTATAGTTTTTTTCAGGAAAATCCTTGAAGGATGAAAGTCCATTTCAGTACTATACATGAAGGACGATAGTCCTTTTCAGGAATATCCTTGAAGGACACTAGTCCTTTTCAGAAATATCCTTGTCAGGAATATCCTTGAAGAATGATACTCTTTTTCAGGAATATCCTTTAAGGATAAAAGTCCTTTTCAGGAATATCCTTGAAGGACGAAAGTCCTTTTCAAGAATATCCTTGAAGGACCATAGTCCTTTTCAGGAATATCCTTGAAGGACGAAAATCCTTTACAGGAATATCCTTGAAGGACGATAGTCCTTTTCAGGAATATCCTTGAAGAATGATACTCTTTTTCAGAAATATCCTTGAAGGATTAAAGTCCTTTTCAGGAATATCCTTGAAGGACGATAGTCTTTTTCAGGAATATCCTTGAAGGACTATAGTCCTTTTCAGGAATTTATTTAAAGGATTATAGTTTTTTTCAGGAAAATCCTTGAAGGATGAAAGTCCATTTCAGTACTATACTTGAAGGACGATAGTCCTTTTCAGGAATATCCTTGAAGGACACTAGTTCTTTTCAGAAATATCCTTGTCAGGAATATCCTTGAAGAATGATACTCTTTTTCAGGAATATCCTTTAAGGATAAAAGTCCTTTTCAGGAATATCCTTGAAGGACGAAAGTCCTTTTCAAGAATATCCTTGAAGGACCATAGTCCTTTTCAGGAATATCCTTGAAGGACGAAAATCCTTTACAGGAATATCCTTGAAGGACGATAGTCCTTTTCAGGAATATCCTTGAAGAATGATACTCTTTTTCAGGAATATCCTTGAAGGATTAAAGTCCTTTTCAGGAATATCCTTGAAGGACGAAAGTCCTTTTCAAGAATATCCTTTAAGGACCATAGTCCTTTTCAGGAATATCCTTGAAGGACGAAAATCCTTTACAGGAATATCCTTGAAGGACGATAGTCTTTTTCAGGAATATCCTTGAAGGACCATAATCCTTTTCAGGGACTACACTTGAATGATCATAGTCCTTTGCAGGAATAGCCTTGAATGATGAAAGTCCTTTTCAGGAATATCGTTGAAGGACGATAGTCCTTTTAAGGAATATCCTTAAAGGATGACAGTCCTTTTCAGGAATATCCTTAAAGGACGATAATTCTTTTCAGGAATATCCTTAAAGATCAAAAGTCCTTTTCAGGAATATCCTTGAATGACGAAAGTCCTTTTCAGGAATATCCTTGAAGGACGATAGTCCTTTTCAGGAATATCCTTGAATGACGAAAGTCCTTTTCAGGAATATCCTTGAAAGACGATAGTCCTTTTCAGGAATATCCTTGAAGGACGGTAGTCCTTTTCAGTTATATCCTTGAAGGACCATAGTCCTTTTCAAGACTACGTTTGAAGGACGGTAGTCCTTTTCAGGAATATCCTTGAAGGACGATAGTCCTTTTCAGGAATATCTCTGAAGGACGGTAGTCCTTTCAAGGAATATCCTTGAAGGATGAAAGTCTTTTTCAGGAATATCCTTGAACGACGATAGTCCTTTTCAGGAATATCCTTGAAGGATGATCCTCTTCATGAATATCCTTGAAGGATGATAGTCCTTTTTTAGGAATATCCTTGAAGAATGATCCTTGTCAGGAATATCCTTGAAGAATGATACCCTTTTTCAGGAATATCCTTGAAGGATGTAAGTCCTTTTCAGGAATATCCTTGAAGGATGATAGTCCTTTTTAGGAACATCTTTTAAGGGTGATAGTCCATTTCAGGAATATCCTTGAAGGACGATAGTCCTTTTCAGGAATATCCTTGAAGGACGATAATCATTTTCAGGAATATCCTTGAAGGATCAAAGTCCTTTTCAGGACTTCGTTTGAAGGACGATAGTACTTTTCAGGAATATCCTTGAAGGATATAAGTCCTATTTAGGAACATCGTTGAAGGATGATAGTCCTTTGTAGGAACATCTTTGAAGGATGATAGTCCTTTTCAGGAATATCCTTGAAGAACGATAGTCCTTTTCAGGAATATCCTTGAAGGACGTTGATCCTTTTCAGGAATATCCTTGAAGGACGATAGTCCTTGTCAGGAATATCCTTGAGGGACCATAGTCCTTTTCAGGATTATCCTTGAAGGACGATAGTCCTTTTCAGGAATATCTTTGAAGGACGATAGTTCTTTTCAGGAATATCCTTTAAGATAGATAGTCCTTTTCAGGAATATCTTGAATGACTAAAGTCCTTTTCAGGAATATCCTTGAAGGACGATAGTCCTTTTCAGGAATATCCTTGAAGGACGGTAGTCCTTTTCAGGTATATCCTTGAAGGACCATAGTCCTTTTCAAGACTACGTTTGAAGGAAGATAGTCCTTTTCAGGAATATCCTTGAAGGACGGTAGTCCTTTTAAGGAATATCCTTAAAGGATGATAGTCCTTTTCAGGAATATCCTTAAAGAACGATAGTTCTTTTCAGGAATATCCTTTAAGATAGATAGTCCTTTTCAGGAATATCTTGAATGACTAAAGTCCTTTTCAGGAATATCCTTGAAGGACGATAGTCCTTTTCAGGAATATCCTTGAAGGACGGTAGTCCTTTTCAGGTATATCCTTGAAGGACCATAGTCCTTTTCAAGACTACGTTTGAAGGAAGATAGTCCTTTTCAGGAATATCCTTGAAGGACGATAGTCCTTTTCAGGAATATCCTTAAAGGACGGTAGTCCTTTTCAGGAATATCCTTGAAGGATGATCCTCTTCATGAATATCCTTGAAGGACGATAGTCCTTTTCAGGAATATCCTTGAAGAATGATCCTTGTCAGGAATATCCTTGAAGAATGATACTCTTTTTCAGGAATATCCTTGAAGGATGTAAGTCCTTTTCAGGAATATCCTTGAAGGACGGTAGTCCTTTTTAAGAATATCCTTGAAGGACGATAGTCCTTTTCAGGAATATCCTTGAACGACGGTAGTCCTTTTCAGGAATATCCTTAAAAGACGATAGTCCTTTTCAGGAATATCCTTGAAGGATGATCCTCTTCATGAATATCCTTGAAGGACGATAGTCCTTTTCAGGAATATCCTTGAAGAATGATACTCTTTTTCAGGAATATCCTTGAAGGATAAAAGTCCTTTTCAGGAATATCCTTGAAGGACGAAAGTCCTTTTCAGGAATTTATTTAAAGAATAAAAGTTTTTTTCAGGAATATCCTTAAATGATGAAAGTCCTTTTCAGGAATATCCTTGAAGGACGATAGTCCTTTTCAGGAATATCCTTAAAGGACGATAGTTCTTTTCAGGAATATCCTTAAAGGACGATATTCTTTTTCAGGAATATCCTTGAAGGAAGAAAGTCTTTTTCAGGAATATCCTTGAAGGACGATAGTCCTTTTCAGGAATATCCTTGAAGGGCGGTTGTCATTTTCAGGAATATCCTTGAAGGACGAAAGTTCTTTACAGGAATATCCTTGAAGCACGATAGTCATTTTCAGGAATATCCTTAAAGGACGAAAATCCTTTACAGGAATATCCTTGAAGGACGATAGTCTTTTTCAGGAATATCCTTGAAGGACTATAGTCCTTTTCAGGAATTTATTTAAAGGATTATAGTTTTTTTCAGGAAAATCCTTGAAGGATGAAAGTCCATTTCAGTACTATACTTGAAGGACGATAGTCCTTTTCAGGAATATCCTTGAAGGACACTAGTCCTTTTCAGAAATATCCTTGTCAGGAATATCCTTGAAGAATGATACTCTTTTTCAGGAATATCCTTTAAGGATAAAAGTCCTTTTCAGGAATATCCTTGAAGGACGAAAGTCCTTTTCAAGAATATCCTTGAAGGACCATAGTCCTTTTCAGGAATATCCTTGAAGGACGAAAATCCTTTACAGGAATATCCTTGAAGGACGATAGTCCTTTTCAGGAATATCCTTGAAGAATGATACTCTTTTTCAGAAATATCCTTGAAGGACGAAAGTCCTTTTCAAGAATATCCTTTAAGGACCATAGTCCTTTTCAGGAATATCCTTAAAGGACGAAAATCCTTTACAGGAATATCCTTGAAGGACGATAGTCTTTTTCAGGAATATCCTTGAAGGACCATAATCCTTTTCAGGACTATACTTGAATGATCATAGTCCTTTGCAGGAATAGCCTTGAATGATGAAAGTCCTTTTCAGGAATATCGTTGAAGGACGATAGTCCTTTTAAGGAATATCCTTAAAGGATGACAGTCCTTTTCAGGAATATCCTTAAAGGACGATAATTCTTTTCAGGAATATCCTTAAAGATCAAAAGTCCTTTTCAGGAATATCCTTGAATGACGAAAGTCCTTTTCAGGAATATCCTTGAAGGACGATAGTCCTTTTCAGGAATATCCTTGAATGACGAAAGTCCTTTTCAGGAATATCCTTGAAAGACGATAGTCCTTTTCAGGAATATCCTTGAAGGACGGTAGTCCTTTTCAGTTATATCCTTGAAGGACCATAGTCCTTTTCAAGACTACGTTTGAAGGACGATAGTCCTTTTCAGGAATATCCTTGAAGGACGATAGTCCTTTTCAGGAATATCTCTGAAGGACGGTAGTCCTTTCAAGGAATATCCTTGAAGGATGAAAGTCTTTTTCAGGAATATCCTTGAACGACGATAGTCCTTTTCAGGAATATCCTTGAAGGATGATCCTCTTCATGAATATCCTTGAAGGATGATAGTCCTTTTTTAGGAATATCCTTGAAGAATGATCCTTGTCAGGAATATCCTTGAAGAATGATACCCTTTTTCAGGAATATCCTTGAAGGATGTAAGTCCTTTTCAGGAATATCCTTGAAGGATGATAGTCCTTTTTAGGAACATCTTTTAAGGGTGATAGTCCATTTCAGGAATATCCTTGAAGGACGATAGTCCTTTTCAGGAATATCCTTGAAGGACGATAATCATTTTCAGGAATATCCTTGAAGGATCAAAGTCCTTTTCAGGACTTCGTTTGAAGGACGATAGTACTTTTCAGGAATATCCTTGAAGGATATAAGTCCTATTTAGGAACATCGTTGAAGGATGATAGTCCTTTGTAGGAACATCTTTGAAGGATGATAGTCCTTTTCAGGAATATCCTTGAAGAACGATAGTCCTTTTCAGGAATATCCTTGAAGGACGTTGATCCTTTTCAGGAATATCCTTGAAGGACGATAGTCCTTGTCAGGAATATCCTTGAGGGACCATAGTCCTTTTCAGGATTATCCTTGAAGGACGATAGTCCTTTTCAGGAATATCTTTGAAGGACGATAGTCCTTTTCAGGTATATCCTTGAAGGACGGTAGTCCTTTTAAGGAATATCCTTAAAGGATGATAGTCCTTTTCAGGAATATCCTTAAAGAACGATAGTTCTTTTCAGGAATATCCTTTAAGATAGATAGTCCTTTTCAGGAATATCTTGAATGACGAAAGTCCTTTTCAGGAATATCCTTGAAGGACGATAGTCCTTTTCAGGAATATCCTTGAAGGACGGTAGTCCTTTTCAGGTATATCCTTGAAGGACCATAGTCCTTTTCAAGACTACGTTTGAAGGAAGATAGTCCTTTTCAGGAATATCCTTGAAGGACGATAGTCCTTTTCAGGAATATCCTTAAAGGACGGTAGTCCTTTTCAGGAATATCCTTGAAGGATGATCCTCTTCATGAATATCCTTGAAGGACGATAGTCCTTTTCAGGAATATCCTTGAAGAATGATCCTTGTCAGGAATATCCTTGAAGAATGATACTCTTTTTCAGGAATATCCTTGAAGGATGTAAGTCCTTTTCAGGAATATCCTTGAAGGAAGAAAGTCTTTTTCAGGAATATCCTTGAAGGACGATAGTCCTTTTCAGGAATATCCTTGAAGGGCGGTTGTCATTTTCAGGAATATCCTTGAAGGACGAAAGTTCTTTACAGGAATATCCTTGAAGCACGATAGTCATTTTCAGGAATATCCTTAAAGGACGAAAATCCTTTACAGGAATATCCTTGAAGGACGATAGTCTTTTTCAGGAATATCCTTGAAGGACTATAGTCCTTTTCAGGAATTTATTTAAAGGATTATAGTTTTTTTCAGGAAAATCCTTGAAGGATGAAAGTCCATTTCAGTACTATACTTGAAGGACGATAGTCCTTTTCAGGAATATCCTTGAAGGACACTAGTCCTTTTCAGAAATATCCTTGTCAGGAATATCCTTGAAGAATGATACTCTTTTTCAGGAATATCCTTTAAGGATAAAAGTCCTTTTCAGGAATATCCTTGAAGGACGAAAGTCCTTTTCAAGAATATCCTTGAAGGACCATAGTCCTTTTCAGGAATATCCTTGAAGGACGAAAATCCTTTACAGGAATATCCTTGAAGGACGATAGTCCTTTTCAGGAATATCCTTGAAGAATGATACTCTTTTTCAGAAATATCCTTGAAGGATTAAAGTCCTTTTCAGGAATATCCTTGAAGGACGAAAGTCCTTTTCAAGAATATCCTTTAAGGACCATAGTCCTTTTCAGGAATATCCTTAAAGGACGAAAATCCTTTACAGGAATATCCTTGAAGGACGATAGTCTTTTTCAGGAATATCCTTGAAGGACCATAATCCTTTTCAGGACTATACTTGAATGATCATAGTCCTTTGCAGGAATAGCCTTGAATGATGAAAGTCCTTTTCAGGAATATCGTTGAAGGACGATAGTCCTTTTAAGGAATATCCTTAAAGGATGACAGTCCTTTTCAGGAATATCCTTAAAGGACGATAATTCTTTTCAGGAATATCCTTAAAGATCAAAAGTCCTTTTCAGGAATATCCTTGAATGACGAAAGTCCTTTTCAGGAATATCCTTGAAGGACGATAGTCCTTTTCAGGAATATCCTTGAATGACGAAAGTCCTTTTCAGGAATATCCTTGAAAGACGATAGTCCTTTTCAGGAATATCCTTGAAGGACGGTAGTCCTTTTCAGTTATATCCTTGAAGGACCATAGTCCTTTTCAAGACTACGTTTGAAGGACGATAGTCCTTTTCAGGAATATCCTTGAAGGACGATAGTCCTTTTCAGGAATATCTCTGAAGGACGGTAGTCCTTTCAAGGAATATCCTTGAAGGATGAAAGTCTTTTTCAGGAATATCCTTGAACGACGATAGTCCTTTTCAGGAATATCCTTGAAGGATGATCCTCTTCATGAATATCCTTGAAGGATGATAGTCCTTTTTTAGGAATATCCTTGAAGAATGATCCTTGTCAGGAATATCCTTGAAGAATGATACCCTTTTTCAGGAATATCCTTGAAGGATGTAAGTCCTTTTCAGGAATATCCTTGAAGGATGAAAGTCCTTTTTAGGAACATCTTTTAAGGGTGATAGTCCATTTCAGGAATATCCTTGAAGGACGATAGTCCTTTTCAGGAATATCCTTGAAGGACGATAATCATTTTCAGGAATATCCTTGAAGGATCAAAGTCCTTTTCAGGACTTCGTTTGAAGGACGATAGTACTTTTCAGGAATATCCTTGAAGGATATAAGTCCTATTTAGGAACATCGTTGAAGGATGATAGTCCTTTGTAGGAACATCTTTGAAGGATGATAGTCCTTTTCAGGAATATCCTTGAAGAACGATAGTCCTTTTCAGGAATATCCTTGAAGGACGTTGATCCTTTTCAGGAATATCCTTGAAGGACGATAGTCCTTGTCAGGAATATCCTTGAGGGACCATAGTCCTTTTCAGGATTATCCTTGAAGGACGATAGTCCTTTTCAGGAATATCTTTGAAGGACGATAGTCCTTTTCAGGTATATCCTTGAAGGACGGTAGTCCTTTTAAGGAATATCCTTAAAGGATGATAGTCCTTTTCAGGAATATCCTTAAAGAACGATAGTTCTTTTCAGGAATATCCTTAAAGATAGATAGTCCTTTTCAGGAATATCTTGAATGACGAAAGTCCTTTTCAGGAATATCCTTGAAGGACGATAGTCCTTTTCAGGAATATCCTTGAAGAATGATCCTTGTCAGGAATATCCTTGAAGAATGATACTCTTTTTCAGGAATATCCTTGAAGGATGTAAGTCCTTTTCAGGAATATCCTTGAAGGACGGTAGTCCTTTTTAAGAATATCCTTGAAGGACGGTAGTCCTTTTTAGGAATATCCTTGAAGGACGGTAGTCCTTTTAAGGAATATCCTTGAAGGATGAAAGTCTTTTTCAGGAATATTCTTGAAGGACGATAGTCTTTTTCAGGAATATCCTTGAAGGATAAAAGTCCATTTCAGTACTATACTTGAAGGACGGTAGTCCTTTTCAGGAATATCCTTGAATGACGAAAGTCCTTTTCAGGAATATCCTTGAAGGACGGTAGTCCTTTTCAGGTATATCCTTGAAGGACGGATAGTACTTTTCAGGAATATCCTTGAAGGATGAAAGTCTTTTTCAGGAATATCCTTGAAGGACCATAGTCTTTTTCAGGAATTTCCTTAAAGGACGATAGTCTTTCTCAGAATTATCCTTGAAGGACTATAGTTTTTCTCAGGAATATCCTTGAAGGACGATAGTCCTTTTCAGGAATATCCTTGAATGACAAAATTCCTTTTCAGGAATATCCTTGAAGGACGGTTGTCCTTTTTAGGAATATCCTTGAAGGACGCTAGTCCTTTTAAGGAATATCCTTGAAGGATGAAAGTCTTTTTCAGGAATATTCTTGAAGGACGATAGTCCTTTTCAGGAATATCCTTGAAAGACGATAGTCCTTTTCAGGAATATCCTTGAAGGACGGTAGTCCTTTTCAGGTATATATTTGAAGGACCATATTCCTTTTCAAGACTACGTTTGAAGGAAGATAGTCCTTTTCAGGAATATCCTTGAAGGACGATAGTCCTTTTCAGGAATATCCTTGAAGGACGGTAGTCCTTTTAAGGAATATTTTTGAAGGATGAAAGTCTTTTTCAGGAATATTCTTGAAGGACGATAGTCCTTTTCAGGAATATCCTTGAAGGACGGTAGTCCTTTTCAGGTATATCCTTGAAGGACCATAGTCCTTTTTAAGACAACGTTTTAAGGACGATAGTCCTTTTCAGGAATATCCTTGAAGGACGATAGTTCTTTTCAGGAATATCCTTGAACGACGGTAGTCCTTTTCAGGAATATCCTTAAAAGACGATAGTCCTTTTCAGGAATATCCTTGAAGGATGATCCTCTTCATGAATATCCTTGAAGGACGATAGTCCTTTCCAGGAATATCCTTGAAGAATGATCCTTGTCAGGAATATCCTTGAAGAATGATACTCTTTTTCAGGAATATCCTTGAAGGATAAAAGTCATTTTCAGGAATATCCTTGAAGGACGAAAGTCCTTTTCAAGAATATCCTTGAAGGACCATAGTCCTTTTCAGGAATTTACTTAAAGGATAATAGTTTTTTTCAGGAATATCCTTGAAGGATGATAGTCCTTTTCAGGAATTTATTTAAAGAATAATTTTTTTTTTCAGGAATATCCTTGAATGATGAAAGTCCTTTTCAGGAATATCCTTGAAGGACGATTGTCCATTTCAGGAATATTCTTTAAGGACGATAGTTCTTTTCAGGAATATCCTTACAGGACGATATTTATTTTCAGGAATATCCTTGAAGGAAGAAAGTCTTTTTTAGGAATATCCTTGAAGGACGAAAGTTCTTTACAGGAATATCCTTGAAGGACGATAGTCATTTTCAGGAATATCCTTGAAGGACGATAGTCGAAATGAAATGAAATGAAATGAAAATCTTTTATTCAACATAAGGATATTAATATCACTTATTGAACGTCAAAAAAAAAAAAAAAAAACATTGTTCATAAAAATATGTCATTAACATAATAATTATTCTTAAAATAAATCAATTTAGATTAATAAAACTAAAACTAATGGCACTTCGTAAAGTCAAACTCTGCAGAGAAGAAATGCCAAGAAACTCTGCAGACAATGTGTACATTAAATTTAAAAATACATAATTCATTAGAACATGATCAAAGCTTTATATCCAACAAATAGTGTTTAATAACAAATTTAAGGAGAGTCCCAATAAGAACCGGAACGTGAAGCCATGATCACACAAAAATGAAACGTCACAAAACATCATTTATATAGTCTTTAACGGTGTAGTAGCCCTTCTCCATCAGCATCGCTTTAGTGCCAACTTTAAATTTTTCTAAAGGTAAGGACTTGATAGACTCTGGAAGTTTGTTGTACATTTTTATGCCCAGGCCCATAAACGAATCGTTTATTCTTTTAAGTCTAGAACCACTATAATACAATTTATTTTTATTGCGTGTGTTACAATTATGAATTTCTCTTACAAGTTTGTATTCATAAATATTTTTTTTAACATAGACTAAGTTGTCATATATATATTGAGAAGCCACAGTCAGAACATTTATTGTCTTAAATATATCTCTTAAAGACTCACGAGGGCCCATACGGTAGATCGAGCGAATGGCTCTCTTCTGCAGCACAAATACTGAATTAATATCAGCAGAATTGCCCCACAAAAGAAGCCCGTAAGACATGACGCTATGAAAATAACCAAAATACACAAGTCTCGCTGTGTCCACGTCAGTCAGGTATCTAATTTTTTTTACGGCGTAGGCAGCAGAACTTAGCCTTTTCGCCAGACCACCGATGTGCTCACTAAACTTTAATTTTGAGTCCATTGTGAGTCCCAAGAACGTAGTGGACCCCACAATATCTAGAGCCACATTATTAATTACGATGCTAGTAATTGAACTCCTAACATTAGGCAAAGTAAACCTTACACATTTAGTCTTATTACAATTAAAAGCAAGATTGTTTATTCTAAACCATTGCTCCACCTCCGAAATCACATTACATATCCTTTCTGTTTCGTCTTTTCTTCTACTAACTTTAAATAATATTGAAGTGTCATCCGCAAACAACACCATGTGGCAACGGCCCAGACTTAAATAAGGTAGATCATTTATATAGACCAAGAAAAGGAAGGGCCCAAGAATGGAACCCTGTGGAACCCCCATAGCAGCCAAGCTGCCGCTCGATCGAGCTCCACCGAACTCAACACTCTGGATCCTTCCCCTCAGGTAACATACAATCAGATCTAGTGCCCTATCACCTATACCGTAATGTTTAAGCTTCATGATCAGAGTTTTGTGGTCCACGCAGTCGAACGCCTTAGAAAGATCGCAAAAGACACCCAGAGTATCCTTTGCTTCCTCCCAGGACCCAAATATATATTTCATAAGATCAACCCCAGCATCTGTTGTTGATCGACCCTTTGTAAAGCCAAATTGTTGCTTGTTGAAAATATTATAACTATTAAAATGTACTTGTAATTGATTTAAAATAAGTTTCTCAAATATTTTGCTAAAAGCTGGTAGTATTGAGATAGGACGATAGTTAGCAGGGTCAGTGGTACTACCAGATTTAAATAATGGAATGATTTTGCCGTATTTCATCTGATCAGGAAACTCCCCGCATTTAATACATTGATTAAATATAATGTTCAACTCAGGTGCAACTAAATCTACAATGGCTGAATAAACCTTTACTGAATGGCCCCACAGATAAGATGTTTTCTTTTTCTGGAGTGATTTAAAACATTTGATGACATCTATTGTACTGATTTCTCTGAAACCAAAACAACTGTCACATTTTGGCACATTCTTTTCTAATATACATCTAGCACTCTCTGAACAAGATCTTAGTGGCTCAGTTATTGAGATAGGAATTTTGGAAAAATAACTTTGAAACACATTAGATATCTTCTGATTGTCTGTAATTACTTTATTATTTACTATAAGTTTAGGTTCTTTTATGTAAGAGACATCCCTTCCAGTTTCAAATTTAATTGTTTTCCAAGTTTCCTTGACAACATTAGTGGCATTTTTTATCTTGCCTTGTATGTGCAATTTTTTGGCCTGAGCACAAACCTTTTTGAATATTTTTGAATAATTACATATGTAACTTTTGAATTCATGGCTATGATTAAAAGATCTTTCTTTATATAATTCATATAGCCGCTGTCTACTTATTTTTATACCCCCAGTGGCCCAATCACAAAAATTCCTCCTACCGGTTATCTTATAACTCTTTGATGTAAAGATTTTTTTATATTCAGAATCAATAATACTGAAAAATGAGCTATACATATTATTCGGAGCATTGGTTTTCAATTGCATAGGGAACCGTCTCAATATGTTTTCCCTGAAACTACTCAAACGGGCTCCCGTGACAGGAACACAGGTAACATTCCTGGGCTGGAAACCGCGGTGACACTTAAACTTCACCAACTGACCATGGTGGTCAGATCTAATATCAGTAGTTAGTTCAGTATGGGATAAACTAAAATTTGAAAATATATTGTCAATACAGGTAGAGGAGGTGCTTGTTATTCTAGTAGGTTGATTAAAATTATGTTTTAAATTATAACTTAAAAATAAATTTAGAAAATTTATACAAACCATAGTGTCCTCAAGAATATTAACATTGAAGTCACCACACACAATCAGGCGCTTATGTTTCTGAATAAGCTTAATAAGCACCTCCTCCATACACTTTCCAAACCCTATAACATCTGAATTGGGTGGTCTGTAAACACACAAAATAATTACATCCTCTATCTCTATACATGATATTTCTATTAATCGCTCAATAGAAAGATCAACAATATCTTTACGTTCTTTAAATTTAATATCATTATGAGCCAATATCAAGGAGCCCCCACGGATTGCACCATTCCTACAAAATGAACTTGCAACGCTGTGGGCTCCAAAACCAAATATTAATTCACAGGACCTCGCCCAATGTTCAGTTACACAAAATATTCCAACCCTGGAAGAAACCAAAAAAAGCTCAACTTCTAACTCTTTACCTAACAAACCTTGTATGTTTTGGTGCACTAAAGTGATGTCAGGCGCTACTACTAACTCATTTAATATGCCAGAGTCTATCTCTTTTGTCTCTCCTATTAATTTAAATTGAAATTATTCCCTGGTACTTTTTCCAGGGAAAAGTCAGTACCCAATTGGGTATTCTGGCCAATAGGGGCCTGGTCAGAAACCAAAACTTTGGTTCGTTCACATAAAGAAAAATGTAGCGACGCTGCTACCTGTCTCTTACAGCTATTAAATAAAAAGTATAAACTGTTTTTATATTTTATTTGATTTTTAATTAAACAATTAATGTCAATAAAGTTAAAATTATGACAATGCGTACATATAGTATGCAAGCAGCAATTAAGCCCATGTCTAACCCTATTTTCTTCAGCTGGCAACGATGAGGAGTATGGTAAAGTACAAATAATTAACCTATTATTAAGTTTAGACATTAAGCCATCAAATAATTTGACTAGCTTTAATTTATTTATGTTTCCGCGCCTACCACATAAAATTATTATTGTTTTATTCCAATCGCTTTTGTTTTTACTGATATTATTTATCAGTTGAGTCAAAGATGCTCCTGGGTAGCAACAATTTTGTATAGGTGCATCCATAATGCTCCCTAAGTACCTGCCTAGATTTCTACCTATTTCATCACTATAGATTATGATGCCTGCCTGTCCACTAAGGCTGCCCTCATCACACCTACTCACTTTTTCGCAATTTACAAGTGTTTCAGCCACAGGCTGGACACAATCATCCTCTTTCACATCATTCAAGTGGCCACCGCACATACACCCATCTTTCACTAAATTGTTAAACGCATCAACGTTAGACGCACTCAAGGAAAGTAGTTTGTCCATTGCCTGTATATGTTCCCCTATCTCTGTTTGGGCCATCTCATATTTATAATTTATTGATGCAAGTGAAGCTTGCAACTCATCAATTTTATCATTTAAATGTCTACATTGTATTTTATAGTCTTTTATAGTACTAACATAATTTGAATTCTTAAATAGTTTCTTAATGTTAACCTTATTAATTCTTTTCAACTTATCTGAAGTATTTTTAATCACCTTGTTTAGTTTTTTGTATTTTTTTAATGTATTTCTAGACACTTGATTCTCTGGGTGGTTGGTTTTAGTATTATTTATTCCTAATACAAGCTGTTGATACTGAATATCATTGCATAACTTTTGGTGATCTTCATTATCTGCTTCAAGAGACACTATGCGCCTGTGTGCATTCCGTAGGTCTAATTCTAATTTCCCGATATGTCTCAGCGCACACTCATATTCATCTCCAAAGTATGCAGCTGAGTCTTGCATCTTTTGCAACCTATCCTTCTCATTCATGATAATTTCCATCTCTCGATGGATCACAGCCATCTCAGCCTTCAATTTCCCATGACCACTAACCAATTCAATAATCTCTTTCTCACTCTCATCTCTCTCTAACAATAACTTATCATTCAAAACCTTACTTTCTTTAAGCTCACTCAGTGTCAGCCTTAGTTTCGTCTCCAGCTCACGAATAGTTGTGCTTCTGGTTACAACAGACATTCTGTCTTACACTAGTTTCACAGTACACAATCACAAAAGTGCAAGTCAAATGCCAAAGTCCTCACACCCCACAAGCGCCAAAACCACAAGACTCAGACACAGGAGGCTAAATAGGTATTTCTTAATCAAGAAATCATGTACTAGCGGTTCCCAAACTGACTAAGCCAAGCAATATCAGAGCCAGAAGGATCCGAGAAACGATTTTATTCAAACTGTACACTACCTTACAAACAAAAAAATCAGATTCTTTCGTGCACTAATCTCCAAATACTAATAGAATTTAAAAAGCACACACTTGAGATAAGTTTAGTGAAACACAACTTCAACTCTTAAAATAATTAAATTTAAAAGAATACACTGATTGTATCTGTTGGAGGTTATAATTTATTTTTTCATATGCATAACTTTTTTATATTTCAAGTTTATTGTTATGTTTAATGTCCTTCAATAATAGTATATCTGAGATCAGTTCTCACTATTAGACTGTTAATAATATCTAGTTAAATTAACAAATTGATTTTTGATTTTAAACTTACCGACGTTAATCACGAGTATAAATTATTATTGAAGATTTTTACTTACAACAGATAAAAAAATGCTTGTTCCACAGGTATATCACATCCTAGATGTGTTTCTATTGCAAGGCATAGAAACACTCTTCCAGGTGGCCCTTGCACTCCTGTACCGGTCGCGCAAGGATTTACTCCAGCACGACTTTGAAGGAGTGCTGAAATACTTCAGGTAATTCCTCAACTACAGAACGAATCAATTATGACAGAGAATATGTATGTCGCGGACGTAACCTGAAGTATACGAAGTGATGGATATCCATACTTCAATGGGCTAATCTATGCAGGGTACCTCTACAAGAAACGACTAGCCCTTTTCAGGAATATCCTTGAAGGACGGTAGTCCTTTTCAGGTATATCCTTGAAGGACGGTAGTCCTTTTAAGGAATATCCTTGAAGGATGTAAGTCCTTTTCAGGAATATCCTTGAAGGACGGTAGTCCTTTTAAGGAATATTCTTGAAGGATGAAAGTCTTTTTCAGGAATATCCTTGAAGGACGATGATCCTTTTCAGGAATATCCTTGAAGGACGATAGTCCTTGTCAGGAATATCCTTGAAGGACCATAGTCCTTTTCAGGTATATCCTTGAAGGACGGTAGTCCTTTTAAGGAATATCCTTAAAGGATGATAGTCCTTTTCAGGAATATTCTTGAAGGACGATAGTCCTTTTCAGGAATATCTTGAATGACGAAAGTCCTTTTCAGGAATATCCTTGAAGGACGATAGTCCTTTTCAGGAATATCCTTGAAGAACGGTAGTTCTTTTCAGGTATATCCTTGAAGGACCATAGTCCTTTTCAAGACTACGTTTGAAAAAAGATAGTCCTTTTCAGGAATATCCTTGAAGGACGGTAGTCCTTTTAAGGAATATCCTTGAAGGATGAAAGTCTTTTTCAGGAAAATTCTTGAAGGATGAAAGTCTTTTTCAGGAATATTCTTGAAGGACGATAGTCCTTTTCAGGAATATCCTTGAAAGACGATAGTCCTTTTCAGGAATATCCTTGAAGGAAGGTAGTCCTTTTCAGGTATATCCTTGAAGGATGATCCTCTTCATGAATATCCTTGAAGGACGATAGTCCTTTTCAGGAATATCCTTGAAGAATGATCCTTGTCAGGAATATCCTTGAAGAATGATACTCTTTTTCAGGAATATCCTTGAAGGATGTAAGTCCTTTTCAGGAATATCCTTGAAGGACGGTAGTCCTTTTTAGGAATATCCTTGAAGGACGGTAGTCCTTTAAAGGAATATCCTTGAAGGATGAAAGTCTTTTTCAGGAATATTCTTGAAGGACGATAGACCTTTTCAGGAATATCCTTGAAAGACGATAGTCCTTTTCAGGAATATCCTTGAAGGATGAAAGTCTTTTTCAGGAATATTCTTGAAGGACGATAGTCCTTTTCAGGAATATCCTTGAAGGACGGTAGTCCTTTTCAAGAATATCCTTGAAGGATGATTGTCCTTTTCAGGAATTTATTTAAAGAATAAAAGTTTTTTTCAGGAATATCCTTGAATGATGAAAGTCCTTTTCAGGAATATCCTTGAAGGACGATTGTCCTTTTCAGGAATATCCTTAAGGGACGATAGTTCTTTTCAGGAATTTCCTTAAAGGACGATATTCTTTTTCAGGAATATCCTTGAAGGAAGAAAGTCTTTTTCAGGAATATCCTTGAAGGACGATAGCCCTTTTCAGGAATATCCTTGAAAGGCGGTTGTCATTTTCAGGAATAATCTTGAAGGACGAAAGTTCTTTACAGGAATATCCTTGAAGGACGATAGTCATTTTCAGGAATATCCTTGAAGGACGATAGTCCTTTTAAGGAATATCCTTGAAGGATGTAAGTCCTTTTCAGGAATATCCTTGAAGGACGGTAGTCCTTTTCAGGAATATCTCTGAAGGACGGTAGTCCTTTCAAGGAATATCCTTGAAGGATGAAAGTCTTTTTCAGGAATATCCTTGAACGACGATAGTCCTTTTCAGGAATATCCTTGAAAGATGATCCTCTTCATGAATATCCTTGAAGGATGATAGTCCTTTTTTAGGAATATCCTTGAAGAATGATCCTTGTCAGGAATATCCTTGAAGAATGATACTCTTTTTCTGGAATATCCTTGAAGGATGAAAGTCCTTTTCAGGAATATCCTTGAAGGATGATAGTCCTTTTGAGGAACATCTTTTAAGGGTGATAGTCCTTTTCATGAATATCCTTGAAGGACGATAGTCCTTTTCAGGAATATCCTTGAAGGACGATAATCATTTTCAGGAATATCCTTGAAGGATCAAAGTCCTTTTCAGGACTTCGTTTGAAGGACGATAGTACTTTTCAGGAATATCCTTGAAGGATATAAGTCCTATTTAGGAACATCGTTGAAGGATGATAGTCCTTTGTAGGAACATCTTTGAAGGATGATAGTCCTTTTCAGGAATATCCTTGAAGAACGATAGTCCTTTTTAGGAATATCCTTGAAGGACGATGATCCTTTTCAGGAATATCCTTGAAGGACGATAGTCCTTGTCAGGAATATCCTTGAAGGACCATAGTCCTTTTCAGGAATATCCTTGAAGGACGATAGTCCTTTTCAGGAATATCCTTGAAGGACGGTAGTCCTTTTCAGGTATATCCTTGAAGGACGGTAGTCCTTTTAAGGAATATCCTTGAAGGATGAAAGTCTTTTTCAGGAATATTCTTGAAGGACGATAGTCCTTTTCAGGAATATCCTTGAAAGACGATAGTCCTTTTCAGGAATATCCTTGAAGGACGGTAGTCCTTTTCAGGTATATCCTTGAAGGATGATCCTCTTCATGAATATCCTTGAAGGACGATAGTCCTTTTCAGGAATATCCTTGAAGAATGATCCTTGTCAGGAATATCCTTGAAGAATGATACTCTTTTTCAGGAATATCCTTGAAGGATGTAAGTCCTTTTCAGGAATATCCTTGAAGGACGGTAGTCCTTTTAAGGAATATCCTTGAAGGATGAAAGTCTTTTTCAGGAATATTCTTGAAGGACGATAGTCCTTTTCAGGAATATCCTTGAAAGACGGTAGTCCTTGTCAGGAATATCCTTGAAGGACCATAGTCCTTTTCAGGAATATCCTTGAAGGACGATAGTCCTTTTCAGGAATATCCTTGAAGGACGGTAGTCCTTTTCAGGAATATCTCTGAAGGACGGTAGTCCTTTCAAGGAATATCCTTGAAGGATGAAAGTCTTTTTCAGGAATATCCTTGAACGACGATAGTCCTTTTCAGGAATATCCTTGAAAGATGATCCTCTTCATGAATATCCTTGAAGGATGATAGTCCTTTTTTAGGAATATCCTTGAAGAATGATCCTTGTCAGGAATATCCTTGAAGAATGATACTCTTTTTCTGGAATATCCTTGAAGGATGAAAGTCCTTTTCAGGAATATCCTTGAAGGATGATAGTCCTTTTGAGGAACATCTTTTAAGGGTGATAGTCCTTTTCATGAATATCCTTGAAGGACGATAGTCCTTTTCAGGAATATCCTTGAAGGACGATAATCATTTTCAGGAATATCCTTGAAGGATCAAAGTCCTTTTCAGGACTTCGTTTGAAGGACGATAGTACTTTTCAGGAATATCCTTGAAGGATATAAGTCCTATTTAGGAACATCGTTGAAGGATGATAGTCCTTTGTAGGAACATCTTTGAAGGATGATAGTCCTTTTCAGGAATATCCTTGAAGAACGATAGTCCTTTTTAGGAATATCCTTGAAGGACGATGATCCTTTTCAGGAATATCCTTGAAGGACGATAGTCCTTGTCAGGAATATCCTTGAAGGACCATAGTCCTTTTCAGGAATATCCTTGAAGGACGATAGTCCTTTTCAGGAATATCCTTGAAGGACGGTAGTCCTTTTCAGGTATATCCTTGAAGGACGGTAGTCCTTTTAAGGAATATCCTTGAAGGATGAAAGTCTTTTTCAGGAATATTCTTGAAGGACGATAGTCCTTTTCAGGAATATCCTTGAAAGACGATAGTCCTTTTCAGGAATATCCTTGAAGGACGGTAGTCCTTTTCAGGTATATCCTTGAAGGATGATCCTCTTCATGAATATCCTTGAAGGACGATAGTCCTTTTCAGGAATATCCTTGAAGAATGATCCTTGTCAGGAATATCCTTGAAGAATGATACTCTTTTTCAGGAATATCCTTGAAGGATGTAAGTCCTTTTCAGGAATATCCTTGAAGGACGGTAGTCCTTTTAAGGAATATCCTTGAAGGATGAAAGTCTTTTTCAGGAATATTCTTGAAGGACGATAGTCCTTTTCAGGAATATCCTTGAAAGACGGTAGTCCTTGTCAGGAATATCCTTGAAGGACCATAGTCCTTTTCAGGAATATCCTTGAAGGACGATAGTCCTTTTCAGGAATATCCTTGAAGGACCATAGTCCTTTTCAGGAATATCCTTGAAGGACGATAGTCCTTTTCAGGAATATCCTTGAAGGACGGTAGTCCTTTTCAGGTATATCCTTAAAGGACGGTCGTCCTTTTAAGGAATATCCTTGAAGGATGAAAGTCTTTTTCAGGAATATTCTTGAAGGACGATAGTCCTTTTCAGGAATATCCTTGAAGGACGGTAGTCCTTTTCAGGTATATCCTTAAAGGACCATAGTCCTCTTCAAGACTACGTTTGAAGGAAGATAGTCCTTTTCAGGAATATCCTTGAAGGACGATAGTCCTTTTCAGGAATATCCTTGAAGGACGGTAGTCCTTTTTAGGAATATCCTTGAAGAATGATCCTTGTCAGGAATATCCTTGAAGAATGATAGTCCTTTTCAGGAATTTATTTAAAGAATAAAAGTTTTTTTCAGGAATATCCTTGAATGATGAAAGTCCTTTTCAGGAATATCCTTGAAGGACGATAGTCCTTTTCAGGAATATCTTTAAAGAACGATAGTTCTTTTCAGGAATACCCTTAAAGGACGATATTCTTTTTCAGGAATATCCTTGAAGGAAGAAAGTCTTTTTCATGAATATCATTGAAGGACGATAGTCCTTTTCAGGAATATCCTTGAAGGATATAAGTCCTATTTAGGAACATCGTTGAAGGATGATAGTCCTTTGTAGGAACATCTTTGAAGGATGATAGTCCTTTTCAGGAATATCCTTGAAGAACGATAGTCCTTTTTAGGAATATCCTTGAAGGACGATGATCCTTTTCAGGAATATCCTTGAAGGACGATAGTCCTTGTCAGGAATATCCTTGAAGGACCATAGTCCTTTTCAGGAATATCCTTGAAGGACGATAGTCCTTTTCAGGAATATCCTTGAAGGACGGTAGTCCTTTTCAGGTACATCCTTGAAGGACGGTAGTCCTTTTAAGGAATATCCTTGAAGGATGAAAGTCTTTTTCAGGAATATTCTTGAAGGACGATAGTCCTTTTCAGGAATATCCTTGAAAGACGGTAGTCCTTGTCAGGAATATCCTTGAAGGACCATAGTCCTTTTCAGGAATATCCTTGAAGGACGATAGTCCTTTTCAGGAATATCCTTGAAGGACCATAGTCCTTTTCAGGAATATCCTTGAAGGACGATAGTCCTTTTCAGGAATATCCTTGAAGGACGGTAGTCCTTTTCAGGTATATCCTTGAAGGACGGTAGTCCTTTTAAGGAATATCCTTGAAGGATGAAAGTCTTTTTCAGGAATATTCTTGAAGGACGATAGTCCTTTTCAGGAATATCCTTGAAGGACGGTAGTCCTTTTCAGGTATATCCTTGAAGGACCATAGTCCTCTTCAAGACTACGTTTGAAGGAAGATAGTCCTTTTCAGGAATATCCTTGAAGGACGATAGTCCTTTTCAGGAATATCCTTGAAGGACGGTAGTCCTTTTCAGGAATATCCTTGAAGAATGATCCTTGTCAGGAATATCCTTGAAGAAT
Source organism: Leucoptera coffeella (assembly GCA_030578115.1). Classification (NCBI taxonomy): domain Eukaryota; kingdom Metazoa; phylum Arthropoda; class Insecta; order Lepidoptera; family Lyonetiidae; genus Leucoptera; species Leucoptera coffeella. The sequence continues at coordinate 155,392 of JAMBLF010000650.1, read as the reverse complement.
GATAGTCCTTTTCAGGAATTTATTTAAAGAATAAAAGTTTTTTTCAGGAATATCCTTGAATGATGAAAGTCCTTTTCAGGAATATCCTTGAAGGACGATAGTCCTTTTCAGGAATATCCTTAAAGAACGATAGTTCTTTTCAGGAATATCCTTAAAGGACGATATTCTTTTTTAGGAATATCCTTGAAGGAAGAAAGTCTTTTTCAGGAATATCCTTGAAGGACGATAGTCCTTTTCAGGAATATCCTTGAAGGGCGGTTGTCATTTTCAGGAATATCCTTGAAGGACGAAAGTTCTTTACAGGAATATCCTTGAAGGACGATAGTCATTTTCAGGAATATCCTTGAAGGACGAAAATCCTTTACAGGAATATCCTTGAAGGACGATAGTCTTTTTCAGGAATATCCTTGAAGGACTATAGTCCTTTTCAGGAATTTATTTAAAGGATTATAGTTTTTTTCAGGAAAATCCTTGAAGGATGAAAGTCCATTTCAGTACTATACTTGAAGGACGAAAGTCCTTTTCAGGAATATCCTTGAAGGACACTAGTCCTTTTCAGAAATATCCTTGTCAGGAATATCCTTGAAGAATTATACTCTTTTTCAGGAATATCCTTGAAGGATGTAAGTCCTATTTAGGAACATCGTTGAAGGATGATAGTCCTTTGTAGGAACATCTTTGAAGGATGATAGTCCTTTTCAGGAATATCCTTGAAGAACGATAGTCCTTTTTAGGAATATCCTTGAAGGACGATGATCCTTTTCAGGAATATCCTTGAAGGACGATAGTCCTTGTCAGGAATATCCTTGAAGGACCATAGTCCTTTTCAGGAATATCCTTGAAGGACGATAGTCCTTTTCAGGAATATCCTTGAAGGACGGTAGTCCTTTTCAGGTATATCCTTGAAGGACGGTAGTCCTTTTAAGGAATATCCTTGAAGGATGAAAGTCTTTTTCAGGAATATTCTTGAAGGACGATAGTCCTTTTCAGGAATATCCTTGAAGGACGATAATCATTTTTAGGAATATCCTTGAAGGATCAAAGTCCTTTTCAGGACTTCGTTTGAAGGACGATAGTACTTTTCAGGAATATCCTTGAAGGATATAAGTCCTATTTAGGAACATCGTTGAAGGATGATAGTCCTTTGTAGGAACATCTTTGAAGGATGATAGTCCTTTTCAGGAATATCCTTGAAGAACGATAGTCCTTTTTAGGAATATCCTTGAAGGACGATGATCCTTTTCAGGAATATCCTTGAAGGACGATAGTCCTTGTCAGGAATATCCTTGAAGGACCATAGTCCTTTTCAGGTATATCCTTGAAGGACGGTAGTCCTTTTAAGGAATATCCTTGAAGGATGAAAGTCTTTTTCAGGAATATTCTTGAAGGACGATAGTCCTTTTCAGGAATATCCTTGAAGGACGGTAGTCCTTTTCAGGTATATCCTTGAAGGACCATAGTCCTCTTCAAGACTACGTTTGAAGGAAGATAGTCCTTTTCAGGAATATCCTTGAAGGACGATAGTCCTTTTCAGGAATATCCTTGAAGGACGGTAGTCCTTTTCAGGAATATCCTTGAAGAATGATCCTTGTCAGGAATATCCTTGAATAATGATAGTCCTTTTCAGGAATTTATTTAAAGAATAAAAGTTTTTTTCAGGAATATCCTTGAATGATGAAAGTCCTTTTCAGGAATATCCTTGAAGGACGATAGTCCTTTTCAGGAATATCCTTAAAGAACGATAGTTCTTTTCAGGAATATCCTTAAAGGACGATATTCTTTTTCAGGAATATCCTTGAAGGAAGAAAGTCTTTTTCAGGAATATCCTTGAAGGACGATAGTCCTTTTCAGGAATATCCTTGAAGGGCGGTTGTCATTTTCAGGAATATCCTTGAAGGACGAAAGTTCTTTACAGGAATATCCTTGAAGGACGATAGTCATTTTCAGGAATATCCTTGAAGGACGAAAATCCTTTACAGGAATATCCTTGAAGGACGATAGTCTTTTTCAGGAATATCCTTGAAGGACTATAGTCCTTTTCAGGAATTTATTTAAAGGATTATAGTTTTTTTCAGGAAAATCCTTGAAGGATGAAAGTCCATTTCAGTACTATACTTGAAGGACGAAAGTCCTTTTCAGGAATATCCTTGAAGGACACTAGTCCTTTTCAGAAATATCCTTGTCAGGAATATCCTTGAAGAATTATACTCTTTTTCAGGAATATCCTTGAAGGATGTTAGTCCTATTTAGGAACATCGTTGAAGGATGATAGTCCTTTGTAGGAACATCTTTGAAGGATGATAGTCCTTTTCAGGAATATCCTTGAAGAACGATAGTCCTTTTTAGGAATATCCTTGAAGGACGATGATCCTTTTCAGGAATATCCTTGAAGGACGATAGTCCTTGTCAGGAATATCCTTGAAGGACCATAGTCCTTTTCAGGAATATCCTTGAAGGACGATAGTCCTTTTCAGGAATATCCTTGAAGGACGGTAGTCCTTTTCAGGTATATCCTTGAAGGACGGTAGTCCTTTTAAGGAATATCCTTGAAGGATGAAAGACTTTTTCAGGAATATTCTTGAAGGACGATAGTCCTTTTCAGGAATATCCTTGAAGGACGATAATCATTTTTAGGAATATCCTTGAAGGACTATAGTCCTTTTCAGGAATTTATTTAAAGGATTATAGTTTTTTTCAGGAAAATCCTTGAAGGATGAAAGTCCTATTTAGGAACATCGTTGAAGGATGATAGTCCTTTGTAGGAACGTCTTTGAAGGATGATAGTCCTTTTCAGGAATATCCTTGAAGAACGATAGTCCTTTTTAGGAATATCCTTGAAGGACGATGATCCTTTTCAGGAATATCCTTGAAGGACGATAGTCCTTGTCAGGAATATCCTTGAAGGACCATAGTCCTTTTCAGGAATATCCTTGAAGGACGATAGTCCTTTTCAGGAATATCCTTGAAGGACGGTAGTCCTTTTCAGGTATATCCTTGAAGGACGGTAGTCCTTTTAAGGAATATCCTTGAAGGATGAAAGTCTTTTTCAGGAATATTCTTGAAGGACGATAGTCCTTTTCAGGAATATCCTTAAAGGACGATATTCTTTTTCAGGAATATCCTTGAAGGAAGAAAGTCTTTTTCAGGAATATCCTTGAAGGACGATAGTCCTTTTCAGGAATATCCTTGAAGGGCGGTTGTCATTTTCAGGAATATCCTTGAAGGACGAAAGTTCTTTACAGGAATATCCTTGAAGGACGATAGTCATTTTCAGGAATATCCTTGAAGGACGAAAATCCTTTACAGGAATATCCTTGAAGGACGATAGTCTTTTTCAGGAATATCCTTGAAGGACTATAGTCCTTTTCAGGAATTTATTTAAAGGATTATAGTTTTTTTCAGGAAAATCCTTGAAGGATGAAAGTCCATTTCAGTACTATACTTGAAGGACGAAAGTCCTTTTCAGGAATATCCTTGAAGGACACTAGTCCTTTTCAGAAATATCCTTGTCAGGAATATCCTTGAAGAATTATACTCTTTTTCAGGAATATCCTTGAAGGATGTAAGTCCTATTTAGGAACATCGTTGAAGGATGATAGTCCTTTGTAGGAACATCTTTGAAGGATGATAGTCCTTTTCAGGAATATCCTTGAAGAACGATAGTCCTTTTTAGGAATATCCTTGAAGGACGATGATCCTTTTCAGGAATATCCTTGAAGGACGATAGTCCTTGTCAGGAATATCCTTGAAGGACCATAGTCCTTTTCAGGAATATCCTTGAAGGACGATAGTCCTTTTCAGGAATATCCTTGAAGGACGGTAGTCCTTTTCAGGTATATCCTTGAAGGACGGTAGTCCTTTTAAGGAATATCCTTGAAGGATGAAAGTCTTTTTCAGGTAAATTCTTGAAGGATGAAAGTCTTTTTCAGGAATATTCTTGAAGGACGATAGTCCTTTTCAGGAATATCCTTGAAAGACGATAGTCCTTTTCAGGAATATCCTTGAAGGACGGTAGTCCTTTTCAGGTATATCCTTGAAGGATGATCCTCTTCATGAATATCCTTGAAGGGCGGTTGTCATTTTCAGGAATATCCTTGAAGGACGAAAGTTCTTTACAGGAATATCCTTGAAGGACGATAGTCATTTTCAGGAATATCCTTGAAGGACGAAAATCCTTTACAGGAATATCCTTGAAGGACGATAGTCTTTTTCAGGAATATCCTTGAAGGACTATAGTCCTTTTCAGGAATTTATTTAAAGGATTATAGTTTTTTTCAGGAAAATCCTTGAAGGATGAAAGTCCATTTCAGTACTATACTTGAAGGACGAAAGTCCTTTTCAGGAATATCCTTGAAGGACACTAGTCCTTTTCAGAAATATCCTTGTCAGGAATATCCTTGAAGAATTATACTCTTTTTCAGGAATATCCTTGAAGGATGTAAGTCCTATTTAGGAACATCGTTGAAGGATGATAGTCCTTTGTAGGAACATCTTTGAAGGATGATAGTCCTTTTCAGGAATATCCTTGAAGAACGATAGTCCTTTTTAGGAATATCCTTGAAGGACGATGATCCTTTTCAGGAATATCCTTGAAGGACGATAGTCCTTGTCAGGAATATCCTTGAAGGACCATAGTCCTTTTCAGGAATATCCTTGAAGGACGATAGTCCTTTTCAGGAATATCCTTGAAGGACGGTAGTCCTTTTCAGGTATATCCTTGAAGGACGGTAGTCCTTTTAAGGAATATCCTTGAAGGATGAAAGTCTTTTTCAGGAATATTCTTGAAGGACGATAGTCCTTTTCAGGAATATCCTTAAAGGACGATATTCTTTTTCAGGAATATCCTTGAAGGAAGAAAGTCTTTTTCAGGAATATCCTTGAAGGACGATAGTCCTTTTCAGGAATATCCTTGAAGGGCGGTTGTCATTTTCAGGAATATCCTTGAAGGACGAAAGTTCTTTACAGGAATATCCTTGAAGGACGATAGTCATTTTCAGGAATATCCTTGAAGGACGAAAATCCTTTACAGGAATATCCTTGAAGGACGATAGTCTTTTTCAGGAATATCCTTGAAGGACTATAGTCCTTTTCAGGAATTTATTTAAAGGATTATAGTTTTTTTCAGGAAAATCCTTGAAGGATGAAAGTCCATTTCAGTACTATACTTGAAGGACGAAAGTCCTTTTCAGGAATATCCTTGAAGGACACTAGTCCTTTTCAGAAATATCCTTGTCAGGAATATCCTTGAAGAATTATACTCTTTTTCAGGAATATCCTTGAAGGATGTAAGTCCTATTTAGGAACATCGTTGAAGGATGATAGTCCTTTGTAGGAACATCTTTGAAGGATGATAGTCCTTTTCAGGAATATCCTTGAAGAATGATCCTTGTCAGGAATATCCTTGAAGAATGATACTCTTTTTCAGGAATATCCTTGAAGGATGTAAGTCCTTTTCAGGAATATCCTTGAAGGACGGTAGTCCTTTTTAGGAATATCCTTGAAGGACGGTAGTCCTTTAAAGGAATATCCTTGAAGGATGAAAGTCTTTTTCAGGAATATTCTTGAAGGACGATAGACCTTTTCAGGAATATCCTTGAAAGACGATAGTCCTTTTCAGGAATATCCTTGAAGGATGAAAGTCTTTTTCAGGAATATTCTTGAAGGACGATAGTCCTTTTCAGGAATATCCTTGAAGGACGGTAGTCCTTTTCAAGAATATCCTTGAAGGATGATTGTCCTTTTCAGGAATTTATTTAAAGAATAAAAGTTTTTTTCAGGAATATCCTTGAATGATGAAAGTCCTTTTCAGGAATATCCTTGAAGGACGATTGTCCTTTTCAGGAATATCCTTAAGGGACGATAGTTCTTTTCAGGAATTTCCTTAAAGGACGATATTCTTTTTCAGGAATATCCTTGAAGGAAGAAAGTCTTTTTCAGGAATATCCTTGAAGGACGATAGCCCTTTTCAGGAATATCCTTGAAAGGCGGTTGTCATTTTCAGGAATAATCATGAAGGACGAAAGTTCTTTACAGGAATATCCTTGAAGGACGATAGTCATTTTCAGGAATATCCTTGAAGGACGATAGTCCTTTTAAGGAATATCCTTGAAGGATGTAAGTCCTTTTCAGGAATATCCTTGAAGGACGGTAGTCCTTTTCAGGAATATCTCTGAAGGACGGTAGTCCTTTCAAGGAATATCCTTGAAGGATGAAAGTCTTTTTCAGGAATATCCTTGAACGACGATAGTCCTTTTCAGGAATATCCTTGAAAGATGATCCTCTTCATGAATATCCTTGAAGGATGATAGTCCTTTTTTAGGAATATCCTTGAAGAATGATCCTTGTCAGGAATATCCTTGAAGAATGATACTCTTTTTCTGGAATATCCTTGAAGGATGTAAGTCCTTTTCAGGAATATCCTTGAAGGATGATAGTCCTTTTGAGGAACATCTTTTAAGGGTGATAGTCCTTTTCATGAATATCCTTGAAGGACGATAGTCCTTTTCAGGAATATCCTTGAAGGACGATAATCATTTTCAGGAATATCCTTGAAGGATCAAAGTCCTTTTCAGGACTTCGTTTGAAGGACGATAGTACTTTTCAGGAATATCCTTGAAGGATATAAGTCCTATTTAGGAACATCGTTGAAGGATGATAGTCCTTTGTAGGAACATCTTTGAAGGATGATAGTCCTTTTCAGGAATATCCTTGAAGAACGATAGTCCTTTTTAGGAATATCCTTGAAGGACGATGATCCTTTTCAGGAATATCCTTGAAGGACGATAGTCCTTGTCAGGAATATCCTTGAAGGACCATAGTCCTTTTCAGGAATATCCTTGAAGGACGATAGTCCTTTTCAGGAATATCCTTGAAGGACGGTAGTCCTTTTCAGGTATATCCTTGAAGGACGGTAGTCCTTTTAAGGAATATCCTTGAAGGATGAAAGTCTTTTTCAGGAATATTCTTGAAGGACGATAGTCCTTTTCAGGAATATCCTTGAAAGACGATAGTCCTTTTCAGGAATATCCTTGAAGGACGGTAGTCCTTTTCAGGTATATCCTTGAAGGATGATCCTCTTCATGAATATCCTTGAAGGACGATAGTCCTTTTCAGGAATATCCTTGAAGAATGATCCTTGTCAGGAATATCCTTGAAGAATGATACTCTTTTTCAGGAATATCCTTGAAGGATGTAAGTCCTTTTCAGGAATATCCTTGAAGGACGGTAGTCCTTTTAAGGAATATCCTTGAAGGATGAAAGTCTTTTTCAGGAATATTCTTGAAGGACGATAGTCCTTTTCAGGAATATCCTTGAAAGACGGTAGTCCTTGTCAGGAATATCCTTGAAGGACCATAGTCCTTTTCAGGAATATCCTTGAAGGACGATAGTCCTTTTCAGGAATATCCTTGAAGGACCATAGTCCTTTTCAGGAATATCCTTGAAGGACGATAGTCCTTTTCAGGAATATCCTTGAAGGACGGTAGTCCTTTTCAGGTATATCCTTGAAGGACGGTAGTCCTTTTAAGGAATATCCTTGAAGGATGAAAGTCTTTTTCAGGAATATTCTTGAAGGACGATAGTCCTTTTCAGGAATATCCTTGAAGGACGGTAGTCCTTTTCAGGTATATCCTTAAAGGACCATAGTCCTCTTCAAGACTACGTTTGAAGGAAGATAGTCCTTTTCAGGAATATCCTTGAAGGACGATAGTCCTTTTCAGGAATATCCTTGAAGGACGGTAGTCCTTTTTAGGAATATCCTTGAAGAATGATCCTTGTCAGGAATATCCTTGAAGAATGATAGTCCTTTTCAGGAATTTATTTAAAGAATAAAAGTTTTTTTCAGGAATATCCTTGAATGATGAAAGTCCTTTTCAGGAATATCCTTGAAGGACGATAGTCCTTTTCAGGAATATCTTTAAAGAACGATAGTTCTTTTCAGGAATACCCTTAAAGGACGATATTCTTTTTCAGGAATATCCTTGAAGGAAGAAAGTCTTTTTCATGAATATCCTTGAAGGACGATAGTCCTTTTCAGGAATATCCTTGAAGGATATAAGTCCTATTTAGGAACATCGTTGAAGGATGATAGTCCTTTGTAGGAACATCTTTGAAGGATGATAGTCCTTTTCAGGAATATCCTTGAAGAACGATAGTCCTTTTTATGAATATCCTTGAAGGACGATGATCCTTTTCAGGAATATCCTTGAAGGACGATAGTCCTTGTCAGGAATATCCTTGAAGGACCATAGTCCTTTTCAGGAATATCCTTGAAGGACGATAGTCCTTTTCAGGAATATCCTTGAAGGACGGTAGTCCTTTTCAGGTACATCCTTGAAGGACGGTAGTCCTTTTAAGGAATATCCTTGAAGGATGAAAGTCTTTTTCAGGAATATTCTTGAAGGACGATAGTCCTTTTCAGGAATATCCTTGAAAGACGGTAGTCCTTGTCAGGAATATCCTTGAAGGACCATAGTCCTTTTCAGGAATATCCTTGAAGGACGATAGTCCTTTTCAGGAATATCCTTGAAGGACCATAGTCCTTTTCAGGAATATCCTTGAAGGACGATAGTCCTTTTCAGGAATATCCTTGAAGGACGGTAGTCCTTTTCAGGTATATCCTTGAAGGACGGTAGTCCTTTTAAGGAATATCCTTGAAGGATGAAAGTCTTTTTCAGGAATATTCTTGAAGGACGATAGTCCTTTTCAGGAATATCCTTGAAGGACGGTAGTCCTTTTCAGGTATATCCTTGAAGGACCATAGTCCTCTTCAAGACTACGTTTGAAGGAAGATAGTCCTTTTCAGGAATATCCTTGAAGGACGATAGTCCTTTTCAGGAATATCCTTGAAGGACGGTAGTCCTTTTCAGGAATATCCTTGAAGAATGATCCTTGTCAGGAATATCCTTGAAGAATGATAGTCCTTTTCAGGAATTTATTTAAAGAATAAAAGTTTTTTTCAGGAATATCCTTGAATGATGAAAGTCCTTTTCAGGAATATCCTTGAAGGACGATAGTCCTTTTCAGGAATATCCTTAAAGAACGATAGTTCTTTTCAGGAATATCCTTAAAGGACGATATTCTTTTTCAGGAATATCCTTGAAGGAAGAAAGTCTTTTTCAGGAATATCCTTGAAGGACGATAGTCCTTTTCAGGAATATCCTTGAAGGGCGGTTGTCATTTTCAGGAATATCCTTGAAGGACGAAAGTTCTTTACAGGAATATCCTTGAAGGACGATAGTCATTTTCAGGAATATCCTTGAAGGACGAAAATCCTTTACAGGAATATCCTTGAAGGACGATAGTCTTTTTCAGGAATATCCTTGAAGGACTATAGTCCTTTTCAGGAATTTATTTAAAGGATTATAGTTTTTTTCAGGAAAATCCTTGAAGGATGAAAGTCCATTTCAGTACTATACTTGAAGGACGAAAGTCCTTTTCAGGAATATCCTTGAAGGACACTAGTCCTTTTCAGAAATATCCTTGTCAGGAATATCCTTGAAGAATTATACTCTTTTTCAGGAATATTCTTGAAGGATGTAAGTCCTATTTAGGAACATCGTTGAAGGATGATAGTCCTTTGTAGGAACATCTTTGAAGGATGATAGTCCTTTTCAGGAATATCCTTGAAGAACGATAGTCCTTTTTAGGAATATCCTTGAAGGACGATGATCCTTTTCAGGAATATCCTTGAAGGACGATAGTCCTTGTCAGGAATATCCTTGAAGGACCATAGTCCTTTTCAGGAATATCCTTGAAGGACGATAGTCCTTTTCAGGAATATCCTTGAAGGACGGTAGTCCTTTTCAGGTATATCCTTGAAGGACGGTAGTCCTTTTAAGGAATATCCTTGAAGGATGAAAGTCTTTTTCAGGAATATTCTTGAAGGACGATAGTCCTTTTCAGGAATATCCTTGAAGGACGATAATCATTTTTAGGAATATCCTTGAAGGATCAAAGTCCTTTTCAGGACTTCGTTTGAAGGACGATAGTACTTTTCAGGAATATCCTTGAAGGATATAAGTCCTATTTAGGAACATCGTTGAAGGATGATAGTCCTTTGTAGGAACATCTTTGAAGGATGATAGTCCTTTTCAGGAATATCCTTGAAGAACGATAGTCCTTTTTAGGAATATCCTTGAAGGACGATGATCCTTTTCAGGAATATCCTTGAAGGACGATAGTCCTTGTCAGGAATATCCTTGAAGGACCATAGTCCTTTTCAGGTATATCCTTGAAGGACGGTAGTCCTTTTAAGGAATATCCTTGAAGGATGAAAGTCTTTTTCAGGAATATTCTTGAAGGACGATAGTCCTTTTCAGGAATATCCTTGAAGGACGGTAGTCCTTTTCAGGTATATCCTTGAAGGACCATAGTCCTCTTCAAGACTACGTTTGAAGGAAGATAGTCCTTTTCAGGAATATCCTTGAAGGACGATAGTCCTTTTCAGGAATATCCTTGAAGGACGGTAGTCCTTTTCAGGAATATCCTTGAAGAATGATCCTTGTCAGGAATATCCTTGAAGAATGATAGTCCTTTTCAGGAATTTATTTAAAGAATAAAAGTTTTTTTCAGGAATATCCTTGAATGATGAAAGTCCTTTTCAGGAATATCCTTGAAGGACGATTGTCCTTTTCAGGAATATCCTTAAAAAACGATAGTTCTTTTCAGGAATATCCTTAAAGGACTATATTCTTTTTCAGAAATATCCTTGAAGGACCAAAGTTCTTTACAGGAATATCCTTGAAGGACGATAGTCCTTTTCAGGAATATCCTTGAAGGATGTAAGTCCTATTTAGGAACATCGTTGAAGGATGATAGTCCTTTGTAGGAACATCTTTGAAGGATGATAGTCCTTTTCAGGAATATCCTTGAAGAACGATAGTCCTTTTTAGGAATATCCTTGAAGGACGATGATCCTTTTCAGGAATATCCTTGAAGGACGATAGTCCTTGTCAGGAATATCCTTGAAGGACCATAGTCCTTTTCAGGAATATCCTTGAAGGACGATAGTCCTTTTCAGGAATATCCTTGAAGGACGGTAGTCTTTTTTAGGAATATCCTTAAAGGACGGTAGTCCTTTTAAGGAATATCCTTAAAGGATGAAAGTCTTTTTCAGGAATATTCTTGAAGGACGATAGTCCTTTTCAGGAATATCCTTGAAGGACGATAATCGGAATATCCTTGTCCTTTTCAGGACTTCAAGGAATATCCAGGAATTCCTTGAAGGATATAAGTCCTTTTAGGAACAGGAATATCCTTGAAGGACGATAGTCCTTTTCAGGAATATCCTTGAAGGATAGTCCTTTTTAGGAATATCCTTGAAGGACGATCCTTTTCAGGAATATCCTTGAAGGACGATAGTCCTTTTCAGGAATATCCTTGAAGGACCATAGTCCTTTTCAGGTATATCCTTGAAGGACGGTAGTCCTTTTAAGGAATATCCTTGAAGGATGAAAGTCTTTTTCAGGAATATTCTTGAAGGACGATAGTCCTTTTCAGGAATATCCTTGAAGGACGGTAGTCCTTTTCAGGTATATCCTTGAAGGACCATAGTCCTCTTCAAGACTACGTTTGAAGGAAGATAGTCCTTTTCAGGAATATCCTTGAAGGACGATAGTCCTTTTCAGGAATATCCTTGAAGGACGGTAGTCCTTTTCAGGAATATCCTTGAAGAATGATCCTTGTCAGGAATATCCTTGAAGAATGATAGTCCTTTTCAGGAATTTATTTAAAGAATAAAAGTTTTTTTCAGGAATATCCTTGAATGATGAAAGTCCTTTTCAGGAATATCCTTGAAGGACGATAGTCCTTTTCAGGAATATCCTTAAAGAACGATAGTTCTTTTCAGGAATATCCTTAAAGGACGATATTCTTTTTCAGGAATATCCTTGAAGGAAGAAAGTCTTTTTCAGGAATATCCTTGAAGGACGATAGTCCTTTTCAGGAATATCCTTGAAGGGCGGTTGTCATTTTCAGGAATATCCTTGAAGGACGAAAGTTCTTTACAGGAATATCCTTGAAGGACGATAGTCATTTTCAGGAATATCCTTGAAGGACGAAAATCCTTTACAGGAATATCCTTGAAGGACGATAGTCTTTTTCAGGAATATCCTTGAAGGACTATAGTCCTTTTCAGGAATTTATTTAAAGGATTATAGTTTTTTTCAGGAAAATCCTTGAAGGATGAAAGTCCATTTCAGTACTATACTTGAAGGACGAAAGTCCTTTTCAGGAATATCCTTGAAGGACACTAGTCCTTTTCAGAAATATCCTTGTCAGGAATATCCTTGAAGAATTATACTCTTTTTCAGGAATATCCTTGAAGGATGTAAGTCCTATTTAGGAACATCGTTGAAGGATGATAGTCCTTTGTAGGAACATCTTTGAAGGATGATAGTCCTTTTCAGGAATATCCTTGAAGAACGATAGTCCTTTTTAGGAATATCCTTGAAGGACGATGATCCTTTTCAGGAATATCCTTGAAGGACGATAGTCCTTGTCAGGAATATCCTTGAAGGACCATAGTCCTTTTCAGGAATATCCTTGAAGGACGATAGTCCTTTTCAGGAATATCCTTGAAGGACGGTAGTCCTTTTCAGGTATATCCTTGAAGGACGGTAGTCCTTTTAAGGAATATCCTTGAAGGATGAAAGTCTTTTTCAGGAATATTCTTGAAGGACGATAGTCCTTTTCAGGAATATCCTTGAAGGACGATAATCATTTTTAGGAATATCCTTGAAGGATCAAAGTCCTTTTCAGGACTTCGTTTGAAGGACGATAGTACTTTTCAGGAATATCCTTGAAGGATATAAGTCCTATTTAGGAACATCGTTGAAGGATGATAGTCCTTTGTAGGAACATCTTTGAAGGATGATAGTCCTTTTCAGGAATATCCTTGAAGAACGATAGTCCTTTTTAGGAATATCCTTGAAGGACGATGATCCTTTTCAGGAATATCCTTGAAGGACGATAGTCCTTGTCAGGAATATCCTTGAAGGACCATAGTCCTTTTCAGGTATATCCTTGAAGGACGGTAGTCCTTTTCAAGGAATATCCTTGAAGGATGAAAGTCTTTTTCAGGAATATTCTTGAAGGACGATAGTCCTTTTCAGGAATATCCTTGAAGGACGGTAGTCCTTTTCAGGTATATCCTTGAAGGACCATAGTCCTCTTCAAGACTACGTTTGAAGGAAGATAGTCCTTTTCAGGAATATCCTTGAAGGACGATAATATCCTTGTCCTTTTCCTTTTCAGGAATATCCTTGAAGGAAGGTATATATCCTTGAATATCCTTGAAGGATGGAGGAATATTTGAAGGACGGTAGTTTTTCAATATCCTTAAAGAATAGTCCTCTTCAAACTACGTTTTTTTTTCAGGAATAGTCCTTTTCAGGATCCTTGTCATATCCTTGAAGGATAGTCGATAGTCCCTTGAATGATGAAAGTCCTTTTCAGGAATATCCTTGAAGGACGATAGTCCTTTTCAGGAATATCCTTAAAGAACGATAGTTCTTTTCAGGAATATCCTTAAAGGACGATATTCTTTTTCAGGAATATCCTTGAAGGAAGAAAGTCTTTTTCAGGAATATCCTTGAAGGACGATAGTCCTTTTCAGGAATATCCTTGAAGGGCGGTTGTCATTTTCAGGAATATCCTTGAAGGACGAAAGTTCTTTACAGGAATATCCTTGAAGGACGATAGTCATTTTCAGGAATATCCTTGAAGGACGAAAATCCTTTACAGGAATATCCTTGAAGGACGATAGTCTTTTTCAGGAATATCCTTGAAGGACTATAGTCCTTTTCAGGAATTTATTTAAAGGATTATAGTTTTTTTCAGGAAAATCCTTGAAGGATGAAAGTCCATTTCAGTACTATACTTGAAGGACGAAAGTCCTTTTCAGGAATATCCTTGAAGGACACTAGTCCTTTTCAGAAATATCCTTGTCAGGAATATCCTTGAAGAATTATACTCTTTTTCAGGAATATCCTTGAAGGATGTTAGTCCTATTTAGGAACATCGTTGAAGGATGATAGTCCTTTGTAGGAACATCTTTGAAGGATGATAGTCCTTTTCAGGAATATCCTTGAAGAACGATAGTCCTTTTTAGGAATATCCTTGAAGGACGATGATCCTTTTCAGGAATATCCTTGAAGGACGATAGTCCTTGTCAGGAATATCCTTGAAGGACCATAGTCCTTTTCAGGAATATCCTTGAAGGACGATAGTCCTTTTCAGGAATATCCTTGAAGGACGGTAGTCCTTTTCAGGTATATCCTTGAAGGACGGTAGTCCTTTTAAGGAATATCCTTGAAGGATGAAAGACTTTTTCAGGAATATTCTTGAAGGACGATAGTCCTTTTCAGGAATATCCTTGAAGGACGATAATCATTTTTAGGAATATCCTTGAAGGACTATAGTCCTTTTCAGGAATTTATTTAAAGGATTATAGTATTTTTTCAGGAAAATCCTTGAAGGATGAAAGTCCTATTTAGGAACATCGTTGAAGGATGATAGTCCTTTGTAGGAACGTCTTTGAAGGATGATAGTCCTTTTCAGGAATATCCTTGAAGAACGATAGTCCTTTTTAGGAATATCCTTGAAGGACGATGATCCTTTTCAGGAATATCCTTGAAGGACGATAGTCCTTGTCAGGAATATCCTTGAAGGACCATAGTCCTTTTCAGGAATATCCTTGAAGGACGATAGTCCTTTTCAGGAATATCCTTGAAGGACGGTAGTCCTTTTCAGGTATATCCTTGAAGGACGGTAGTCCTTTTAAGGAATATCCTTGAAGGATGAAAGTCTTTTTCAGGAATATTCTTGAAGGACGATAGTCCTTTTCAGGAATATCCTTAAAGGACGATATTCTTTTTCAGGAATATCCTTGAAGGAAGAAAGTCTTTTTCAGGAATATCCTTGAAGGACGATAGTCCTTTTCAGGAATATCCTTGAAGGGCGGTTGTCATTTTCAGGAATATCCTTGAAGGACGAAAGTTCTTTACAGGAATATCCTTGAAGGACGATAGTCATTTTCAGGAATATCCTTGAAGGACGAAAATCCTTTACAGGAATATCCTTGAAGGACGATAGTCTTTTTCAGGAATATCCTTGAAGGACTATAGTCCTTTTCAGGAATTTATTTAAAGGATTATAGTTTTTTTCAGGAAAATCCTTGAAGGATGAAAGTCCATTTCAGTACTATACTTGAAGGACGAAAGTCCTTTTCAGGAATATCCTTGAAGGACACTAGTCCTTTTCAGAAATATCCTTGTCAGGAATATCCTTGAAGAATTATACTCTTTTTCAGGAATATCCTTGAAGGATGTAAGTCCTATTTAGGAACATCGTTGAAGGATGATAGTCCTTTGTAGGAACATCTTTGAAGGATGATAGTCCTTTTCAGGAATATCCTTGAAGAATGATCCTTGTCAGGAATATCCTTGAAGAATGATACTCTTTTTCAGGAATATCCTTGAAGGATGTAAGTCCTTTTCAGGAATATCCTTGAAGGACGGTAGTCCTTTTTAGGAATATCCTTGAAGGACGGTAGTCCTTTAAAGGAATATCCTTGAAGGATGAAAGTCTTTTTCAGGAATATTCTTGAAGGACGATAGACCTTTTCAGGAATATCCTTGAAAGACGATAGTCCTTTTCAGGAATATCCTTGAAGGATGAAAGTCTTTTTCAGGAATATTCTTGAAGGACGATAGTCCTTTTCAGGAATATCCTTGAAGGACGGTAGTCCTTTTCAAGAATATCCTTGAAGGATGATTGTCCTTTTCAGGAATTTATTTAAAGAATAAAAGTTTTTTTCAGGAATATCCTTGAATGATGAAAGTCCTTTTCAGGAATATCCTTGAAGGACGATTGTCCTTTTCAGGAATATCCTTAAGGGACGATAGTTCTTTTCAGGAATTTCCTTAAAGGACGATATTCTTTTTCAGGAATATCCTTGAAGGAAGAAAGTCTTTTTCAGGAATATCCTTGAAGGACGATAGCCCTTTTCAGGAATATCCTTGAAAGGCGGTTGTCATTTTCAGGAATAATCATGAAGGACGAAAGTTCTTTACAGGAATATCCTTGAAGGACGATAGTCATTTTCAGGAATATCCTTGAAGGACGATAGTCCTTTTAAGGAATATCCTTGAAGGATGTAAGTCCTTTTCAGGAATATCCTTGAAGGACGGTAGTCCTTTTCAGGAATATCTCTGAAGGACGGTAGTCCTTTCAAGGAATATCCTTGAAGGATGAAAGTCTTTTTCAGGAATATCCTTGAACGACGATAGTCCTTTTCAGGAATATCCTTGAAAGATGATCCTCTTCATGAATATCCTTGAAGGATGATAGTCCTTTTTTAGGAATATCCTTGAAGAATGATCCTTGTCAGGAATATCCTTGAAGAATGATACTCTTTTTCTGGAATATCCTTGAAGGATGTAAGTCCTTTTCAGGAATATCCTTGAAGGATGATAGTCCTTTTGAGGAACATCTTTTAAGGGTGATAGTCCTTTTCATGAATATCCTTGAAGGACGATAGTCCTTTTCAGGAATATCCTTGAAGGACGATAATCATTTTCAGGAATATCCTTGAAGGATCAAAGTCCTTTTCAGGACTTCGTTTGAAGGACGATAGTACTTTTCAGGAATATCCTTGAAGGATATAAGTCCTATTTAGGAACATCGTTGAAGGATGATAGTCCTTTGTAGGAACATCTTTGAAGGATGATAGTCCTTTTCAGGAATATCCTTGAAGAACGATAGTCCTTTTTAGGAATATCCTTGAAGGACGATGATCCTTTTCAGGAATATCCTTGAAGGACGATAGTCCTTGTCAGGAATATCCTTGAAGGACCATAGTCCTTTTCAGGAATATCCTTGAAGGACGATAGTCCTTTTCAGGAATATCCTTGAAGGACGGTAGTCCTTTTCAGGTATATCCTTGAAGGACGGTAGTCCTTTTAAGGAATATCCTTGAAGGATGAAAGTCTTTTTCAGGAATATTCTTGAAGGACGATAGTCCTTTTCAGGAATATCCTTGAAAGACGATAGTCCTTTTCAGGAATATCCTTGAAGGACGGTAGTCCTTTTCAGGTATATCCTTGAAGGATGATCCTCTTCATGAATATCCTTGAAGGACGATAGTCCTTTTCAGGAATATCCTTGAAGAATGATCCTTGTCAGGAATATCCTTGAAGAATGATACTCTTTTTCAGGAATATCCTTGAAGGATGTAAGTCCTTTTCAGGAATATCCTTGAAGGACGGTAGTCCTTTTAAGGAATATCCTTGAAGGATGAAAGTCTTTTTCAGGAATATTCTTGAAGGACGATAGTCCTTTTCAGGAATATCCTTGAAAGACGGTAGTCCTTGTCAGGAATATCCTTGAAGGACCATAGTCCTTTTCAGGAATATCCTTGAAGGACGATAGTCCTTTTCAGGAATATCCTTGAAGGACCATAGTCCTTTTCAGGAATATCCTTGAAGGACGATAGTCCTTTTCAGGAATATCCTTGAAGGACGGTAGTCCTTTTCAGGTATATCCTTGAAGGACGGTAGTCCTTTTAAGGAATATCCTTGAAGGATGAAAGTCTTTTTCAGGAATATTCTTGAAGGACGATAGTCCTTTTCAGGAATATCCTTGAAGGACGGTAGTCCTTTTCAGGTATATCCTTAAAGGACCATAGTCCTCTTCAAGACTACGTTTGAAGGAAGATAGTCCTTTTCAGGAATATCCTTGAAGGACGATAGTCCTTTTCAGGAATATCCTTGAAGGACGGTAGTCCTTTTTAGGAATATCCTTGAAGAATGATCCTTGTCAGGAATATCCTTGAAGAATGATAGTCCTTTTCAGGAATTTATTTAAAGAATAAAAGTTTTTTTCAGGAATATCCTTGAATGATGAAAGTCCTTTTCAGGAATATCCTTGAAGGACGATAGTCCTTTTCAGGAATATCTTTAAAGAACGATAGTTCTTTTCAGGAATACCCTTAAAGGACGATATTCTTTTTCAGGAATATCCTTGAAGGAAGAAAGTCTTTTTCATGAATATCCTTGAAGGACGATAGTCCTTTTCAGGAATATCCTTGAAGGATATAAGTCCTATTTAGGAACATCGTTGAAGGATGATAGTCCTTTGTAGGAACATCTTTGAAGGATGATAGTCCTTTTCAGGAATATCCTTGAAGAACGATAGTCCTTTTTATGAATATCCTTGAAGGACGATGATCCTTTTCAGGAATATCCTTGAAGGACGATAGTCCTTGTCAGGAATATCCTTGAAGGACCATAGTCCTTTTCAGGAATATCCTTGAAGGACGATAGTCCTTTTCAGGAATATCCTTGAAGGACGGTAGTCCTTTTCAGGTACATCCTTGAAGGACGGTAGTCCTTTTAAGGAATATCCTTGAAGGATGAAAGTCTTTTTCAGGAATATTCTTGAAGGACGATAGTCCTTTTCAGGAATATCCTTGAAAGACGGTAGTCCTTGTCAGGAATATCCTTGAAGGACCATAGTCCTTTTCAGGAATATCCTTGAAGGACGATAGTCCTTTTCAGGAATATCCTTGAAGGACCATAGTCCTTTTCAGGAATATCCTTGAAGGACGATAGTCCTTTTCAGGAATATCCTTGAAGGACGGTAGTCCTTTTCAGGTATATCCTTGAAGGACGGTAGTCCTTTTAAGGAATATCCTTGAAGGATGAAAGTCTTTTTCAGGAATATTCTTGAAGGACGATAGTCCTTTTCAGGAATATCCTTGAAGGACGGTAGTCCTTTTCAGGTATATCCTTGAAGGACCATAGTCCTCTTCAAGACTACGTTTGAAGGAAGATAGTCCTTTTCAGGAATATCCTTGAAGGACGATAGTCCTTTTCAGGAATATCCTTGAAGGACGGTAGTCCTTTTCAGGAATATCCTTGAAGAATGATCCTTGTCAGGAATATCCTTGAAGAATGATAGTCCTTTTCAGGAATTTATTTAAAGAATAAAAGTTTTTTTCAGGAATATCCTTGAATGATGAAAGTCCTTTTCAGGAATATCCTTGAAGGACGATAGTCCTTTTCAGGAATATCCTTAAAGAACGATAGTTCTTTTCAGGAATATCCTTAAAGGACGATATTCTTTTTCAGGAATATCCTTGAAGGAAGAAAGTCTTTTTCAGGAATATCCTTGAAGGACGATAGTCCTTTTCAGGAATATCCTTGAAGGGCGGTTGTCATTTTCAGGAATATCCTTGAAGGACGAAAGTTCTTTACAGGAATATCCTTGAAGGACGATAGTCATTTTCAGGAATATCCTTGAAGGACGAAAATCCTTTACAGGAATATCCTTGAAGGACGATAGTCTTTTTCAGGAATATCCTTGAAGGACTATAGTCCTTTTCAGGAATTTATTTAAAGGATTATAGTTTTTTTCAGGAAAATCCTTGAAGGATGAAAGTCCATTTCAGTACTATACTTGAAGGACGAAAGTCCTTTTCAGGAATATCCTTGAAGGACACTAGTCCTTTTCAGAAATATCCTTGTCAGGAATATCCTTGAAGAATTATACTCTTTTTCAGGAATATTCTTGAAGGATGTAAGTCCTATTTAGGAACATCGTTGAAGGATGATAGTCCTTTGTAGGAACATCTTTGAAGGATGATAGTCCTTTTCAGGAATATCCTTGAAGAACGATAGTCCTTTTTAGGAATATCCTTGAAGGACGATGATCCTTTTCAGGAATATCCTTGAAGGACGATAGTCCTTGTCAGGAATATCCTTGAAGGACCATAGTCCTTTTCAGGAATATCCTTGAAGGACGATAGTCCTTTTCAGGAATATCCTTGAAGGACGGTAGTCCTTTTCAGGTATATCCTTGAAGGACGGTAGTCCTTTTAAGGAATATCCTTGAAGGATGAAAGTCTTTTTCAGGAATATTCTTGAAGGACGATAGTCCTTTTCAGGAATATCCTTGAAGGACGATAATCATTTTTAGGAATATCCTTGAAGGATCAAAGTCCTTTTCAGGACTTCGTTTGAAGGACGATAGTACTTTTCAGGAATATCCTTGAAGGATATAAGTCCTATTTAGGAACATCGTTGAAGGATGATAGTCCTTTGTAGGAACATCTTTGAAGGATGATAGTCCTTTTCAGGAATATCCTTGAAGAACGATAGTCCTTTTTAGGAATATCCTTGAAGGACGATGATCCTTTTCAGGAATATCCTTGAAGGACGATAGTCCTTGTCAGGAATATCCTTGAAGGACCATAGTCCTTTTCAGGTATATCCTTGAAGGACGGTAGTCCTTTTAAGGAATATCCTTGAAGGATGAAAGTCTTTTTCAGGAATATTCTTGAAGGACGATAGTCCTTTTCAGGAATATCCTTGAAGGACGGTAGTCCTTTTCAGGTATATCCTTGAAGGACCATAGTCCTCTTCAAGACTACGTTTGAAGGAAGATAGTCCTTTTCAGGAATATCCTTGAAGGACGATAGTCCTTTTCAGGAATATCCTTGAAGGACGGTAGTCCTTTTCAGGAATATCCTTGAAGAATGATCCTTGTCAGGAATATCCTTGAAGAATGATAGTCCTTTTCAGGAATTTATTTAAAGAATAAAAGTTTTTTTCAGGAATATCCTTGAATGATGAAAGTCCTTTTCAGGAATATCCTTGAAGGACGATAGTCCTTTTCAGGAATATCCTTAAAGAACGATAGTTCTTTTCAGGAATATCCTTAAAGGACGATATTCTTTTTCAGGAATATCCTTGAAGGAAGAAAGTCTTTTTCAGGAATATCCTTGAAGGACGATAGTCCTTTTCAGGAATATCCTTGAAGGGCGGTTGTCATTTTCAGGAATATCCTTGAAGGACGAAAGTTCTTTACAGGAATATCCTTGAAGGACGATAGTCATTTTCAGGAATATCCTTGAAGGACGAAAATCCTTTACAGGAATATCCTTGAAGGACGATAGTCTTTTTCAGGAATATCCTTGAAGGACTATAGTCCTTTTCAGGAATTTATTTAAAGGATTATAGTTTTTTTCAGGAAAATCCTTGAAGGATGAAAGTCCATTTCAGTACTATACTTGAAGGACGAAAGTCCTTTTCAGGAATATCCTTGAAGGACACTAGTCCTTTTCAGAAATATCCTTGTCAGGAATATCCTTGAAGAATTATACTCTTTTTCAGGAATATCCTTGAAGGATGTAAGTCCTATTTAGGAACATCGTTGAAGGATGATAGTCCTTTGTAGGAACATCTTTGAAGGATGATAGTCCTTTTCAGGAATATCCTTGAAGAACGATAGTCCTTTTTAGGAATATCCTTGAAGGACGATGATCCTTTTCAGGAATATCCTTGAAGGACGATAGTCCTTGTCAGGAATATCCTTGAAGGACCATAGTCCTTTTCAGGAATATCCTTGAAGGACGATAGTCCTTTTCAGGAATATCCTTGAAGGACGGTAGTCCTTTTCAGGTATATCCTTGAAGGACGGTAGTCCTTTTAAGGAATATCCTTGAAGGATGAAAGTCTTTTTCAGGAATATTCTTGAAGGACGATAGTCCTTTTCAGGAATATCCTTGAAGGACGATAATCATTTTTAGGAATATCCTTGAAGGATCAAAGTCCTTTTCAGGACTTCGTTTGAAGGACGATAGTACTTTTCAGGAATATCCTTGAAGGATATAAGTCCTATTTAGGAACATCGTTGAAGGATGATAGTCCTTTGTAGGAACATCTTTGAAGGATGATAGTCCTTTTCAGGAATATCCTTGAAGAACGATAGTCCTTTTTAGGAATATCCTTGAAGGACGATGATCCTTTTCAGGAATATCCTTGAAGGACGATAGTCCTTGTCAGGAATATCCTTGAAGGACCATAGTCCTTTTCAGGTATATCCTTGAAGGACGGTAGTCCTTTTAAGGAATATCCTTGAAGGATGAAAGTCTTTTTCAGGAATATTCTTGAAGGACGATAGTCCTTTTCAGGAATATCCTTGAAGGACGGTAGTCCTTTTCAGGTATATCCTTGAAGGACCATAGTCCTCTTCAAGACTACGTTTGAAGGAAGATAGTCCTTTTCAGGAATATCCTTGAAGGACGATAGTCCTTTTCAGGAATATCCTTGAAGGACGGTAGTCCTTTTCAGGAATATCCTTGAAGAATGATCCTTGTCAGGAATATCCTTGAAGAATGATAGTCCTTTTCAGGAATTTATTTAAAGAATAAAAGTTTTTTTCAGGAATATCCTTGAATGATGAAAGTCCTTTTCAGGAATATCCTTGAAGGACGATAGTCCTTTTCAGGAATATCCTTAAAGAACGATAGTTCTTTTCAGGAATATCCTTAAAGGACGATATTCTTTTTCAGGAATATCCTTGAAGGAAGAAAGTCTTTTTCAGGAATATCCTTGAAGGACGATAGTCCTTTTCAGGAATATCCTTGAAGGGCGGTTGTCATTTTCAGGAATATCCTTGAAGGACGAAAGTTCTTTACAGGAATATCCTTGAAGGACGATAGTCATTTTCAGGAATATCCTTGAAGGACGAAAATCCTTTACAGGAATATCCTTGAAGGACGATAGTCTTTTTCAGGAATATCCTTGAAGGACTATAGTCCTTTTCAGGAATTTATTTAAAGGATTATAGTTTTTTTCAGGAAAATCCTTGAAGGATGAAAGTCCATTTCAGTACTATACTTGAAGGACGAAAGTCCTTTTCAGGAATATCCTTGAAGGACACTAGTCCTTTTCAGAAATATCCTTGTCAGGAATATCCTTGAAGAATTATACTCTTTTTCAGGAATATTCTTGAAGGATGTAAGTCCTATTTAGGAACATCGTTGAAGGATGATAGTCCTTTGTAGGAACATCTTTGAAGGATGATAGTCCTTTTCAGGAATATCCTTGAAGAACGATAGTCCTTTTTAGGAATATCCTTGAAGGACGATGATCCTTTTCAGGAATATCCTTGAAGGACGATAGTCCTTGTCAGGAATATCCTTGAAGGACCATAGTCCTTTTCAGGAATATCCTTGAAGGACGATAGTCCTTTTCAGGAATATCCTTGAAGGACGGTAGTCCTTTTCAGGTATATCCTTGAAGGACGGTAGTCCTTTTAAGGAATATCCTTGAAGGATGAAAGTCTTTTTCAGGAATATTCTTGAAGGACGATAGTCCTTTTCAGGAATATCCTTGAAGGACGATAATCATTTTTAGGAATATCCTTGAAGGATCAAAGTCCTTTTCAGGACTTCGTTTGAAGGACGATAGTACTTTTCAGGAATATCCTTGAAGGATATAAGTCCTATTTAGGAACATCGTTGAAGGATGATAGTCCTTTGTAGGAACATCTTTGAAGGATGATAGTCCTTTTCAGGAATATCCTTGAAGAACGATAGTCCTTTTTAGGAATATCCTTGAAGGACGATGATCCTTTTCAGGAATATCCTTGAAGGACGATAGTCCTTGTCAGGAATATCCTTGAAGGACCATAGTCCTTTTCAGGTATATCCTTGAAGGACGGTAGTCCTTTTAAGGAATATCCTTGAAGGATGAAAGTCTTTTTCAGGAATATTCTTGAAGGACGATAGTCCTTTTCAGGAATATCCTTGAAGGACGGTAGTCCTTTTCAGGTATATCCTTGAAGGACCATAGTCCTCTTCAAGACTACGTTTGAAGGAAGATAGTCCTTTTCAGGAATATCCTTGAAGGACGATAGTCCTTTTCAGGAATATCCTTGAAGGACGGTAGTCCTTTTCAGGAATATCCTTGAAGAATGATCCTTGTCAGGAATATCCTTGAAGAATGATAGTCCTTTTCAGGAATTTATTTAAAGAATAAAAGTTTTTTTCAGGAATATCCTTGAATGATGAAAGTCCTTTTCAGGAATATCCTTGAAGGACGATAGTCCTTTTCAGGAATATCCTTAAAGAACGATAGTTCTTTTCAGGAATATCCTTAAAGGACGATATTCTTTTTCAGGAATATCCTTGAAGGAAGAAAGTCTTTTTCAGGAATATCCTTGAAGGACGATAGTCCTTTTCAGGAATATCCTTGAAGGGCGGTTGTCATTTTCAGGAATATCCTTGAAGGACGAAAGTTCTTTACAGGAATATCCTTGAAGGACGATAGTCATTTTCAGGAATATCCTTGAAGGACGAAAATCCTTTACAGGAATATCCTTGAAGGACGATAGTCTTTTTCAGGAATATCCTTGAAGGACTATAGTCCTTTTCAGGAATTTATTTAAAGGATTATAGTTTTTTTCAGGAAAATCCTTGAAGGATGAAAGTCCATTTCAGTACTATACTTGAAGGACGAAAGTCCTTTTCAGGAATATCCTTGAAGGACACTAGTCCTTTTCAGAAATATCCTTGTCAGGAATATCCTTGAAGAATTATACTCTTTTTCAGGAATATCCTTGAAGGATGTAAGTCCTATTTAGGAACATCGTTGAAGGATGATAGTCCTTTGTAGGAACATCTTTGAAGGATGATAGTCCTTTTCAGGAATATCCTTGAAGAACGATAGTCCTTTTTAGGAATATCCTTGAAGGACGATGATCCTTTTCAGGAATATCCTTGAAGGACGATAGTCCTTGTCAGGAATATCCTTGAAGGACCATAGTCCTTTTCAGGAATATCCTTGAAGGACGATAGTCCTTTTCAGGAATATCCTTGAAGGACGGTAGTCCTTTTCAGGTATATCCTTGAAGGACGGTAGTCCTTTTAAGGAATATCCTTGAAGGATGAAAGTCTTTTTCAGGAATATTCTTGAAGGACGATAGTCCTTTTCAGGAATATCCTTGAAGGACGATAATCATTTTTAGGAATATCCTTGAAGGATCAAAGTCCTTTTCAGGACTTCGTTTGAAGGACGATAGTACTTTTCAGGAATATCCTTGAAGGATATAAGTCCTATTTAGGAACATCGTTGAAGGATGATAGTCCTTTGTAGGAACATCTTTGAAGGATGATAGTCCTTTTCAGGAATATCCTTGAAGAACGATAGTCCTTTTTAGGAATATCCTTGAAGGACGATGATCCTTTTCAGGAATATCCTTGAAGGACGATAGTCCTTGTCAGGAATATCCTTGAAGGACCATAGTCCTTTTCAGGTATATCCTTGAAGGACGGTAGTCCTTTTAAGGAATATCCTTGAAGGATGAAAGTCTTTTTCAGGAATATTCTTGAAGGACGATAGTCCTTTTCAGGAATATCCTTGAAGGACGGTAGTCCTTTTCAGGTATATCCTTGAAGGACCATAGTCCTCTTCAAGACTACGTTTGAAGGAAGATAGTCCTTTTCAGGAATATCCTTGAAGGACGATAGTCCTTTTCAGGAATATCCTTGAAGGACGGTAGTCCTTTTCAGGAATATCCTTGAAGAATGATCCTTGTCAGGAATATCCTTGAATAATGATAGTCCTTTTCAGGAATTTATTTAAAGAATAAAAGTTTTTTTCAGGAATATCCTTGAATGATGAAAGTCCTTTTCAGGAATATCCTTGAAGGACGATAGTCCTTTTCAGGAATATCCTTAAAGAACGATAGTTCTTTTCAGGAATATCCTTAAAGGACGATATTCTTTTTCAGGAATATCCTTGAAGGAAGAAAGTCTTTTTCAGGAATATCCTTGAAGGACGATAGTCCTTTTCAGGAATATCCTTGAAGGGCGGTTGTCATTTTCAGGAATATCCTTGAAGGACGAAAGTTCTTTACAGGAATATCCTTGAAGGACGATAGTCATTTTCAGGAATATCCTTGAAGGACGAAAATCCTTTACAGGAATATCCTTGAAGGACGATAGTCTTTTTCAGGAATATCCTTGAAGGACTATAGTCCTTTTCAGGAATTTATTTAAAGGATTATAGTTTTTTTCAGGAAAATCCTTGAAGGATGAAAGTCCATTTCAGTACTATACTTGAAGGACGAAAGTCCTTTTCAGGAATATCCTTGAAGGACACTAGTCCTTTTCAGAAATATCCTTGTCAGGAATATCCTTGAAGAATTATACTCTTTTTCAGGAATATCCTTGAAGGATGTTAGTCCTATTTAGGAACATCGTTGAAGGATGATAGTCCTTTGTAGGAACATCTTTGAAGGATGATAGTCCTTTTCAGGAATATCCTTGAAGAACGATAGTCCTTTTTAGGAATATCCTTGAAGGACGATGATCCTTTTCAGGAATATCCTTGAAGGACGATAGTCCTTGTCAGGAATATCCTTGAAGGACCATAGTCCTTTTCAGGAATATCCTTGAAGGACGATAGTCCTTTTCAGGAATATCCTTGAAGGACGGTAGTCCTTTTCAGGTATATCCTTGAAGGACGGTAGTCCTTTTAAGGAATATCCTTGAAGGATGAAAGTCTTTTTCAGGAATATTCTTGAAGGACGATAGTCCTTTTCAGGAATATCCTTGAAGGACGATAATCATTTTAAGGAATATCCATGAAGGACTATAGTCCTTTTCAGGAATTTATTTAAAGGATTATAGTTTTTTTCAGGAAAATCCTTGAAGGATGAAAGTCCTATTTAGGAACATCGTTGAAGGATGATAGTCCTTTGTAGGAACATCTTTGAAGGATGATAGTCCTTTTCAGGAATATCCTTGAAGAACGATAGTCCTTTTTAGGAATATCCTTGAAGGACGATGATCCTTTTCAGGAATATCCTTGAAGGACGATAGTCCTTGTCAGGAATATCCTTGAAGGACCATAGTCCTTTTCAGGAATATCCTTGAAGGACGATAGTCCTTTTCAGGAATATCCTTGAAGGACGGTAGTCCTTTTCAGGTATATCCTTGAAGGACGGTAGTCCTTTTAAGGAATATCCTTGAAGGATGAAAGTCTTTTTCAGGAATATTCTTGAAGGACGATAGTCCTTTTCAGGAATATCCTTGAAGGACCATAGTCCTTTTCAGGAATTTACTTTAAGGATAATAGTTTTTTTCAGGAATTTCCTTGAAGGATGATAGTCCTTTTCAGGAATTTATTTAAAGAATAAAAGTTTTTTTCAGGAATATCCTTGAATGATGAAAGTCCTTTTCAGGAATATCCTTGAAGGACGATAGTCCTTTTCAGGAATATCCTTAAAGAACGATAGTTCTTTTCAGGAATATCCTTGAAGGACGGTAGTCCTTTTCAGGTATATCCTTGAAGGACGGTAGTCCTTTTAAGGAATATCCTTGAAGGATGAAAGTCTTTTTCAGGAATATTCTTGAAGGACGATAGTCCTTTTCAGGAATATCCTTGAAAGACGGTAGTCCTTTTCAGGTATATCCTTGAAGGATGATCCTCTTCATGAATATCCTTGAAGGACGATAGTCCTTTTCAGGAATATCCTTGAAGAATGATCCTTGTCAGGAATATCCTTGAAGAATGATACTCTTTTTCAGGAATATCCTTGAAGGATGTTAGTCCTTTTCAGAAATATCCTTGAAAGACGATAGTCCTTTTCAGGAATATCCTTGAAGGACGGTAGTCCTTTTCAGGTATATCCTTGAAGGACCATAGTCCTCTTCAAGACTACGTTTGAAGGAAGATAGTCCTTTTCAGGAATATCCTTGAAGGACGATAGTCCTTTTCAGGAATATCCTTGAAGGACGGTAGTCCTTTTAAGGAATATCCTTGAAGGATGAATGTCTTTTTCAGGAATATTCTTAAAGGACGATAGTCCTTTTCAGGAATATCCTTGAAAGACGATAGTCCTTTTCAGGAATATCCTTGAAGGACGGTAGTCCTTTTCAGGTATATCCTTGAAGGACCATAGTCCTTTTTAAGACAACGTTTAAAGGACGATTGTCCTTTTCAGGAATATCCTTGAAAGACGATAGTCCTTTTCAGGAATATCCTTGAAGGACGATAGTCCTTTTTAGGAATATCCTTGAAGGACGGTAGTCCTTTTCAGGAATATCCTTGAAGGATGATCCTCTTCATGAATATCCTTGAAGGACGATACTCCTTTTCAGGATTATCCTTAAAAGACGATAGTCCTTTTAAGGAATATCCTTGAAGGACGATACTCCTTTTCAGGATTATCCTTGAAGAATGATCCTTGTCAGGAATATCCTTGAAGAATGATACTCTTTTTCAGGAATATCCTTGAAGGATAAAAGTCCTTTTCAGGAATATCCTTGAAGGACGAAAGTCCTTTTCAAGAATATCCTTGAAGGACCATAGTCCTTTTCAGGAATTTACTTTAAGGTTAATAGTTTTTTTCAGGAATTTCCTTGAAGGATGATAGTCCTTGTCAGGAATTTATTTAAAGAATAAAAGTTTTTTTAGGAATATCCTTGAATGATGAAAGTCCTTTTCAGGAATATCCTTGAAGGACGATAGTCCTTTTCAGGAATATCCTTAAAGAACGATAGTTCTTTTCAGGAATATCCTTAAAGGACGATATTCTTTTTCAGGAATATCCTTGAAGGAAGAAAGTCTTTTTCAGGAATATCCTTGAAGGACGATAGTCCTTTTCAGGAATATCCTTGAAGGGCGGTTGTCATTTTCAGGAATATCCTTGAAGGACGAAAGTTCTTTACAGGAATACCCTTGAAGGACGATAGTCATTTTCAGGAATATCCTTGAAGGACGAAAATCCTTTACAGGAATATCCTTGAAAGACGATAGTCTTTTTCAGGAATATCCTTGAAGGACTATAGTCCTTTTCAGGAATTTATTTAAAGGATTATAGTTTTTTTCAGGAAAATCCTTAAAGGATGAAAGTCCATTTCAGTACTATACTTGAAGGACGATAGTCCTTTTCAGGAATATCCTTGAAGGACACTAGTCCTTTTCAGAAATATCCTTGTCAGGAATATCCTTGAAGAATTATACTCTTTTTTTCAGGAATATCCTTGAAGGATGAAAGTCTTTTTCAGGAATATTCTTGAAGGACGATAGTCCTTTTCAGGAATATCCTTGAAAGACGGTAGTCCTTGTCAGGAATATCCTTGAAGGACCATAGTCCTTTTCAGGAATATCCTTGAAGGACGATAGTCCTTTTCAGGAATATCCTTGAAGGACCATAGTCCTTTTCAGGAATATCCTTGAAGGACGATAGTCCTTTTCAGGAATATCCTTGAAGGACGGTAGTCCTTTTCAGGTATATCCTTGAAGGACGGTAGTCCTTTTAAGGAATATCCTTAAAGGATGAAAGTCTTTTTCAGGAATATTCTTAAAGGACGATAGTCCTTTTCAGGAATATCCTTGAAGGACGGTAGTCCTTTTCAGGTATATCCTTGAAGGACCATAGTCCTCTTCAAGACTACGTTTGAAGGAAGATAGTCCTTTTCAGGAATATCCTTGAAGGACGATAGTCCTTTTCAGGAATATCCTTGAAGGACGGTAGTCCTTTTCAGGAATATCCTTGAAGAATGATCCTTGTCAGGAATATCCTTGAAGAATGATAGTCCTTTTCAGGAATTTATTTAACGAATAAAAGTTTTTTTCAGGAATATCCTTGAATGATGAAAGTCCTTTTCAGGAATATCCTTGAAGGACGATAGTCCTTTTTAGGAATATCCTTAAAGAACGATAGTTCTTTTCAGGAATATCCTTAAAGGACGATATTCTTTTTCAGGAATATCCTTGAAGGAAGAAAGTCTTTTTCAGGAATATCCTTGAAGGACGATAGTCCTTTTCAGGAATATCCTTGAAGGGCGGTTGTCCTTTTCAGGAATATCCTTGAAGGACGATAATCCTTTTCAGGAATATCCTTGAAGGACGGTAGTCCTTTTAAGGAATATCCTTGAAGGATGAATTTCTTTTTCAGGAATATTCTTAAAGGACGATAGTCCTTTTCAGGAATATCCTTGAAAGACGATAGTCCTTTTCAGGAATATCCTTGAAGGACGATAGTCCTTTTCAGGAATATCCTTGAAGGACGGTAGTCTTTTTCAGGAATATCCTTGAAGGACTATAGGCCTTTTCAGGAATTTATTTAAAGGATTATAGTTTTTTTCAGGAAAATCCTTGAAGGATGAAAGTCCATTTCAGTACTATACTTGAAGGACGATAGTCCTTTTCAGGAATATCCTTGAAGGACACTAGTCCTTTTCAGAAATATCCTTGTCAGGAATATCCTTGACGAATTATACTCTTTTTTTCAGGAATATCCTTGAAGGATAAAAGTCCTTTTCAGGAATATCCTTGAAGGACGAAAGTCCTTTTCAAGAATATCCTTGAAGGACCATAGTCCTTTTCAGGAATATCCTTGAAGGACGAAAATCCTTAACAGGAATATCCTTGAAGGACGATAGTCCTTTTCAGGAATATCCTTGAAGAATAATACTCTTTTTCAGGAATATCCTTGAAGGATAAAAGTCCTTTTCAGGAATATCCTTGAAGGACGAAAATCCTTTACAGGAATATCCTAGAAGGACGATAGTCTTTTTCAGGAATATCCTTGAAGGACCATAATCCTTTTCAGGACTATACTTGAATGCTCATAGTCTTTTTCAGGAATAGCCTTGAATGATGAAAGTCCTTTTCAGGAATATCCTTAAAGGACGATATTTCTTTTCAGGAATATACTTAAAGGACGATCGTGTTTTTCAGGATTATCCTTGAATGATGAAAGTCCTTTTCAGGAATATCGTTGAAGGACGATAGTCCTTTTAAGGATTATCCTTAAAGGATGATAGTCCTTTTCAGGAATATCCTTAAAGGACGATAATTCTTTTCAGGAATATCCTTAAAGATCGAAAGTCCTTTGCAGGAATATCCTTGAATGACGAAAGTCCTTTTCAGGAATATCCTTGAAGGACGATAGTCCTTTTCAGGAATATCCTTGAAGGACGGTAGTCCTTTTCAGTTATATCCTCGAAGGACCATAGTCCTTTTTAAGACTACGTTTGAAGGACGATAGTCCTTTTCAGGAATATACTTGAAGGACGATAGTCCTTTTCAGGAATATCTCTGAAGGACGGTAGTCCTTTCAAGGAATATCCTTGAAGGATGAAAGTCTTTTTCAGGAATATCTTTGAGCGACGATAGTCCTTTTCAGGAATATCCTTGAACGATGATCCTCTTCATGAATATCCTTGAAGGATGATAGTCCTTTTTTAGGAATATCCTTGAAGAATGATCCTTGTCAGGAATATCCTTGAAGAATGATACTCTTTTTCAGGAATATCCTTGAAGGATGTAAGTCCTTTTCAGGAATATCCTTGAAGGATGATAGTCCTTTTTAGGAACATCTTTTAAGGGTGATAGTCCTTTTCAGGAATATCCTTGAAGGACGATAGTCCTTTTCAGGAATATCCTTGAAGGACGATAATCATTTTCAGGAATATCCTTGAAGGCTCAAAGTCCTTTTCAGGACTTCGTTTGAAGGACGATAGTCCTTTTCAGGAATATCCTTGAAGGATATAAGCCCTATTTAGAAACATCGTTGAAGGATGATAGTCCTTTGTAGGAACATCTTTGAAGGATGATAGTCCTTTTCAGAAATATCCTTGAAGAATGATAGTCCTTTTCAGGAATATCCTTGAAGGACGATGATCCTTTTCAGGAATATCCTTGAAGGACGATAGTCCTTGTCAAGAATATCCTTGAAGGACCATAGTCCTTTTCAGGAATATCCTTGAAGGACGATAGTCCTTTTCAGGAATATCCTTGAAGGACGGTAGTCCTTTTCAGGTATATCCTTGAAGGACGGTAGTCCTTTTAAGGAATATCCTTGAAGGATGAAAGTCTTTTTCAGGAATATCCTTGAAAGACGGTAGTCCTTTTCAGGTTTATCCTTTAAGGATGATCCTCTTCATGAATATCCATGAAGGACGATAGTCCTTTTCAGGAATATCCTTGAAGAATGATCCTTGTCAGGAATATCCTTGAAGAATGATACTCTTTTTCAGGAATATCCTTGAAGGACGATAGTCCTTTTCAGGAATATCCTTGAAGGACGGTAGTCCTTTTTAGGAATATCCTTGAAGGACGGTAGTCCTTTTTAGGAATATCCTTGAAGGACGGTAGTCCTTTTAAGGAATATCCTTGAAGGATGAAAGCCTTTGTCAGGAATATTCTTGAAGGACGATAGTTCTTTTCAGGAATATCCTTGAAAGACGATAGTCCTTTTCAGGAATATCCTTGAAGGACGGTAGTCCTTTTCAGGTATATCCTTGAAGGACCATAGTCCTTTTCAAGACTACGTTTGAAGGAAGATAGTCCTTTTCAGGAATATCCTTGAAGGACGATAGTCCTTTTCAGGAATATCCTTGAAAGACGATAGTCCTTTTCAGGAATATCCTTGAAGGACGGTAGTCCTTTTCAGGTATATCCTTGAAGGACCATAGTCCTTTTTAAGACAACGTTTTAAGGACGATAGTCCTTTTCAGGAATATCCTTGAAGGACGATAGTCCTTTTCAGGAATATCCTTGAAGGATAAAAGTCCTTTTTAGGAATATCCTTGAAGGACGAAAGTCCTTTTCAAGAATATCCTTGAAGGACCATAGTCCTTTTCAGGAATTTACTTAAAGGATAATAGTTTTTTTCAGGAATATCCTTGAAGGATGATAGTCCTTTTCAGGAATTTATTTAAAGAATAAAAGTTTTTTTCAGGAATATCCTTGAATGATGAAAGTCCTTTTCAGGAATATCCTTGAAGGACGATAGTCCTTTTCAGGAATATCCTTAAAGGACGATAGTTCTTTTCAGGAATATCCTTAAAGGACGATATTCTTTTTCAGGAATATCCTTGAAGGAAGAAAGTCTTTTTCAGGAATATCCTTGAAGGACGATAGTCCTTTTCAGGAATATCCTTGAAGGGCGGTTGTCATTTTCAGGAATATCCTTGAAGGACGAAAGTTCTTTACAGGAATATCCTTGAAGGACGATAGTCATTTTCAGGAATATCCTTGAAGGACGAAAATCCTTCACAGGAATATCCTTGAAGGACGATAGTCTTTTTCAGGAATATCCTTGAAGGACTATAGTCTTTTTCAGGAATTTATTTAAAGGATTATAGTTTTTTTCAGGAAAATCCTTGAAGGATGAAAGTCAATTTCAGTACTTTACTTGAAGGACGATAGTCCTTTTCAGGAATATCCTTGAAGGACACTAGTCCTTTTCAGAAATATCCTTGTCAGGAATATCCTTGAAGAATTATACTCTTTTTCAGGAATATCCTTGAAGGATAAAAGTCCTTTTTAGGAATATCCTTGAAGGACGAAAGTCCTTTTCAAGAATATCCTTGAAGGACCATAGTCCTTTTCAGGAATATCCTTGAAGGACGAAAATCCTATACAGGAATATCCTTGAAGGACAATAGTCCTTTTCAGGAATATCCTTGAAGAATGATACTCTTTTTCAGGAATATCCTTGAAGGATAAAAGTCCTTTTCAGGAATATCCTTGAAGGACGAAAGTCCTTTTCAAGAATATCCTTTAAGGACCATAGTCCTTTTCAGGAATATCCTTGAAGGACGAAAATCCTTTACAGGAATATCCTTGAAGGACGAAAGTCTTTTTCAGGAATATCCTTGAAGGACCATAGTCCTTTTCAGGTCTATACTTGAATGATCATAGTCTTTTTCAGGAATATCGTTGAAGGACGATAGTCCTTTTAAGGAATATCCTTAAAGGATGTTAGTCCTTTTCAGGAATATCCTTAAAGGACGATAATTCTTTTCAGGAATATCCTTAAAGATCGAAAGTCCTTTTCAGGAATATCCTTGAATGACGAAAGTCCTTTTCAGGAATATCCTTGAAGGACGATAGTCCTTTTCAGGAATATCCTTGAAGGAAGGTAGTCCTTTTCAGTTATATCCTTGAAGGACCATAGTCCTTTTCAAGACTACGTTTGAAGGACGATAGTCCTTTTCAGGAATATCCTTGAAGGACGATAGTCCTTTTCAGGAATATCTCTGAAGGACGGTAGTCCTTTCAAGGAATATCCTTGAAGGTTGAAAGTCTTTTTCAGGAATATCCTTGAACGACGATAGTCTTTTTCAGGAATATCCTTGAAGGATGATCCTCTTCATGAATATCCTTGAAGGATGATAGTCCTTTTTTAGGAATATCCTTGAAGAATGATCCTTGTCAGGAATATCCTTGAAGAATGATACTCTTTTTCAGGAATATCCTTGAAGGATGTAAGTCCTTTTCAGAAATATCCTTGAAGAACGATAGTCCTTTTCAGGAATATCCTTGAAGGACGATGATCCTTTTCAGGAATATCCTTGAAGGACGATAGTCCTTGTCAGGAATATCCTTGAAGGACCATAGTCCTTTTCAGGAATATCCTTGAAGGACGATAGTCCTTTTCAGGAATATCCTTGAAGGACGGTAGTCCTTTTCAGGTATATCCTTGAAGG
Organism: Leucoptera coffeella; assembly: GCA_030578115.1. Lineage (NCBI taxonomy): Eukaryota > Metazoa > Arthropoda > Insecta > Lepidoptera > Lyonetiidae > Leucoptera > Leucoptera coffeella. Next base: position 121,095 of record JAMBLF010000650.1, on the reverse strand, counting down.
ACGGTAGTCCTTTTAAGGAATATCCTTGAAGGATGAAAGTCTTTTTCAGGAATATCCTTGAAAGACGGTAGTCTTTTTCAGGTTTATCCTTGAAGGATGATCCTCTTCATGAATATCCTTGACGGACGATAGTCCTTTTCAGGAATATCCTTGAAGAATGATTCTTGTCAGGAATATCCTTGAAGAATGATACTCTTTTTCAGGAATATCCTTGAAGGACGATAGTCCTTTTCAGAAATATCCTTGAAGGATGGTTGTCCTTTTTAGGAATATCCTTGAAGGATGATAGTCCTTTTTAGGAATATCCTTGAAGGACGGTAGTCCTTTTAAGGAATATCCTTGAAGGATGAAAGCCTTTTTCAGGAATATTCTTGAAGGACGATAGTCCTTTTCAGGAATATCCTTGAAAGACGATAGTCCTTTTCAGGAATATCCTTGAAGGACGGTAGTCCTTTTCAGGTATATCCTTGAAGGACCATAGTCCTTTTCAAGACTACGTTTGAAGGACGATAGTCCTTTTCAGGAATATCCTTGAAGGACGATAGTCCTTTGCAGGAATATCTCTGAAGGACGGTAGTCCTTTCAAGGAATATCCTTGAAGGTTGAAAGTCTTTTTCAGGAATATCCTTGAACGACGATAGTCTTTTTCAGGAATATCCTTGAAGGATGATCCTCTTCATGAATATCCTTGAAGGATGATAGTCCTTTTTTAGGAATATCCTTGAAGAATGATCCTTGTCAGGAATATCCTTGAAGAATGATACTCTTTTTCAGGAATATCCTTGAAGGATGTAAGTCCTTTTCAGAAATATCCTTGAAGAACGATAGTCCTTTTCAGGAATATCCTTGAAGGACGATGATCATTTTCAGGAATATCCTTGAAGGTCGATAGTCCTTGTCAGGAATATCCTTGAAGGACCATAGTCCTTTTCAGGAATATCCTTGAAGGACGATAGTCCTTTTCAGGAATATACTTGAAGGACGGTAGTCCTTTTCAGGTATATCCTTGAACTACGGTAGTCCTTTTAAGGAATATCCTTGAAGGATGAAAGTCTTTTTCAAGAATATCCTTGAAAGACGGTAGTCTTTTTCAGGTTTATCCTTGAAGGATGATCCTCTTAATGAATATCCTTGAAGGACGATAGTCCTTTTCAGGAATATCCTTGAAGAATGATCCTTGTCAGGAATATCCTTGAAGAATGATACTCTTTTTCAGGAATATCCTTGAAGGACGATAGTCCTTTTCAGGAATATCCTTAAAAGGACGGTAGTCCTTTTTAGGAATATCCTTGAAGGATGATAGTCCTTTTTAGGAATATCCTTGAAGGACGGTAGTCCTTTTAAGGAATATCCTTGAAGGATGAAAGCCTTTTTCAGGAATATTCTTGAAGGACGATAGTCCTTTTCAGGAATATCCTTGAAGGACGGTAGTCCTTTTTAGGAATATCCTTGAAGGATGATAGTCCTTTTTAGGAATATCCTTGAAGGACGGTAGTCCTTTTAAGGAATATCCTTGAAGGATGAAAGCCTTTTTCAGGAATATTCTTGAAGGACGATAGTCCTTTTCAGGAATATCCTTGAAAGACGATAGTCCTTTTCAGGAATATCCTTGAAGGACGATAGTCCTTTTCAGGAATATCCTTGAAGGACGGTAGTCCTTTTAAGGAATATCCTTGAAGGACGGTAGTCCTTTTCAGGTATATCTTTGAAGGACGGTAGTCCTTTTAAGGAATATCCTTGAAGGATGAAAGTCTTTTTCAGGAATATCCTTGAAAGACGGTAGTCTTTTTCAGGTTTATCCTTGAAGGATGATCCTCTTCATGAATATCCTTGAAGGACGATAATCCTTTTCAGGAATATCCTTGAAGAATGATCCTTGTCAGGAATATCCTTGAAGAATGATCCTTGTCAGGAATATCCTTGAAGAATGATACTCTTTTTCAGGAATATCCTTGAAGGACGATAGTCCTTTTCAGGAATATCCTTGAAGGACGGTAGTCCTTTTTAGGAATATCCTTGAAGGATGATAGTCCTTTTTAGGAATATCCTTGAAGAATGATCCTTGTCAGGAATATCCTTGAAGAATGAGACTCTTTTTCAGGAATATCCTTGAAGGACGATAGTCCTTTTCAGGAATATCCTTGAAGGACGGTAGTCCTTTTTAGGAATATCCTTGAAGGATGATAGTCCTTTTTAGGAATATCCTTGAAGGACGGTAGTCCTTTTAAGGAATATCCTTGAAGGATGAAAGCCTTTTTCAGGAATATTCTTGAAGGACGATAGTCCTTTTCAGGAATATCCTTGAAGGACGGTAGTCCTTTTTAGGAATATCCTTGAAGGATGATAGTCCTTTTTAGGAATATCCTTGAAGGACGGTAGTCCTTTTAAGGAATATCCTTGAAGGATGAAAGCCTTTTTCAGGAATATTCTTGAAGGACGATAGTCCTTTTCAGGAATATCCTTGAAAGACGATAGTCCTTTTCAGGAATATCCTTGAAGGACGATAGTCCTTTTTAGGAATATCCTTGAAGGACGATAGTCCTTTTCAGGAATATCCTTGAAGGACGATAGTCCTTTTCAGGAATATCCTTGAAGAATGATCCTTGTCAGGAATATCCTTGAAGAATGATACTCTTTTTCAGGAATATCCTTGAAGGACGATAGTCCTTTTCAGGAATATCCTTGAAGGACGGTAGTCCTTTTTAGGAATATCCTTGAAGGATGATAGTCCTTTTTAGGAATATCCTTGAAGGACGGTAGTCCTTTTAAGGAATATCCTTGAAGGATGAAAGCCTTTTTCAGGAATATTCTTGAAGGACGATAGTCCTTTTCAGGAATATCCTTGAAGGACGGTAGTCCTTTTTAGGAATATCCTTGAAGGATGATAGTCCTTTTTAGGAATATCCTTGAAGGACGGTAGTCCTTTTAAGGAATATCCTTGAAGGATGAAAGCCTTTTTCAGGAATATTCTTGAAGGACGATAGTCCTTTTCAGGAATATCCTTGAAAGACGATAGTCCTTTTCAGGAATATCCTTGAAGGACGATAGTCCTTTTTAGGAATATCCTTGAAGGACGATAGTCCTTTTCAGGAATATCCTTGAAGGACGGTAGTCCTTTTCAGGTATATCCTTGAAGGACGGTAGTCCTTTTAAGGATATCCTTGAAGGATGAAAGTCTTTTTCAGGAATATCCTTGAAAGACGGTAGTCTTTTTCAGGTTTATCCTTGAAGGATGATCCTCTTCATGAATATCCTTGAAGGACGATAGTCTTTTTCAGGAATATCCTTGAAGAATGATCCTTGTCAGGAATATCCTTGAAGAATGATACTCTTTTTCAGGAATATCCTTGAAGGACGATAGTCCTTTTCAGGAATATCCTTGAAGGACGGTAGTCCTTTTTAGGAATATCCTTGAAGGATGATAGTCCTTTTTAGGAATATCCTTGAAGGACGGTAGTCCTTTTAAGGAATATCCTTGAAGGATGAAAGCCTTTTTCAGGAATATTCTTGAAGGACGATAGTCCTTTTCAGGAATATCCTTGAAAGACGATAGTCCTTTTCAGGAATATCCTTGAAGGACGGTAGTCCTTTTCAGGTATATCCTTGAAGGACCATAGTCCTTTTCAAGACTACGTTTGAAGGACGATAGTCCTTTTCAGGAATATCCTTGAAGGACGATAGTCCTTTGCAGGAATATCTCTGAAGGACGGTAGTCCTTTCAAGGAATATCCTTGAAGGTTGAAAGTCTTTTTCAGGAATATCCTTGAACGACGATAGTCTTTTTCAGGAATATCCTTGAAGGATGATCCTCTTCATGAATATCCTTGAAGGATGATAGTCCTTTTTTAGGAATATCCTTGAAGAATGATCCTTGTCAGGAATATCCTTGAAGAATGATACTCTTTTTCTGGAATATCCTTGAAGGATGTAAGTCCTTTTCAGAAATATCCTTGAAGAACGATAGTCCTTTTCAGGAATATCCTTGAAGGACGATAGTCCTTGTCAGGAATATCCTTGAAGGACCATAGTCCTTTTCAGGAATATCCTTGAAGGACGATAGTCCTTTTCAGGAATATCCTTGAAGGACGGTAGTCCTTTTCATGTATATCCTTGAAGGACGGTAGTCCTTTTAAGGAATATCCTTGAAGGATGAAAGTCTTTTTCAAGAATATCCTTGAAAGACGGTAGTCTTTTTCAAGTTTATCCTTGAAGGATGATCCTCTTCATGAATATCCTTGAAGGACGATAGTCCTTTTCAGGAATATCCTTGAAGAATGATCCTTGTCAGGAATATCCTTGAAGAATGATACTCTTTTTCAGGAATATCCTTGAAGGACGATAGTCCTTTTCAGGAATATCCTTGAAGGACGGTAGTCCTTTTTAGGAATATCCTTGAAGGATGATAGTCCTTTTTAGGAATATCCTTGAAGGACGGTAGTCCTTTTTAGGAATATCCTTGAAGGATGAAAGCCTTTTTCAGGAATATTCTTGAAGGACGATAGTCCTTTTCAGGAATATCCTTGAAGGACGGTAGTCCTTTTTAGGAATATCCTTGAAGGATGATAGTCCTTTTTAGGAATATCCTTGAAGGACGGTAGTCCTTTTAAGGAATATCCTTGAAGGATGAAAGCCTTTTTCAGGAATATTCTTGAAGGACGATAGTCCTTTTCAGGAATATCCTTGAAAGACGATAGTCCTTTTCAGGAATATCCTTGAAGGACGATAGTCCTTTTCAGGAATATCCTTGAAGGACGGTAGTCCTTTTAAGGAATATCCTTGAAGGATGAAAGGCTTTTTCAGGAATATTCTTGAAGGACGATAGTCCTTTTCAGGAATATCCTTGAAAGACGATAGTCCTTTTCAGGAATATCCTTGAAGGACGGTAGTCCTTTTCAGGTATATCCTTGAAGGACCATAGTCCTTTTTAAGACAACGTTTTAAGGACGATAGTCCTTTTCAGGAATATCCTTGAAGGACGATAGTCCTTTTCAGGAATATCCTTGAAGGATAAAAGTCCTTTTCAGGAATATCCTTGAAGGACGAAAGTCCTTTTCAAGAATATCCTTGAAGGACCATAGTCCTTTTCAGGAATTTACTTAAAGGATAATAGTTTTTTTCAGGAATATCCTTGAAGGATGATAGTCCTTTTCAGGAATTTATTTAAAGAATAATTTTTTTTTTTAGGAATATCCTTGAATAATGAAAGTCCTTTTCAGGAATATCCTTGAAGGACGATAGTCCTTTTCAGGAATATCCTTAAAGGACGATAGTTCTTTTCAGGAATATCCTTAAAGGACGATATTCTTTTTCAGGAATATCCTTGAAGGAAGAAAGTCTTTTTCAGGAATATCCTTGAAGGACGATAGTCCTTTTCAGGAATATCCTTGAAGGGCGGTTGTCATTTTCAGGAATATCCTTGAAGGACGATAGTCATTTTCAGGAATATCCTTGAAGGACGAAAATCCTTTACAGGAATATCCTTGAAGGACGATAGTCTTTTTCAGGAATATCCTTGAAGGACTATAGTCCTTTTCAGGAATTTATTTAAAGGATTATAGTTTTTTTCAGGAAAATCCATGAAGGATGAAAGTCCATTTCAGTACTATACTTGAAGGACGATAGTCCTTTTCAGGAATATCCTTGAAGGACACTAGTCCTTTTCAGAAATATCCTTGTCAGGAATATCCTTGAAGAATTATACTCTTTTTCAGGAATATCCTTGAAGGACCATAGTCCTTTTCAAGACTACGTTTGAAGGAAGATAGTCCTTTTCAGGAATATCCTTGAAGGACGATAGTCCTTTTCAGGAATATCCTTGAAGCACGGTAGTCCTTTTAAGGAATATCCTTGAAGGATGAAAGGCTTTTTCAGGAATATTCTTGAAGGACGATTGTCCTTTTCAGGAATATCCTTGAAAGACGATAGTCCTTTTCAGGAATATCCTTGAAGGACGGTAGTCCTTTTCAGGTATATCCTTAAAGGACCATAGTCCTTTTTAAGACAACGTTTTAAGGACGATAGTCCTTTTCAGGAATATCCTTGAAGGACGATAGTCCTTTTCAGGAATATCCTTGAAGCATAAAAGTCCTTTTCAGGAATATCCTTGAAGGACGAAAGTCCTTTTCAAGAATATCCTTGAAGGACCATAGTCCTTTTCAGGAATTTACTTAAAGGATAATAGTTTTTTTCAGGAATATCCTTGAAGGATGATAGTCCTTTTCAGGAATTTATTTAAAGAATAAAAGTTTTTTTCAGGAATATCCTTGAATAATGAAAGTCCTTTTCAGGAATATCCTTGAAGGACGATAGTCCTTTTCAGGAATATCCTTAAAGGACGATAGTTCTTTTCAGGAATATCCTTAAAGGACGATATTCTTTTTCAGGAATATCCTTGAAGGAAGAAAGTCTTTTTCAGGAATATCCTTGAAGGTCGATAGTCCTTTTCAGGAATATCCTTGAAGGGCGGTTGTCATTTTCAGGAATATCCTTGAAGGACGAAAGTTCTTTACAGGAATATCCTTGAAGGACGATAGTCATTTTCAGGAATATCCTTGAAGGACGAAAATCCTTTACAGGAATATCCTTGAAGGACGATAGTCTTTTTCAGGAATATCCTTGAAGGATTATAGTCCTTTTCAGGAATTTATTTAAAGGATTATAGTTTTTTTCAGGAAAATCCATGAAGGATGAAAGTCCATTTCAGTACTTTACTTGAAGGACGATAGTCCTTTTCAGGAATATCCTTGAAGGACACTAGTCCTTTTCAGAAATATCCTTGTCAGGAATATCCTTGAAGAATTATACTCTTTTTCAGGAATATCCTTGAAGGATAAAAGTCCTTTTCAGGAATCTCCTTGAAGGACGAAAGTCCTTTTCAAGAATATCCTTGAAGGACCATAGTCCTTTTCAGGAATATCCTTGAAGGACGAAAATCCTTTACAGGAATATCCTTGAAGGACGATAGTCCTTTTCAGGAATATCCTTGAAGAATGATACTCTTTTTCAGGAATATCCTTGAAGGATAAAAGTCCTTTTCAGGAATATCCTTGAAGGACGAAAGTCCTTTTCAAGAATATCCTTTAAGGACTATAGTCATTTTCAGGAATATCCTTGAAGGACGAAAATCCTTTACAGGAATATCCTTGAAGGACGATAGTCTTTTTCAGGAATATCCTTGAAGGACCATAGTCCTTTTCAGGAATATCCTTAAAGGATGTTAGTCCTTTTCAGGAATATCCTTAAAGGACGATAATTCTTTTCAGGAATATCCTTAAAGATCGAAAGTCCTTTTCAGGAATATCCTTGAAGGATGATCCTCTTCATGAATATCCTTGAAGGATGATAGTCCTTTTTTAGGAATATCCTTGAAGAATGATCCTTGTCAGGAATATCCTTGAAGAATGATACCCTTTTTCAGGAATATCCTTGACGGATGTAAGTCCTTTTCAGGAATATCCTTGAAGGATGATAGTCCTTTTTAGGAACATCTTTTAAGGGTGATAGTCCATTTCAGGAATATCCTTGAAGGACGATAGTCCTTTTCAGGAATATCCTTGAAGGACGATAATCATTTTCAGGAATATCCTTGAAGGATCAAAGTCCTTTTCAGGACTTCGTTTGAAGGACGATAGTACTTTTCAGGAATATCCTTGAAGGATATAAGTCCTATTTAGGAACATCGTTGAAGGATGATAGTCCTTTGTAGGAACATCTTTGAAGGATGATAGTCCTTTTCAGGAATATCCTTGAAGAACGATAGTCCTTTTCAGGAATATCGTTGAAGGACGATGATCCTTTTCAGGAATATCCTTGAAGGACGATAGTCCTTGTCAGGAATATCCTTGAGGGACTATAGTCCTTTTCAGGAATATCTTTGAAGGACGACAGTCCTTTTCAGGTATATCATTGAAGGACGGTAGTCCTTTTAAGGAATATCCTTAAAGGATGATAGTCCTTTTCAGGAATATCCTTAAAGGACGATAGTTCTTTTCAGGAATATCCTTGAAGATAGATAGTCCTTTTCAGGAATATCTTGAATGACGAAAGTCCTTTTCAGGAATATCCTTGAAGGACGATAGTCCTTTTCAAGACTACGTTTGAAGGAAGATAGTCCTTTTCAGGAATATCCTTGAAGGACGATAGTCCTTTTCAGGAATATCCTTAAAGGACGGTAGTCCTTTTCAGGTATATCCTTGAAGGATGATCCTCTTCATGAATATCCTTGAAGGACGATAGTCCTTTTCAGGAATATCCTTGAAGAATGATCCTTGTCAGGAATATCCTTGAAGAATGATACTCTTTTTCAGGAATATCCTTGAAGGATGTAAGTCCTTTTCAGGAATATCCTTGAAGGACGGTAGTCCTTTTTAAGAATATCCTTGAAGGACGGTAGTCCTTTTAAGGAATATCCTTGAAGGACGGTAGTCCTTTTAAGGAATATCCTTGAAGGATGAAAGTCTTTTTCAGGAATATTCTTGAAGGACGATAGTCTTTTTCAGGAATATCCTTGAAGGATAAAAGTCCATTTCAGTACTATACTTGAAGGACGGTAGTCCTTTTCAGGAATATCCTTGAATGACGAAAGTCCTTTTCAGGAATATCCTTGAAGGACGGTAGTCCTTTTCAGGTATATCCTTGAAGGACGGATAGTACTTTTCAGGAATATCCTTGAAGGATGAAAGTCTTTTTCAGGAATATCCTTAAAGGACCATAGTCTTTTTCAGGAATTTCCTTAAAGGACGATAGTCTTTCTCAGAATTATCCTTAAAGGACTATAGTCTTTCTCAGGAATATCCTTGAAGGACGATAGTCCTTTTCAGGAATATCCTTGAATGACAAAATTCCTTATCAGGAATATCCTTGAAAGACGGTTGTCCTTTTTAGGAATATCCTTGAAGGACGGTAGTCCTTTTAAGGAATATCCTTGAAGGATGAAAGTCTTTTTCAGGAATATTCTTGAAGGACGATAGTCCTTTTCAGGAATATCCTTGAAAGACGATAGTCCTTTTCAGGAATATCCTTGAAGGACGGTAGTCCTTTTCAGGTATATATTTGAAGGACCATAGTCCTTTTCAAGACTACGTTTGAAGGAAGATAGTCCTTTTCAGGAATATCCTTGAAGGACGATAGTCCTTTTCAGGAATATCCTTGAAGGACGGTAGTCCTTTTAAGGAATATCCTTGAAGGATGTAAGTCTTTTTCAGGAATATTCTTGAAGGACGATAGTCCTTTTCAGGAATATCCTTGAAGGACGGTAGTCCTTTTCAGGTATATCCTTGAAGGACCATAGTCCTTTTTAAGACAACGTTTTAAGGACGATAGTCCTTTTCAGGAATATCCTTGAAGGACGATAGTTCTTTTCAGAAATATCCTTGAACGACGGTAGTCCTTTTCAGGAATATCCTTAAAAGACGATAGTCCTTTTCAGGAATATCCTTGAAGGATGATCCTCTTCATGTATATCCTTGAAGGACGATAGTCCTTTTCAGGAATATCCTTGAAGAATGATCCTTGTCAGGAATATCCTTGAAGAATGATACTCTTTTTCAGGAATATCCTTAAAGGAAAAAAATGTCCTTTTCAGGAATATCCTTGAAGGACGAAAGTCCTTTTCAAGAATATCCTTGAAGGACCATAGTCCTTTTCAGGAATTTACTTAAAGGATAATAGTTTTTTTCAGGAATATCCTTGAAGGATGATAGTCCTTTTCAGGAATTTATTTAAAGAATAAATTTTTTTTTCAGGAATATCCTTGAATGATGAAAGTCCTTTTCAGGAATATCCTTGAAGGACGATTGTCCTTTTCAGGAATATTCTTAAAGGACGATAGTTCTTTTCAGGAATATCCTTACAGGACGATATTCATTTTCAGGAATATCCTTGAAGGAAGAAAGTCTTTTTTAGGAATATCCTTGAAGGACGAAAGTTCTTTACAGGAATATCCTTGAAGGACGATAGTCATTTTCAGGAATATCCTTGAAGGACGATAGTCCTTTTCAGGAATATCCTTGAAGGACGGTAGTCCTTTTCAGGTATATCCTTGAAGGACGGTAGTCCTTTTAAGGAATATCCTTGAAGGATGTAAGTCCTTTTCAGGAATATCCTTGAAGGACGGTAGTCCTTTTAAGGAATATTCTTGAAGGATGAAAGTCTTTTTCAGGAATATTCTTGAAGGACGATAGTCCTTTTCAGGAATAGCCTTGAAGGACGATAGTCCTTCAAGGCTATTCCTTGAAGGACGGTAGTCCTTTTCAGGTATATCCTTGAAGGACGGTTGTCATTTTAAGGAATATCCTTAAAGGATGATAGTCCTTTTCAGGAATATCCTTTAAGATCGATAGTCCTTTTCAGGAATATCTTGAATGACGAAAGTCCTTTTCAGGAATATCCTTGAAGGACGATAGTCCTTTTCAGGAATATCCTTGAAGGACGGTAGTCCTTTTCAGGTATATCCTTGAAGGACCATAGTCCTTTTCAAGACTACGTTTGAAGGAAGATAGTCCTTTTCAGGAATATCTTTGAAGGACGATAGTCCTTTTCAGGAATATACTTGAAAGACGATAGTCCTTTTCAGGAATATCCTTGAAGGACGGTAGTCCTTTTCAGGTATATCCTTGAAGGATGATCCTCTTCATGAATATCCTTGAAGGACGATAGTCCTTTTCAGGAATATCCTTGAAGAATGATCCTTGTCAGGAATATCCTTGAAGAATGATACTCTTTTTCAGGAATATCCTTGAAGGATGTAAGTCCTTTTCAGGAATATCCTTGAAGGACGGTAGTCCTTTTTAGGAATATCCTTGAAGGACGGTAGTCCTTTTAAGGAATATCCTTGAAGGATGAAAGTCTTTTTCAGGAATATTCTTGAAGGACGATAGACCTTTTCAGGAATATCCTTGAAAGACGATAGTCCTTTTCAGGAATATCCTTGAAGGACGGTAGTCCTATTTAGGAATATCCTTGAAGGACGGTAGTCCTTTTAAGGAATATCCTTGAAGGATGAAAGTCTTTTTCAGTAATATTCTTGAAGGACGATAGTCCTTTTCAGGAATATCCTTGAAGGACGGTAGTCCTTTTCAAGAATATCCTTGAAGGATGATAGTCCTTTTCAGGAATTTATTTAAAGAATAAAAGTTTTTTTCAGGAATATCCTTGAATGATGAAAGTCCTTTTCAGGAATATCCTTGAAGGACGATTGTCCTTTTCAGGAATATCCTTAAGGGACGATAGTTCTTTTCAGGAATATCCTTAAAGGACGATATTCTTTTTCAGGAATATCCTTGAAGGACGATAGCCCTTTTCAGAAATATCCTTGAAAGGCGGTTGTCATTTTCAGGAATATCCTTGAAGGACGAAAGTTCTTTACAGGAATATCCTTGAAGGACGATAGTCATTTTCAGGAATATCCTTGAAGGACGATAGTCCTTTTAAGGAATATCCTTGAAGGATGTAAGTCCTTTTCAGGAATATCCTTGAAGGACGGTAGTCCTTTTAAGGAATATTCATGAAGGATGAAAGTCTTTTTCAGGAATATTCTTGAAGGACGATAGTCCTTTTCAGGAATATCCTTGAAGGACGATAGTTCTTTTCAGGAATATCCTTAAAGGACGATAGTCCTTTTCAGGAATATCCTTGAAGGACGGTAGTCATATTTTTCAGGAATATCCTTGAAGGACGGTAGTCCTTTTAAGGAATATCCTTGAAGGATGAAAGTCTTTTTCAGGAATATTCTTGAAGGACGATAGTCCTTTTCAGGAATATCCTTGAAGGACGGTAGTCCTTTTCAATATCCTTGAATATCCTTGAAGGATGATAGTCCTTTTCAGGAATTTATTTAAAGAATAAATAGTTTTTTTATACAGGAATATCCTTGAATGATGAAAGTCCTTTTCAGGAATATCCTTGAAGGACGATTGTCCTTTTCAGGAATATCCTTAAGGGACGATAGTCTTTTGAAGGATGATAGTCAGGAATATCCTTGAAAGGACGATATTCTTTTTCAGGAATATCCTTGAAGGACGATAGCCCTTTTCAGAAATATCCTTGAAAGGCGGTTGTCATTTTCAGGAATATCCTTGAAGGACGAAAGTTCTTTACAGGAATATCCTTGAAGGACGATAGTCATTTTCAGGAATATCCTTGAAGGACGATAGTCCTTTTAAGGAATATCCTTGAAGGATGTAAGTCCTTTTCAGGAATATCCTTGAAGGACGGTAGTCCTTTTAAGGAATATTCATGAAGGATGAAAGTCTTTTTCAGGAATATTCTTGAAGGACGATAGTCCTTTTCAGGAATATCCTTGAAGGACGATAGTCCTTTTCAGGAATATCCTTGAAGGACGATAGTCCTTTTCAGGAATATCTCTGAAAGACGGTAGTCCTTTCAAGGAATATCCTTGAAGGATGAAAGTCTTTTTCAGGAATATCCTTGAACGACGATAGTCCTTTTCAGGAACATCCTTGAAAGATGATCCTCTTCATGAATATCCTTGAAGGATGATAGTCCTTTTTTAGGAATATCCTTGAAGAATGATCCTTGTCAGGAATATCCTTGAAGAATGATACTCTTTTTCAGGAATATCCTTGAAGGATGTAAGTCCTTTTCAGGAATATCCTTGAAGGATGATAGTCCTTTTTAGGAACATCTTTTAAGGGTGATAGTCCTTTTCAGGAATATCCTTGAAGGACGATAGTCCTTTTCAGGAATATCCTTGAAGGACGATAATCATTTTCAGGAATATCCTTGAAGGATCAAAGTCCTTTTCAGGACTTCGTTTGAAGGACGATAGTACTTTTCAGGAATATCCTTGAAGGATATAAGTCCTATTTAGGAACATCGTTGAAGGATGATAGTCCTTTGTAGGAACATCTTTGAAGGATGATAGTCCTTTTCAGGAATATCCTTGAAGAACGATAGTCCTTTTTAGGAATATCCTTGAAGGACGATGATCCTTTTCAGGAATATCCTTGAAAGACGATAGTCCTTGTCAGGAATATCCTTCAAGGACCATAGTTCTTTTCAGGAAAATCCTTGAAGGACGATAGTCCTTTTCAGGAATATCCTTGAAGGACGGTAGTCCTTTTTAGGTATATCCTTGAAGGACGGTAGTCCTTTTAAGGAATATCCTTGAAGGATGAAAGTCTTTTTCAGGAATATTCTTGAAGGACGATAGTCCTTTTCAGGAATATCCTTGAAGGACGGTAGTCCTTTTCAGGTATATCCTTGAAGGATGATCCTCTTCATGAATATCCTTGAAGGACGATAGTCCTTTTCAGGAATATCCTTGAAGAATGATCCTTGTCAGGAATATCCTTGAAGGATGTAAGTCCTTTTCAGGAATATCCTTGAAGGACGGTAGTCCTTTTTAGGAATATCCTTGAAGGACGGTAGTCTTTTTTAGGAATATCCTTGAAGGACGGTAGTCCTTTTAAGGAATATCCTTGAAGGATGAATGTCTTTTTCAGGAATATTCTTGAAGGACGATAGTCCTTTTCAGGAATATCCTTGAAAGACGATAGTCCTTTTCAGGAATATCCTTGAAGGACGGTAGTCCTTTTCAGGTATATCCTTGAAGGACCATAGTCCTCTTCAAGACTACGTTTGAAGGAAGATAGTCCTTTTCAGGAATATCCTTGAAGGACGATAGTCCTTTTCAGGAATATCCTTGAAGGACGGTAGTCCTTTTAAGGAATATCCTTGAAGGATGAAAGTCTTTTTCAAGAATATTCTTAAAGGACGATAGTCCTTTTCAGGAATATCCTTAAAAGACGATAGCCCTTTTTAGGAATATCCTTGAAGGACGATAGTCCTTTTCAGGAATATCCTTGAAGGACGGTAGTCCTTTTCAGGAATATCCTTGAAGGATGATCCTCTTCATGAATATCCTTGAAGGACGATACTCCTTTTCAGGATTATCCTTAAAAGACGATAGTCCTTTTCAGGAATATCCTTGAAGGACGATACTCCTTTTCAGGATTATCCTTGAAGAATGATCCTTGTCAGGAATATCCTTGAAGAATGATACTCTTTTTCAGGAATATCCTTGAAGGATAAAAGTCCTTTTCAGGAATATCCTTGAAGGACGAAAGTCCTTTTCAAGAATATCCTTGAAGGACCATAGTCCTTTTCAGGAATTTACTTTAAGGATAATAGTTTTTTTCAGGAATTTCCTTGAAGGATGATAGTCCTTTTCAGGAAATTTTTTAAAGAATAAAAGTTTTTTTCAGGAATATCCTTGAAGGACGATAGTCCTTTTCAGGAATATCCTTAAAGAACGATAGTTCTTTTCAGGAATATCCTTAAAGGACGATATTCTTTTTCAGGAATATCCTTGAAGGAAGAAAGTCTTTTTCAGGAATATCCTTGAAGGACGATAGTCCTTTTCAGGAATATCCTTGAAGGGCGGTTGTCATTTTCAGGAATATCCTTGAAGGACGAAAGTTCTTTACAGGAATATCCTTGAAGGACGATAGTCATTTTCAGGAATATCCTTGAAGGACGAAAATCCTTTACAGGAATATCCTTGAAGGACGATAGTCTTTTTCAGGAATATCCTTGAATGATGAAAGTCCTTTTCAGGAATATCGTTGAAGGACGATAGTCCTTTTAAGGAATATCCTTAAAGGATGATAGTCCTTTTCAGGAATATCCTTAAAGGACGATAATTCTTTTCAGGAATATCCTTAAAGATCGAAAGTCCTTTGCAGGAATATCCTTGAATGACGAAAGTCCTTTTCAGGTATATCCTTGAAGGACGATAGTCCTTTTCAGGAATATCCTTGAAGGACGGTAGTCCTTTTCAGTTATATCCTTGAAGGACCATAGTCCTTTTCAAGACTACGTTTGAAGGACGATAGTCCTTTTCAGGAATATACTTGAAGGACGATAGTCCTTTTCAGGAATATCTCTGAAGGACGGTAGTCCTTTCAAGGAATATCCTTGAAGGATGAAAGTCTTTTTCAGGAATATCCTTGAACGACGATAGTCCTTTTCAGGAATATCCTTGAACGATGATCCTCTTCATGAATATCCTTGAAGGATGATAGTCCTTTTTTAGGAATATCCTTGAAGAATGATCCTTGTCAGAAATATCCTTGAAGAATGATACTCTTTTTCAGGAATATCCTTGAAGGATGTAAGTCCTTTTCAGGAATATCCTTGAAGGATGATAGTCCTTTTTGGGAACATCTTTTAAGAGTGATAGTCCTTTTCAGGAATATCCTTGAAGGACGATAGTCCTTTTCAGGAATATCCTTGAAGGACAATAATCATTTTCAGGAATATCCTTGAAGGATCAAAGTCCTTTTCAGGACTTCGTTTGAAGGACGATAGTCCTTTTCAGGAATATCCTTGAAGGATATAAGTCCTATTTAGGAACATCGTTGAAGGATGATAGTCCTTTGTAGGAATATCTTTGAAGGATGATAGTCCTTTTCAGAAATATCCTTGAAGAACTATAGTCCTTTTCAGGAATTTCCTTGAAGGACGATGATCCTTTTCAGGAATATCCTTGAAGGACGATAGTCCTTGTCAGGAATATCCTTGAAGGACCATAGTACTTTTCAGGAATATCCTTGAAGGACGATAGTCCTTTTCAGGAATATCCTTGAAGGACGGTAGTCCTTTTCAGGTATATCCTTGAAGGACGGTAGTCCTTTTAAGGAATATCCTTGAAGGATGAAAGTCTTTTTCAGGAATATCCTTGAAAGACGGTAGTCCTTTTCAGGTTTATCCTTGAAGGATGATCCTCTTCATGAATATCCTTGAAGGACGATAGTCCTTTTCAGGAATATCCTTGAAGAATGATCCTTGAAGAATGATACTCTTTTTCAGGAATATCCTTGAAGGACGATAGTCCTTTTCAGGAATATCCTTGAAGGACGGTAGTCCTTTTTAGGAATATCCTTGAAGGACGGTAGTCCTTTCTAGGAATATCCTTGAAGGACGGTAGTCCTTTTAAGGAATATCCTTGAAGGATGAAAGCCTTTTTCAGGAATATTCTTGAAGGACGATAGTCCTTTTCAGGAATATCCTTGAAAGACGATAGTCCTTTTCAGGAATATCCTTGAAGGACGGTAGTCCTTTTCAGGTATATCCTTGAAGGACCATAGTCCTTTTCATGACTACGTTTGAAGGAACATAGTCCTTTTCAGGAATATCCTTGAAGGACGGTAGTCCTTTTAAGGGATATCCTTGAAGGATGAAAGGCTTTTTCAGGCATATTCTTGAAGGACGATAGTCCTTTTCAGGAATATCCTTGAAAGACGATAGTCCTTTTCAGGAATATCCTTGAAGGACGGTAGTCCTTTTCAGGTATATCCTTGAAGGACCATAGTCCTTTTTAAGACAACGTTTTAAGGACGATAGTCCTTTTCAGGAATATCCTTGAAGGACGATAGTCCTTTTCAGGAATATCCTTGAAGGATAAAAGTCCTTTTCAGGAATATCCTTGAAGGACGAAAGTCCATTTCAAGAATATCCTTGAAGAACCATAGTCCTTTTCAGGAATTTACTTAAAGGATAATAGTTTTTTTCAGGAATATCCTTGAAGGATGATAGTCCTTTTCAGGAATTTATTTAAAGAATAAAAGTTTTTTTCAGGAATATCCTTGAATGATGAAAGTCCTTTTCAGGAATATCCTTGAAGGACGATAGTCCTTTTCAGGAATATCCTTAAAGGACGATAGTTCTTTTCAGGAAGATCCTTAAAGGACGATATTCTTTTTCAGGAATATCCTTGAAGGAAGAAAGTCTGTTTCAGGAATATCCTTGAAGGACGATAGTCCTTTTCAGGAATATCCTTGAAGGGCGGTTGTCATTTTCAGGAATATCCTTGAAGGACGAAAGTTCTTTACAGGAATATCCTTGAAGGACGATAGTCATTTTCAGGAATATCCTTGAAGGACGAAAATTCTTTACAGGAATATCCTTGAAGGACGATAGTCTTTTTCAGGAATATCCTTGAAGGACTATAGTCTTTTTCAGGAATTTATTTAAAGGATTATAGTTTTTTTCAGGAAAATCCTTGAAGGATGAAAGTCCATTTCAGTACTATACTTGAAGGACGATAGTCCTTTTCAGGAATATCCTTGAAGGACACTAGTCCTTTTCAGAAATATCCTTGTCAGGAATATCCTTGAAGAATTATACTCTTTTTCAGGAATATCCTTGAAGGATGTAAGTCCTTTTCAGGAATATCCTTGAAGGATGATAGTCCTTTTTAGGAACATCTTTTAAGGGTGATAGTCCTTTTCAGGAATATCCTTGAAGGACGATAGTCCTTTTCAGGAATATCCTTGAAGGACAATAATCATTTTCAGGAATATCCTTGAAGGATCAAAGTCCTTTTCAGGACTTCGTTTGAAGGACGATAGTCCTTTTCAGGAATATCCTTGAAGGATATAAGTCCTATTTAGGAACATCGTTGAAGGATGATAGTCCTTTTTAGGAATATCTTTGAAGGATGATAGTCCTTTTCAGAAATATCCTTGAAGAACTATAGTCCTTTTCAGGAATATCCTTGAAGGACGATGATCCTTTTCAGGAATATCCTTGAAGGACGATAGTCCTTGTCAGGAATATCCTTGAAGGACCATAGTACTTTTCAGGAATATCCTTGAAGGACGATAGTCCTTTTCAGGAATATCCTTGAAGGACGGTAGTCCTTTTCAGGTATATCCTTGAAGGACGGTAGTCCTTTTAAGGAATATCCTTGAAGGATGAAAGTCTTTTTCAGGAATATCCTTGAAAGACGGTAGTCCTTTTCAGGTTTATCCTTGAAGGATGATCCTCTTCATGAATATCCTTGAAGGACGATAGTCCTTTTCAGGAATATCCTTGAAGAATGATCCTTGTCAGGAATATCCTTGAAGAATGATACTCTTTTTCAGGAATATCCTTGAAGGACGATAGTCCTTTTCAGGAATATCCTTGAAGGACGGTAGTCCTTTTTAGGAATATCCTTGAAGGACGGTAGTCCTTTTTAGGAATATCCTTGAAGGACGGTAGTCCTTTTAAGGAATATCCTTGAAGGATGAAAGCCTTTTTCAGGAATATTCTTGAAGGACGATAGTCCTTTTCAGGAATATCCTTGAAAGACGATAGTCCTTTTCAGGAATATCCTTAAAGGACGGTAGTCCTTTTCAGGTATATCCTTGAAGGACCATAGTCCTTTTCATGACTACGTTTGAAGGAACATAGTCCTTTTCAGGAATATCCTTGAAGGACGGTTGTCCTTTTAAGGAATATCCTTGAAGGATGAAAGCCTTTTTCAGGAATATTCTTGAAGGACGATAGTCCTTTTCAGGAATATCCTTGAAAGACGATAGTCCTTTTCAGGAATATCCTTGAAGGACGGTAGTCCTTTTCAGGTATATCCTTGAAGGACCATAGTCCTTTTCATGACTACGTTTGAAGGAACATAGTCCTTTTCAGGAATATCCTTGAAGGACGGTAGTCCTTTTAAAGAATATCCTTGAAGGATGAAAGGCTTTTTCAGGCATATTCTTGAAGGACGATAGTCCTTTTCAGGAATATCCTTGAAAGACGATAGTCCTTTTCAGGAATATACTTGAAGGACGGTAGTCCTTTTCAGGTATATCCTTGAAGGACCATAGTCCTTTTTAAGACAACGTTTTAAGGACGATAGTCCTTTTCAGGAATATCCTTGAAGGACGATAGTCCTTTTCAGGAATATCCTTGAAGGATAAAAGTCCTTTTCAGGAATATCCTTGAAGGACGAAAGTCCATTTCAAGAATATCCTTGAAGGACCATAGTCCTTTTCAGGAATTTACTTAAAGGATAATAGTTTTTTTCAGGAATATCCTTGAAGGATGATAGTCCTTTTCAGGAATTTATTTAAAGAATAAAAGTTTTTTTCAGGAATATCCTTGAATGATGAAAGTCCTTTTCAGGAATATCCTTGAAGGACGATAGTCCTTTTCAGGAATATCCTTAAAGGACGATAGTTCTTTTCAGGAAGATCCTTAAAGGACGATATTCTTTTTCAGGAATATCCTTGAAGGGCGGTTGTCATTTTCAGGAATATCCTTGAAGGACGAAAGTTCTTTACAGGAATATCCTTGAAGGACGATAGTCATTTTCAGGAATATCCTTGAAGGACGAAAATCCTTTACAGGAATATCCTTGAAGGACGATAGTCTTTTTCAGGAATATCCTTGAAGGACTATAGTCTTTTTCAGGAATTTATTTAAAGGATTATAGTTTTTTTCAGGAATATCCTTGAAGGACACTAGTTATTTTCAGAAATATCCTTGTCAGGAATATCCTTGAAGAATTATACTCTTTTTCAGGAATATCCTTGAAGGATAAAAGTCCTTTTCAGGAATATTCTTGAAGGACGAAAGTCCTTTTCAAGAATATCCTTGAAGGACCATAGTCCTTTTCAGGAATATCCTTGAAGGACGAAAATCCTTTACAGGAATATCCTTGAAAGATGATAGTCCTTTTCAGGAATATCCTTGAAGAATGATACTCTTTTTCAGGAATATCCTTGAAGGATAAAAGTCCTTTTCAGGAAAATCCTTGAAGGACGAAAGTCCTTTTCAAGAATATCCTTTAAGGACCATAGTCCTTTTCAGGAATATCCTTGAAGGACGAAAATCCTTTACAGGAATATCCTTGAAGGACGATAGTCTTTTTCAGGAATATCCTTGAAGGACCATAGTCCTTTTCAGGACTATACTTGAATGATCATAGTCTTTTTCAGGAATAGCCTTGAATGATGAAAGTCCTTTTCAGGAATATCGTTGAAGGACGATAGTCCTTTTAAGGAATATCCTTAAAGGATGTTAGTCCTTTTCAGGAATATCCTTAAAGGACGATAATTCTTTTCAGGAATATCCTTAAAGATCGAAAGTCCTTTTCAGGAATATCCTTGAATGGCGAAAGTCCTTTTCAGGAATATCCTTGAAGGACGATAGTCCTTTTCAGGAATATCCTTGAAGGACGGTAGTCCTTTTCAGTTATATCCTTGAAGGACCATAGTCCTTTTCAAGACTACGTTTGAAGGACGATAGTCCTTTTCAGGAATATCCTTGAAGGACGATAGTCCTTTTCAGGAATATCTCTGAAGGACGGTAGTCCTTTCAAGGAATATCCTTGAAGGTTGAAAGTCTTTTTCAGGAATATCCTTGAACGACGATAGTCCTTTTCAGGAATATCCTTGAAGGATGATCCTCTTCATGAATATCCTTGAAGGATGATAGTCCTTTTTTAGGAATATCCTTGAAGAATGATCCTTGTCAGGAATATCCTTGAAGAATGATGCTCTTTTTCAGGAATATCCTTGAAGGATGTAAGTCCTTTTCAGAAATATCCTTGAAGAACGATAGTCCTTTTCAGGAATATCCTTGAAGGACGATGATCCTTTTCAGGAATATCCTTGAAGGACGATAGTCCTTGTCAGGAATATCCTTGAAGGACCATAGTCCTTTTCAGGAATATCCTTGAAGGACGATAGTCCTTTTCAGGAATATCCTTGAAGGACGGTAGTCCTTTTCAGGTATATCCTTGAAGGACGGTAGTCCTTTTAAGGAATATCCTTGAAGGATGAAAGTCTTTTTCAGGAATATCCTTGAAAGACGGTAGTCCTTTTCAGGTTTATCCTTGAAGGATGATCCTCTTCATGAATATCCTTGAAGGACGATAGTCCTTTTCAGGAATATCCTTGAAGAATGATCCTTGTCAGGAATATCCTTGAAGAATGATACTCTTTTTCAGGAATATCCTTGAAGGACGATAGTCCTTTTCAGGAATATCCTTGAAGGACGGTAGTCCTTTTTAGGAATATCCTTGAAGGATGGTAGTCCTTTTTAGGAATATCCTTGAAGGACGGTAGTCCTTTTAAGGAATATCCTTGAAGGATGAAAGCCTTTTTCAGGAATATTCTTGAAGGACGATAGTCCTTTTCAGGAATATCCTTGAAAGACGATAGTCCTTTTCAGGAATATCCTTGAAGGACGGTAGTCCTTTTCAGGTATATCCTTGAAGGACCATAGTCCTTTTCAAGACTACGTTTGAAGGAAGATAGTCCTTTTCAGGAATATCCTTGAAGGACGATAGTCCTTTTCAGGAATATCCTTGAAGGACGGTAGTCCTTTTAAGGAATATCCTTGAAGGATGAAAGGCTTTTTCAGGAATATTCTTGAAGGACGATAGTCCTTTTCAGGAATATCCTTGAAAGACGATAGTCCTTTTCAGGAATATCCTTGAAGGACGGTAGTCCTTTTCAGGTATATCCTTGAAGGACCATAGTCCTTTTTAAGACAACGTTTTAAGGACGATAGTCCTTTTCAGGAATATCCTTGAAGGACGATAGTCCTTTTCAGGAATATCCTTGAAGGACGGTAGTCCTTTTCAGGTATATCCTTGAAGGACCATAGTCCTTTTTAAGACAACGTTTTAAGGACGATAGTCCTTTTCAGGAATATCCTTGAAGGACGATAGTCCTTTTCAGGAATATCCTTGAAGGATAAAAGTCCTTTTCAGGAATATCCTTGAAGGACGAAAGTCCTTTTCAAGAATATCCTTGAAGGACCATAGTCCTTTTCAGGAATTTACTTAAAGGATAATAGTTTTTTTCAGGAATATCCTTGAAGGATGATAGTCCTTTTCAGGAATTTATTTAAAGAATAAAAGTTTTTTTCAGGAATATCCTTGAATGATGAAAGTCCTTTTCAGGAATATCCTTGAAGGACGATAGTCCTTTTCAGGAATATCCTTAAAGGACGATAGTTCTTTTCAGGAATATCCTTAAAGGACGATATTCTTTTTCAGGAATATCCTTGAAGGAAGAAAGTCTTTTTCAGGAATATCCTTGAAGGACGATAGTCCTTTTCAGGAATATCCTTGAAGGGCGGTTGTCATTTTCAGGAATATCCTTGAAGGACGAAAGTTCTTTACAGGAATATCCTTGAAGGACGATAGTTATTTACAGGAATATCCTTGAAGGACGAAAATCCTTTACAGGAATATCCTTGAAGGACGATAGTCTTTTTCAGGAATATCCTTGAAGGACTATAGTCCTTTTCAGGAATTTATTTAAAGGATTATAGTTTTTTTCAGGAAAATCCATGAAGGATGAAAGTCCATTTCAGTACTATACTTGAAGGACGATAGTCCTTTTCAGGAATATCCTTGAAGGATACTAGTCCTTTTCAGAAATATCCTTGTCAGGAATATCCTTGAAGAATTATACTCTTTTTCAGGAATATCCTTGAAGGATAAAAGTCCTTTCCAGGAATATCCTTGAAGGACGAAAGTCCTTTTCAAGAATATCCTTGAAGGACCATAGTCCTTTTCAGGAATATCCTTGAAGGACGAAAATCCTTTTCAGGAATATCCTTGAAGGACGATAGTCTTTTTCAGGAATATCCTTGAAGGACCATAGTCCTTTTCAGGACTATACTTGAATGATCATAGTCTTTTTCAGGAATAGCCTTGAATGATGAAAGTCCTTTTCAGGAATATCGTTGAAGGACGATAGTCCTTTTAAGGAATATCCTTAAAGGATGTTAGTCCTTTTCAGGAATATCCTTAAAGGACGATAATTCTTTTCAGGAATATCCTTAAAGATCGAAAGTCCTTTTCAGGAATATCCTTGAATGACGAAAGTCCTTTTCAGGAATATCCTTGAAGGACGATAGTCCTTTTCAGGAATATCCTTGAAGGACGGTAGTCCTTTTCAGTTATATCCTTGAAGGACCATAGTCCTTTTCAAGACTACGTTTGAAGGACGATAGTCCTTTTCAGGAATATCCTTGAAGGACGATAGTCCTTTTCAGGAATATCTCTGAAGGACGGTAGTCCTTTCAAGGAATATCCTTGAAGGTTGAATGTCTTTTTCAGGAATATCCTTGAACGACGATAGTCCTTTTCAGGAATATCCTTGAAGGATGATCCTCTTCATGAATATCCTTGAAGGATGATAGTCCTTTTTTAGGAATATCCTTGAAGAATGATCCTTGTCAGGAATATCCTTGAAGAATGATACTCTTTTTCAGGAATATCCTTGAAGGATGTAAGTCCTTTTCAGGAATATCCTTGAAGGATGATAGTCCTTTTTAGG
Organism: Leucoptera coffeella; assembly: GCA_030578115.1. Lineage (NCBI taxonomy): Eukaryota > Metazoa > Arthropoda > Insecta > Lepidoptera > Lyonetiidae > Leucoptera > Leucoptera coffeella. The sequence goes on along the minus strand of JAMBLF010000650.1, from coordinate 98,008 downwards.
AACATCTTTTAAGGGTGATAGTCCTTTTCAGGAATATCCTTGAAGGATATAAGTCCTTTTCAAGAATAGCCTTGAAGGATGATAGTCTTTTTCAGGAATATCCTTGAAAGATGAAAGTCCTATTTAGGAACATCGTTGAAGGATGATAGTCCTTTGTAGGAACATCTTTGAAGTATGATAGTCCTTTTCAGGAATATCCTTGAAGAACGATAGTCCTTTTCAGGAATATCCTTGAAGGACGATGATCCTTTTCAGGAATATCCTTGAAGGACGATAGTCCTTGTCAGGAATATCCTTGAAGGACCATAGTCCTTTTCAGGACTACGTTTGAAGGACGAAAGTCCTTTTCAAGATAATCCTTGAAAGTCGATAGTCCTTTTCAGGACTACGTTTTAAGGACGATAGTCATTTTCATAATTATCCTTAAGGGACGAAAGTTTTTTTCAGGAATATCTTTGAAGGATGATAGTCCTTTTTAGGAACATCCGTGAAGGATGATAGTCGTTTTCAGGAATATATCGTCCTTCAAGCATATTCCTGAAAAAGACTATTATACTTTAAGTATATTTCTGAAAAAGACTATCGTCCTTGAAGGATATTCTTGAAAAAGACTATTATGTCTTTTTCAGGAATATGCTTGAAGGACGATATATTCCTGAAAAAGACTATCATCCTTCAAGGATGTTCCTCATGTAATGTTCCTAAAAAGGACTAATATCCTTCAAGGATATTCCTGAAAAAAACTTTCGTCCCTTAAGGATAATTCTGAAAATGACTATCGTCCTTAAAATTAGTCCTGAAAATGACTATCGTCCTTTAAACGTAGTCCTGAAAAGGACTATCGTCCTTCAAGCATATTCCTGAAAAAGACTATTATACTTCAAGTATATTCCTGAAAAAGACTATCGTCCTTGAAGGATATTCTTGAAAAGGACTATCATCCTTCAAGGATATTTTTGAAAAGGACTATCGTCCTTCAATGATATTCCTGAAAAGGACTATCGTCCTTAAAACGTAGTCCTGAAAAGGACTATGGTCATGCAAGGATTTTCCTGAAAAGGACTATCGTTTTTCAAAGATATTCCTGAAAAGAACTATTATCTTTCAGACGTAGTCCTGAAAAGACTATTATTCTTTAAAGATACTCCTGAAAAGGACTGTTTTCTAACAAACATGTTTCTAAAAAGGACTATTTTGTATCAAACATGGTTCTGAAAATGACTATTTTCTAAGAAACATAGTCCTGAAAAGGTCCTTTTCAGGACTATATTCTCACAGACATGGTCCTGAAAAGGACTATTTTGTAACAAACATAGTCCTGAAAAGGCCTTATTCCTTACAAACATGGTCCTAAAAAGGACTTTATTGTAATATACATGATCCTGAAAAGGGCTATTTTGTAACATACATGGTCCTGAATAAGACTATTTTTCAACAAACATAGTTCTTAAAAGGACTATTTTCCGACAAACATGGTCCTGAAAAGGACTTTTTTCTAATAGTAAAAAAATAGTTCTAATTTTATAGAATGTTAAGTTATTTTGTTTTTTTCCCAGACGGAGCAGTTGATGCGTCAGCTCCCAGAGAAATACGTGTCTAAAGTGGAACAGCAGATTCGGAAGGTTGGCTTCAAGATCTAACTGTTCCATGGACTATTGTGACTTTGTAGCCATTTTGAAATAAAGATGACTCATATTAGATAAACCTTTTTTTGTTCTTTATATATATATTCACACCTTAATGTCCCTAACGGGATAGACAGAGACTATCTATCGCCACCTGGAACGGTCCTCACAAATCTCTCTTGCTTCACTCACACCCATTAATCTTCTCATACATGCTCTTCCGTTCTTCACTACGTACGCGCCTTGAGAAGAATGTCTCCAATTTGATCTGTATAAGTTCTACGCGGCCTAGCTCGTCCAATTCTACTATACAGTTTGTCTTTATAGATTCATTTTGTAAATCTTTTAATAGGCAATTATAGTCAGTACATGCCTTTTGCTGTAGCAATGACCTAGATTGGTCAAACAGTTACATAATGTCACCAAATCAGAGGCTTAGATGATATGATGAAAAACAGGGAATTATTTCGTAAAGTTTAACAGTTGTATGATTTAAGAGATATTATGATAAATAGAGTGATTTAAGAGGAAGGTTTATATGTATAATAACATCAATTAAATAGTGAAGTAGGCTTTATATTTTATACCGTGCGAAGCCGGAGCGGGTCACTAGTATCAAATACGCGAAAGTGGTTTGTCAGTATCGAGAAAATGTGGATCTGTATCTCCGCCTACACCTCTGTTCCTATATATCGTGATGTGTATGTTTGACGGTTGTGTACACTTTATAAAAACACAGAAATTAAAGAAACGTTTAGTTTAAATGCATTTAATTAGTTACAACAATTATTTCTTATCAACTAGTTAACAAAATAAAATCTAAGTATTTCTTAAAAATATGGCGACTAGTCACTACTATTCAAAAGCAGCTTATTCTTTGTTTTGTAAGAGGTTACTATGAGATATTAAGAGTAAATTACGATACGATGCCAACCCTGCCTGCGTTTCGTTCTTTCTATATCACTACATAGTATAAAACAAAGTCGCTTTCTCTGTCCCTATGTATGCTTAAATCTTTGAAACTACACAACGGATTTTGATGCGGTTTTTTTTAATAGATATAGTAATTCAAGAGGAAGGTTTTTATGTATAATAACATCCATCAAATAGTGGAGTAGGCTATATATTTAACACCCGTACAAAGCCGGAGCGGGTCACTAGTCACTCACTATATTTCTTCACAACACCGCACCAATATTCAAAACACATACCTCACTATAATCTCTACCAGACCCTAAATCCCTTAGTTACCTATCAAAGTAAGCCTCGAACCCTTGTTTCGCCCGTTCATAGGCCCCAAAGAACACGAAACCACCCATCATAAACGCAGTAGACCTTGGTGTTACCCCTGCAAACAAACCCTTCACGCCTGATTCCTTAAATATGGTAGTCAGGACGGGTAGGACCTTAAGCTTTCTGGTCACAGCGTAGTCTTCGGCTAACATGATTCTGGTCTTCGCTAAGTCTAGGGGCGTGGTTACCGCAGCTGCTATTCCGCCAGCTAAAGAACCGCAGAACGCGCTCTGAAATATAGAAATGATACATTTTATGATCATCACACACCTGGAGCCCAAGTCTACTAATGCGTTTTAGCACAAAAGCAGTTCAATATTGGATCAGTAATAGTGTGACGTTGGTAGTGCATTAGCAAAAGTGATAAATTTCTCCATTGATATCAGCAAATCTGTCAAATTTCGCTTTAAAAATGCCGAGATTTGACATTTTTGCTAATCCATCACCAACTTTACACTATTACTGATCTGATCTGATATTTTGCAAAAAGCATAAGTAGATTTGGGCCCCTGATATTTATGTTTTGCTGTATCTTAGTATCTTCAATTTCACGAACAGTAAGTGAATATATGTATATTTCTGATTACATTTACAATTAAAATTATTATAACAATTTTAACTCGGAAACTATGTCATTTACCCAACGTGCAAGTATAATAAATCACACATGTAATGTGTATAGCAATTGCTGTAGTGTCGGAAAACAACGTAAGGAAACATACCTATTTATCGAAGCAGGTAATAGTCAGTGCTTGTAATAGTGTAAATTTTTGGTCCTTCGAACCGTAACTACATTTAAAGGACCTTACCTCTAAGCTCGTAATATCACGACCTTTATGCCGGGAGTACATTGCTTTCAACAGCTCCCACAAAGGAAGCTCTATGAAGCTGAAGGGCAAGTCTCTCAGGACGGTAGACAGGAAGCCTCTGTACACACCGGAACGGAGGCCTTCTGCTTTGTATGCCTGGAATATTTCATTATGTTTAATATTATGTACTAGTGACCCGCTCCGGCTTCACATAAAATATATAGCCTACTCCACTATTTAATGGATGTTATTATACATATAAACCTTCATCTTGAATCACTCTATCTATTAAAAAAAAACTGCATCAAAATCCGTTGCGTAGTTTCAAAAATTTAAGCATACAAACGGACATAGGGACAAAGAAAGCGGCTTTGTTTTATACTATGTAGTGATGCATAATTAATACATACATTATATAACAGGTAATAGCCAGTGCTTGTAAATGGCGACATGGCTTACCACCTGTCACATTGAGTACTGATTATTTGGTCAACACGCGGGTTTGAGGTGGCCATAGAATTAATACCTTCGCAATTGCGGAGATGGACACCTGAACTTTTGACTACCCCGCACGGGTCAATGGTCGTGAACACGTTAGTCTTTGTTGTTATTATATAACTAATCACATCTTTCTATTTTTGTTAAGTAGAACCTCAAAAGTTTAATTCATGTGCTAAAATTGTGATGAATTCCAAGCTTTTGCCAAATTTATTCACTTCCCACTTAAATTATTCCCTTAGTCGCCTCTGGTCTAATTCCTAGTACTAACTAGTAATTTCGAGGCGTAAAAAGGCATCTAGTTAAAAAATTTAATCAAAGATTAGCATGTCACAAGCAATGTATTTTGGGTTATAATTTAACAGTACATGTACGCTAGGCATTAAGTATTAGTGCATATAATTATAATAAAATTGTAGCTCCTGGATACGTAAGTAGTCACTAGCTACCAGAAGACTTACCTTAACAAGTATGGAGATATTGGACAGCTTGGCAACTCCTACATAAGTCTGCTTCCTTTGCTTTGCTATTTCTGTTGGCACTCGGATCACGCAGGCCAGCTACAAACAAACATACATATAGTCAGTGTTTCATCCCTTTTATAGAGGATAGAATCTCAGGAACAGGGATTTTTTCTCGTCTTCTGATTGATTACCAGTTAGTCATCTAATTAATTCAATTTATACTAAGTTCTTAGTTGCCACTTATGTCATTACAGGAATATAGGCAGGTCATTCTTTGCACAGCAACTAGCAGGCGTCAATAATAAGGCTGAAGAAATGATATTTCATAGTAATAATATTTTTGGACATTATTACACCAATTAAACTAGCTCCTTGGTAAGTACATTTAAGAATTGAGTTAAGGGTACTAGTCAATGTATATTTAATAAACATATACTAATTATACACAGATATACTAAATATAACATATATAATCAACAACCAGACCAGAAAGCAGTAGAAAAGCGTAGTTCTCACTTTGCCTCCACTGGGAATCGAACCCGGGACCTCACAATTAGTGTTCAGGCAGCTAACCGATTGCGCCATGAAGGTTGTCAAATAGTGAACAACATAACACCTGCAAACAGAGTTGTACATCTTTATAGCTGTATATGTTACATTACTCAATCTATCACTATCCAACACATAAAATATACAAAAAAATTTAAGCTTCTACATACAATCTCTGTGATCATTATTATTATTACTCACCACTTCCCCAACGCTAGCTGCTGCCATGTGAACTAAAGGGGCATATTCACTCCCCAAGTGGGGTAGTAACAGCTTCTTGGTAGCTTCGTAGGATGTGAAGAACAGCGCTGAGGTTGGCATGGAGGTAAATGCTACTGCGCTGAGACCTAGAGCAGAGAATCTAATATAACAAAGTAGCCTTTATCTATGGTTCAATCAATCAATCAGCCTATGTCAGTCCACTGCTGGACAAAGGCCTCCCCAAGGGAACGCCACAAAACACTATCACTTGTGGCCCTCAGCCAACCACTACCAGCGACCTTTTTTAGGCCATCGGTCCATCTGGCAGGGGGTTGTCCCACACTACGTTTACCGAGACGCGGTGGCCTTTATTATCTATGATTGACAGTGACAAAACTACACCATACAAAGAAAACAATAACTTAGAACTAACTTATAACTAGTAAGAATGACAAATATTATATTGCAGCACTTACATATAACTACATACATATTAATAACTCTATTTCCCTAGCAGGACAAAGTATATTCATAGCCATCTTGAATGATCCTGACAAATCTTACTTTCATCAGTCAAACGCATAAACGAATATAAAAAACTGTCATCATAGTTTTAAGACCTAATTTTTAGTTTTTGTTTGTGATGTGTTTATTGCCTAATAAAGATATTATTATTATTATTATAAACCTTCTCATACATGGTCTTCTATTCTGTATGCTATATAATATGTATTATTTACCTTTATATATACCGCTGAATCCTCCAGCCTTGGTAAAACCTTGGGCACTCTGCAGACGAGTTTTAATTGTGTCCAGAGGGTATAGAGCTACATCCACTGAGATTCCTGCGACAGCACCAGCCTAGAGTATAACAATTCTTATTACTTAAGTAAAGTTTACACTAATTGTAAATAAAGTCAGAAGACATGGGTATCATTATTGAGGAGGCTAATGGAGAAAATTCTTTTACACAAATAACTTGATGGGTTTAAAGTTTCTACATAATCATATCTAATAGAATTATTTTTTGGGATATAAAAGAGTGACTATTAAGTTGTATATTATGATATTAGCTATCATAATATAAACAACAAATCTAGTACTTTAATTTGTTTGGTGGCAGTGATAAACACAATTTTTGTATATCAATTAATTCTTGAATAGATTTATGTAGGCTATGATTGTAAATGCTAACAAGTTTACGTAAGTTTACAGTTATAACCGTGGCAAATACTAATTAAAATGAAATTGATAAAGTTTTACAATACTCTGGTGTAGTATAGTAGGTTTTTAAACTGTAATAATTATTAACTTATAATAATAGAATACTACTTACAAACATCGGGGCTAGGTGCGAATGCAACCATCCTTGTTTAATATCTTGAGTATCCATTTAAATGCACCAATACACTTTAGTTTTTAACCAGAAACATTTTCACAACATAACCTATAAATCAGCTGATAAACTTACATAATTAATTTGTTGATTACACACTACAAGTTTGAATTAAAAATAAAATACAATAAAGAATTTTTATGTAAAGTATTTAAATTATAAAGTATAATTTATTTTATATACAGTTTTCTTACAATTAAACTAAAAGATCCTATTTTACTTTACTTTTGAATTTGAAGTTACAAAACTAAATGTCAAACAACTGTCATAGTTTGAACCATGGTCATGGGGTCCCATCCCATACAAATTTTTTCGACCAAAACTTGAAGCATCAATAGGTGGCGCTATAAGTCATCAAAGACCGATAAAAAAATTATTATTGAAAAATATTGCGATTTTTAGCTATATTCATACATAATTCACCATAATATGTGATAATATGAATTTATGTACTTACTAGTGAGTAATAGAAAGCGCGGATATCAATTTCATAAATAATAAAGTAAGTAAAATTTATTTAATCCTGCCATCTAGTCAATACTTGTAGAAGCAACATTTTTCTATTCGAAAGCAGATGTCGCTGTGTATTGGCGGTTAGTATAACTACCTATCAATAAATGTATTCAGTACAAATTACATAATTATGATTTCAAAAACATCTAAAATACAAACTGAATACCAGTGTCACAGACTTTATAGGCAGGCAATCGTACGAAAAATGTAAATGTCTCGATTCCCATACAGATTTCTTTTGATCCTGATAAACTACTATTATACGGCCAATTATTAGTTTGTGTTATGTAATGTCAATAATGTTTTTGCTAAAATATTGGGTAGGTATTTTAATCGCGCTTATGAAAAATTATGATGTGTAGTTGTGATCATAAATATAGGATTCTACGGTTGTGATTCATACACCGGTTCTCGTTCTATCACCGAAGTTAAGCAACGCGGACGTGGGAAGTAATTGGATGGGTGACCATTTAAATTGCTCACGTACTGTTGTTTTGGTGAGGGAACCTGGTTTGGTTATGTAAAGACTTAGTTAATTACCTATTACATTGGTTATTGATAATCAGGTAACGATTGGGTTTCGATTGACTTAAGATTGCAAAAAAACTTAGTTGCCACTCAACATCTGACTACCCCGAAAGGGATGTGAATGCATATTTTGCATATAGGTTTTTTGTGTTCGTCTGTCGAGTGACGACGGGGATCGGCGATCAATCGGGGTCGGCGGCGGCAACATAATGTGAACACAGTATTATGTACCTATTCAGGATTATAACAGAGATCCCGCGCACTCGTAGATTGGGTAGGCATAGTTTACGAGGGAGCATGGAGCGAAGCGGCGCACCGCGGCAGCCCCCGCCGCCCTCGCCGAGAGCGCTGCAAGTCGCTCTCTGCTCTATTACGAGCACTAATAAAAGTAAATAATAGGGTATCTCTGAGAATCAGCGGACGGTTACGGTTAACAACCGAAATATATCTGTTACTAAGCCAAACAGATATCGATTAACACGTAAAGAAAATAACCGATATATATAGCGGTTATTCGTAATTAAAGTTCATTTTGGCATGTTTTTGGACTGTAAAAATAGTAATCATTTTATGATGATCCAAAATAAACTTTATTACAAATGCAGAAAAAATATTTTCCATTTGCACATTTCAATAAAATGCAATAGGTATGCATTTTGTATTTCATTTTGGCATGTTTTTGTACTGTAAACATCTGTCAATATCTAATCATATTATGATGATGCAAAATTAGACTTTATTGAAATAGAATTTTAAAACGAATTTAAATTTTTATGCATTTGCAATATTTAAAATTTAAAATGCATGTATTTTATATTTAATTTTCTTTTCATTTGTTTGGCGTGGTCACTATGTATGTATATTGCGATATTGCGTTAAAATTAATCGACTTATTTAATCGAATATAAAGAGAATGATTAAAATGTGCATTGCTAGATCTACATAATTATACAAGTACATAATATATAAAACATTAATATAAAATTAACTACTGAAATATAATGATAATACCTATATTTTTATATAGGTTGCGAAGGTAATTTATTGTGGCACAGTGGATGGAAGATTATTATTGAGTTATTGAGATCAAATTGAGACAATCCTTTCTAGGCGGGTGTAGGTAGCGTGAAAAACAGAAGAGCATGTATGAAAATGTTTATGGGTGTGAGTGAAGAAAGAGCAAACAGGCGTAAATATACATATTATGTACCTATGTAACGAATAATAATAATAGTCTAAGTAACACTTAAGTTTTTTATTTAATCTAAACAATTTCCTCTAAATTAGAAGCGCTGAAAAGCGGCTGTAGCCCAGTGGGTAAGACCTCGGACTTCGTATGAGAAAGGTCCTAGGTTCGAATCCTGACTCTGGCATGTGGCAATGAATGAAATTTAAATATGTGTTTTTCATTTACGTACAAATTTACAGTCGCTAACGGTGAGGGAAAACATCGTGAGGAAACATGCCTATTTCTCAGAATAGGTAATAGTCAGTGCCTATATGCGGCGATACGGTTCCCTACCTATCACGTTGGGTGCTGTCTATCTAGTGATACGCGGGCTTCGAATGACCCATACCTAACATGCCTTCGAAATTTCGGAGAAGGGCATTCAAGCCGTGAAGCGTAGGTATGTTTTATGTTTTTTTCTTTCTATCGGTACACTATTTCGTTTAAAAATCAATTCTATTATATATATTTCGAAGGCATATTCGATAAAAAGAAAATTTTATTATTATTATATTTAATCACTAGCATACACTTCACAGTGAAAACCTTTACAATCTTCTCCAAAATGTGAAATATAACGAGTTCGGATTTTACTTTTTAGTTTCTACCTTGCTAGGTACTACGCACACAAACACAAGTCACGCACACTCGCGCGATAAGGCGCGGCGCCTGTCTGTGGTCGAGGTAGTCGCGCGCGTCGCTTGATTTTGATCTATAAATGAATAGGTAGGTACCTTACATTTATGGGAGAAATAGGGCTACGTGATTACTGCCACCCCTCTAGGAGGAAGCGGGCGTGACGCGTATGTACGTAATTCTATTTCATAAATATGTATACGTACGTTCACTGCTAAGACAGTACCTATTTTTACCGGTCTGCATCCCTCAGTCGCCTTTTACGACACCTACACGAAGGGTGTCAAACTGTATTGGTGAAACACGGGTTAATTATGCATTTAAATTCTATAATATATTGTAGGTATTCCAGAATACTTATTAGGATTAGGTATTTATTTAGGTGAACTCTTTGACCAAATGTAACTGCCTATAGTAATCTAATAAAATTAATCTAATAATATAGTGCAAAGCAAATTAAACTGTCTTAACTCTAGTAATACTAGAAATTACCTCAATCCAACAGTCGCCTTTTACACCTACAGGGGGGATGGGAGTGTCAAACTATATTGGTTAAACACGGATTAATAGGACTTAATCAGCAGTCCGATTTCTCCCCATGGATGTTGTAAGAGTGGAATAAGGGCTCTAAAGTGATTTTTATATACAGTATTATATTATCTGTGTCCGTGACTTGATTGATATTGATGGTGGCATACCACTTTATTAAATTTACATAGCTAGTTAATTTTATAGAAACACCTTAGTGTTTCTATAAAATTACCGAATGACCCATACCTAACATGCCTTCGAAATTTCGGAGATGGGCATTCAAGCTTCTGACTACCCCGCCATAATAAAAAAGGGAGTGTGTATAGACAAGTCGTGAAGCGTATGTATGTTATGTTATGTAAACACCTTAGAATATATATAAACTCAAACACCTTAGTATTTAATTATCTGTGACCATGTGAACCGAAAATAAACCATAAAATGAGCAAACAGTACTAGACATGCTGTATTTGTAATTTTATTCATATATTAGAAGTGCTGAGAAAAGGGGATGTAAGGAGTACCTGTAATTGGCAACCATGTATGCAAAGGTGTTAAAGAGGCGAACGTGGCATGCCAGGATCAGGAGAAATGGGGCAACGTAATCTCTGTCACCCCTCTAAGGGGAAGCGGGCGTGACGCGTATGTATTATATGTAATTCTAATTCATGACTTAATATTATGTATGCGTACGTATATGCGCTCATGTCCATTATTAACATTGTCCCTAGTCTCCTTGTCTCCTCTTACAACTTGATGGAAAAAACCTGTATATATTTTAATATCTGTGAGACCTGTGACGAAGCACAGAAGGCTGAATTGTGAGTACCTATTAAAGAGTCCGTGAATCGTGATCGAGGTAAAATCGTCTGACGACGGATACTTGCTCGCTAGAAATAGACTCCGCGGTGAATTTTACATACCTACTTTATTTTATAGAAACACCTTATGAATCTAAAGACCTTATGAAATAAACCATAAATTGCCATACCATAATACCTACTCGTATGTCATTCAAGTTTTTTAAGGAAGGCACCTATACATAGGTGGCGGGGTAGCCGAGTGGATTAGCGCCTTAACTGGGTGATCCAGGTTCGAATCCCGGCGGCACCAATGTTTATTTCTAATTTCTAATAAATATGTGCCTTGCGTCCACACTCTGGTCCGTCCTAGCCGTAAAACGTGTTAGGTGGGACCAATTAAAACAGAGATAAAAAATAATGAAGAAATTATCGGCGAGTATCATATACCCTACTCAAATTTAGATGGAGCTATTTCACTTAATTTAGCTAGCTAATCGCTCTAGTATGGACAAATACAAAAGTGTCCTCTATTATTGAGAAGATGCACGATTTCATGCATTCGATGTCACGCCATCTGTTTTTCCAATTTCGCTTCAAAAATAAGCGGAGTAAAATAAGAAGTTAGCACTTACCAAAAAATTTGTATGGGATGGGGTATCTGTACTGTATAGTATTATATTATCTGTGCCATGGTGTATTTTTATACGGAAATGTTTAGATATCACATATCCCTATTTATGACGTCAACATACTTATTCTTACTTACTTACTCTTTCGGGGGACAAAACTTGGTCAATATAATTATAGTATGTGTGTGTTAGGTCACTTTGTAGCATAGGTTAATATTTGGATTGTGATGTCATGTGACTCCTAGTCCCGTAGTCGCCTCTGACGACATGCCAGTTTACTGGAACAACGGGAGCTAGTTAACATTATCTTAACGTCCCAATCTAGCGGGTACGGTGGACGTCTACATCACTATATATTTTTTAAAAAGGTGGTTTTATGTTATCAGTAAAAAAAAGATTTATTTCAATCTAATGATCATCATCATCAGCCTGTAGTAATCCACTGTTGGACATATACGCCCAAATAACGCCATTTCTCCCTGGCAGTGGCCGTTCGCATCCATTCGATGCCAGCCAACCTGCGCAGGTCGACTTCCCACCTTGCCAGATGGCGCCCCACACTACGTTTACTGAGACACTCCACTCTTGGACTTTTTTACTCCAGCGACCATCAGTCCTTCTGCATACGTGACCAGCCCAACTCCACTTCAGCGTGCTAATTTTTTTCATAATAATTATTACATGGGTTCTTTTTTAGGTTCTGTTCACTCTGAAAGGGGAATAATACATTTATTTATTTATTATTATTAAGTTAAGCCCTACCATTACAGGATAACCCTAATGCGGTAGAGTAACACGATTTTTACAAAAAGAAACGTATAACAAAAATATAACATTGCTATCTAATATCAACTTAACCTATAACATAAAATATATAAACCCAAACGTGTGAATTCTCCCAGATCACAACTAAATAGGTCCAGCTCTTCGGCTATCATGTTGAGAGTGCGGATATCGCGAGTAAGACATATATGATTAAGAGATGTTTTGGAGTAATAATTGTATGAAGTAAGTATTGAAATGACGAAGCATTATCATTTACTACAATGTGACTTTTCCCCAACTTAATATATTAAGTAGTAATATTTAATCACTAGGTAACCAAAAATAATTCCAGTACTTATCTAATATTGTCGGCCAATATTACACCAATTGAACTAGTCTCTTGCTAAGTACATTATACACCTGTATTTAAGGTACTGGTATTATAAATATAATATAAAACTTATTATACATAAACATGATTAACAACTAGATTGGAAATAAGAGGAAAATTGTAAATCTTAACGTTACTTTCATCAGGACTTCACGATTAGCTTTCAGGCCGTCATAATGAACTTTTATTCTAGTTTTCGACTTTGAACTTCAGATGGCATTGCAAGTGACTTGTAACACGATAATTGATATTTTATTATTATTTTGGTCTCAATACCATATAATTTGGGTGTAATATTCAGATTTATAAAATATTAATTTTTAAAAAGGATGAGATTTTTTTACATTCCTTAGCACATAATAAATCTAATTACATTATAATACTTTCACATACACACACAGCTTTACGTCAATAGTAACAGCCTTTGTTTTCTATTTTAAAATAAATTGTGTATTTTACTTGTTTGTAATAAATGAATCTATAATTATATAGTACCTATATTTAATAATTATTATACATTTAGTAATCTTCAGGATCATGTTAATTACGAGTTTTCGTAATAAATTCATTTACGAAATGCGCCAAATACAACGATGAGGGAAAACATCGTGAGGAAACCTACCTGTTCCCCGAACAAGAAATAAATAGTTAGTGCTTGTAAATAGCGACATGGCTTCCCACCTGTCACATTCAGTACTGACTATCTGGTCAACACGTGGGTTCAAGGTGGCCATAGAATTACTACCTTCGCAATTGCGGATAAGGACACTGAACCGCTGACTCTGCAAGGGTTAATGGTCGTGAACGCGTTTGTCTTTGTCTATAATTATATAGATGTCCTCAGATGATTTTCCCATGTGCAATTGTTAGGATCAAAATAGTTTATAAATAGGGATTAGTTGGTTTTACGTCTTCGTAACACTTAATCACTTTTAATAAAATTACCATATTTTTGAAGCTGGTATTACTCAATACCATTTGATGATAAAGGTACTATTGAGGTCTATTATTTCAAAGCGTGATAGAAAATCAGGTACAAATATTTGTGAAAAATTGAGGTCCGTGATCTCTGTCCACCTCTCTGTTAGGCGATAGATGTTTCGACTATGTATGTCCTAGATATATGTACTTACATATACATTCACGTTCTTTAATCCCTTCTGGGGTGGATAGAACCTTGGACACACGAAAACATCTCCTTGATTACTTATTAGCATAACGGGGTTACCCTAAGTCCTTTAGTCGCATCCTACGACATGACGAGAACAGCAGCTAGTTAACATTCCTTTTAAGTATCAGCTAATACGGGATATACTGAAGTATTATATTTTACTAGTGACCCGCTCCAGCTTTGCACGGGTATAAAATATATAGCCTACGCCACTATTTAATGGATTTTATTATACATAGAAACCTTCCTCTTGAATCACTCTATCTATTAAAAAAAACCGCATCAAAATCCGTTGCGTAGTTTCAAAGACTTAAGCATACAAAGGGACACAGGGACAGAGATAGCGACTTCGTTTTATACTATGTAGTGATGTACGCTCTATCGGCCAAACGGCAGATATCCAAAATTGTTAATAACAAATTCTCATATTATTCTTTTCGGCGATAATAGTTTTAGATAACGTATTTATACACTTTTATAAAACAAAACAAGCTGTTGCAAAAACAATAACTAGAGACATCTTTGAAATTAAATGTTATGTTGACTAGCATTTTAAAAAAATACTTATAGCTCTGTTTTTGTTCTCAGTGAAACATATATAATGTAGTAAACTTAATTATTTAAGCATATATCTTTAATTACTGTATCTATAACTGGTTTGTTACTGTTTTGTTTCCTTTTAAATAAATAGGTGACATTCCTCGTTTTGTCTCAAGAGGCGACTAAATAACTATAAAATACGTATTGTCTGTGAGATATATTAAGGTTTAAAAAAATATTAAGGTCATTGAGCCACTACATGTTAAAATTAAAGGCAGAACATAGGTGGATATATCTCTATATTTCTTAATAAACATAACATGCCTTCACTAACAACAATAATAATAGTTTTAATAATAATCGGAATGGATATTAATCGATCACCTCTTTTTACAATCTAAAACATATTTCAATATTGCTAACTACAACTTGATATTGATCAATAACACGGGAAACAATAGAACAATATAATCGATCAAAATCAAATTGCAGAAGTATGAAAACAATTGAATTAATTCCATTACATACACTAAGGTTGGCGTATCCATATCCGCAATCGCGCAGTTAGATTCTATGGTCACGTCAAACCCACATGTTGAACAGATAGTCGGTTAAAGTGACAGGTGGTAAACCGTGTCTCCGTTCATAAGTACTGGGGCCTAAGTCTACTAAAACATTTGAGCACAATTGCAGTTCAATATCACTTCAGTAGTAGAGTGAAATAGGTAGTGGATTAGCAAAAGTGATAAAATTCACCATTGATAACAGTAAATCACTTATTTGCAATTCTACGATCAATTTCACAGTGTTATTGAAGTGATATTAACCTATTATTTTGTATCATTAATGCTCTTGGGCTTCCCTCAGATGTTTTCCATCACCATATGAGTGATGTATTTATAAAAGTCTTTTTTATGATGGAATACATTTTAGCTTATACTCAGAATTTTGTTTAGCTAACTCAAATTGTTTTCAAATATTTCATACATTCATAACTAAGCAAGCACCTTACAATAAAATCATTTGGTATATACGATCGATAATTCATAAATTCATTCTTAGATTAAATAAAATTAATTCTTAATTTACAATAAATCCTGCTTAAACTACCCTGACTATGCTTTTCCACATTTAAATTCATAAAACTACAACATCAATAAATAATTGCATTCTAAAATCATAGGATAATAATTACATAGGACGGCTTTCAAAGTGTAAATAAATAAAACAGGTCTTAAAATAAATTCATTTTATAATTATCAAGGGATATATCATAAATTCATAATTGATAGAAATAATTCAGTAAAATTGTGACGTATATTAATGATATGATATAAAAACACAATTTTTAGAGAATTCATGGTGACGTGATCCATTGTAATTAAAATCGGCACTTGACCCATATTGTCATGCATAATAGAATTTTTACAAGGAAAAAAAATGCGTTTTAAATTTTCAGTCATGTTGCTTTATTATACAACAAGTTCTTGATTTGAGCAACTTAACCTTTCAATAAGAATTCGTGACAATTTTCTCTGAATTTCTCATAATTTTGAAGTTCGATCGAAATGTTTAGGTTCATTACCAATTGGATATTCATTCCAAATGTGTCTTTCAAGGACTACACACATCTTTGCTAAAGGAACAAAGACATGCGAGTGGAAAATAAAAGTATGGAAATCTTTTTAATATCTATATGTTCGTAAATTTAATTATAATGAGCAGTCTTTATGTTATTATATTATGATAAATGTTTGCTTTTAAATGATACGCAATAGTAAAATATGTGTGTTTACATCGTTCTTTCAAAAGTTCGATTCAAATATCATGGAATGTTTTGAATAATACTTATTTTTTATACATATACACAATATCATTTCATTTCCTTAATTAATATAACATTTCACACAAAAATTTAATCAATTTTTTTCCATATTTCGGTGAGTTCTTTGATATGACAAAAGCATTTGACTGCGTTAAACACAATATACCACACTGTTCTCAAATCTCTATCCTTATAACAGACGGGTTATTCTATCATATTTTTGGTTATAAACAATAATAACAGTACCCTAGACAAGTAACAAAACTAAGAAAATAGAAATCAAAACGTATAAGGAATCATTTAGAAAGAACACGTGACTTCTCATACATTTTGATACCATTCTCATATTATCATGCCTTTTATCTAAGAGTACAGAACAGATACACACTGAAATATTTATCTAAATATAACGTTACTAGAATGTGATGTATGTGAGCTGTTGTCTCTTGTGTGACGTCTGAAGGGGTTCCAACTGGGGGCTCGGCGAGCTGATGACCTTGTGGTAGCGTTTGTGGATCCACTCGAAGCTGTTGAGGCTGCTGACACTGATCCTTGGTTGGAGTTTGGTGTTCTGACTGTTTCTGGTGATGCCTGTGAAGAAAGTAAGAAATACAGTATTGCGATGTTTAGTTACTCGGTTAGATGTCTAGTATCTGTTGTCAGGACAGTGATTGTATCACCGATCGAGTTAAAAAGGAATGTACAGGAAATGTATAAATAGACATGTTTTCCTTAGACAGGGACCAAGCTAACCGTCGCTAAAATTTGAAGATGAAAAAAATACCAGGAGCGATTAAGTTTTTCGTATATTTAAATCATAAAAAATATATTATAAATATATAGAGCCTAGTACCGTAGCTAAACCACTGCGTATGGACGCAGCAAGATACAATCTATCTAACGATGGGCACCGACTATTTGATAAAAATTAAGCTGCATTAAATGCAAAGAAACCTACACAATACGCAATTATATTTACACTACCAATATGAAGTGGACCGATGACCTGAAAAAGGTCGCTGGTAGTGGTTGGCTGAGGGCCACGAGTGATCGTGTTTTGTGGCGTTACCTTGGGGAGGCCTACGTTCAGCAGTGGACTGTCATAGGCTGATTGATTGATTACCAATATAATGTTCTTCCAAGCGAATCCTCTTACCTTAGCATGGGCCCTGTCCATAGGAGTGACTAGTCTGAGCGTGAGGGTGTCCCCAGCCTTCTGCATGAGGCGAACCACCTCATCATGAGAGCTCCACTTCACGTCCACGTCGCCTATGGACACTATGAAGTCACCTTCTCTCATGCCTCCGATCTGGGGAAAAGTTTAAGAGGTTTGATTGTAATCAGTGGTTTTGCGATTTAATAGAATATATATATATATATATATATATATATATATATATATATATATATATATATATATATATATATATATATGAAGTATGAGGAGAGAATAGTTTAAATTGATATTAGATGACAGAATAGCAACTTAAAATATAGATGTGCGATAAACGTAAAAAGACATTCCAAACGTATTCCTTTACAGAATAATCAGAGTTTCGCATTATATCTTCAATACAAGTTCAAATTTATGGTTATATCGAACTTTCTTTTCACTACTCACTTCATGCAACAATAAAGACACATATGCTTAGAAACCGTGCATAGTTGCTTTAAATAAATTAACTTTTATGTTCTTTACACATACAAGTAGCATTTACTCATAATAGTATCAATGCACAATTTATTCTTAGCATTTAATTACATTTAAGTGTTAGGAATAGAAAGTACTTAGTAGTTAAGAATATACTTACATCAGCCAATGAATCCGGTTCCACATTAGCCACCATGACAGGTGCGTCGCCTCTCACAGCGAACCCAAATCCTTCGTCACTTTTAATCGAAGCCACGTTAAAATCACTCGTCGCCCTTCTAATTTGATTCCCATTCTTCACGTGTCTGCTGTTCCTTTCTTTCAACTTCCCATTACTGTATACATCTAGTTTATTGAAACCATTCTCTGTATTAGATCTGATAAGGTTTTCTGTGCCCAGTTTGTGCCTATAGTCATATTTGGACTCAAAGCTGTCTATCACTTTCGGGTGGAAATCACAATTGTTGTTGTAACTGTTAATGTAGACGCCATTTTGTTTCGTCACTTTAGACTTTTTGTAATCATCTATGTAGTCGTTTCGTATGATTTGGCTATAGTAGGAGCTGTTGTCTTCAGATCTGTCCCGTTTGTCTAACGATCTGAGATTTTTGATGCCGTTCCTGATGATTTCGCAGGGTTTCATGTTTTCTTCGCTGCTGAAGATGTCTCCGTTTTTCTTCCTGCAGCTGTCTCTTCGGCGGTCGTTGTTCTTCTGCAGCTGGATGAGACGGGGTGCGCTCCAGTGGCGTTTGGCAGAGAACACGGCGATGGGACCAAGAGACTTGAACAGATCTTCTACTCTGTATTGGGCAAAGTCCGGTGGTGTTAACGACAGTTGGAATTTTGTGGAGGCTGCAAAAAAGGAAATGGTATTTAGTCATATTAGAATAATAACTTAAGACAAAGGACATTTTTACATAACAACATAACATTTGTTCGAAAAAATATCACGAGGGTAAAACAGTAAGTACTTGTACTCTATCAGAATACGTAAATGTATGGGAAAATTTAACGAATTTCGCGTAAATTATTATTATTTATCTCAATGACCTGAGAAATTTCTTTACAGCAATTTCCGTCATCAAGACACATCATAATTATACAAAATATATCTTTTATAAATATCCAAAATTTCTGAATATCCCAAGTATAATCTTTACGACACTAGTCCACTCATTAATTTTTTTAACTCCAAGACTTTCAGATATAGTAACTCACGTAATATGGTAGGCACTTCCAGTAGCTCAGCAAATTCCGGTTCATCGTCCAACTGCGACCTTTCCTCCGAAGCCTGTTCAGCGTGTTGCTTCACCACGCGCGCTAAAGCCTCTTTTGTTCTTAGTTCCCTGAAAAGCAATACGTACATTAACATATACAATTAGATACATATGATTGAGCATTATATTTCCTTTGAAAGGTAAGGACTATATACGTGTAAGCGTTAGTGGAGGAAAATTAATTAATAGTACCTATAAACACAATATAGTCAGCAGTAACAGCAGTACTTTTCCTTCCGAAACTTAAATTCATTGTTGGAGACGAAGATATTACATTTGTCTGTTTGATAATAATGGATTTCCTATCATCCACAAATACGATGTAACTAAGAGAATAAACAACAAAACGTATGGGATTGACCTACGTATTCGCTAAATCATGTGTTTTTTTCCATTACTTTTGATTAACAATTTGCTTGCCATGGGCAGAACAGGTCATTCCGCAAGTTAGCTCTAGTTCAGCCCTAATGCCAATACTTGGTATTAGGATAGTTCTACCAGTATCCTGTGTACCTGCACATCCTCTGCAGCCGTAGGGCCTCCTCGTAGTAGGTGTGTGCCTCCAGCAGGTGAGCTCTGCCCAGCGCCACCTTGTCAGACTCGCTGCTGAACTGGATCGGTGACGGAGACAACCCTGGTGAGGAAATGAGTGGATACAGTGAGGAATATTTCAGTATAGACGGAAAGGAAGTTATGGTAATTTTAAAATTTAATTTACAATATTATTCTATACCATTTATTCAGGTATAGCCCATTATTTTCCTTGATAGTACCAAATGTGAGGGACAACATTGTGAGGAAACCTGCCTCTTCTTATGATAGGTAATAGGCCAGTGCCTGTATACGGCGATACGGTTCACTGCCTACCACGTTGACTGCTGACTATCTAGTGAAACGCGGGCTTTGAGTGACCCATACCTAACATGCCGTCAAAATTTCGGAGATGGGCACTCAAGCCCCTGACTACCCCGCACAATAAAAAGGAAGTGTGTATACACTAGTCGTGAAGCGTATGTTTATGTTTAGTACCGAACGTGATTAAGCGTGCTATATCACCTTGTACAGGCACTGACTTTCTCGTTAAAAAGAAGTGTGCATCTGGATTGAAAACCTAACTAAATGAATCTAAGGCATTTAGTGAAAAATTTTAAAAACGTATAGCAAATATTCTTAAACGTGACACAAAACTTTAGATTCATACATACATACACATCACGCCTGATTCCCTGAAGAGGGGTAGGCCGAGATCACGGATACCCATTTGTCCCGATCCTGACAGACCACTTTCGCTTCATTGACACTCATACATCTTCTCAGACACACTCGGCGGTTATAGGTATTTCAATCGTCACGTTTTTCCAATATAGCGTCTACCTGACTGTTATATGTATTATTGGGCCGGCCCCTACGTAACCTTCCACTTGGATCATACACATTCCTTATGTCAATCTGCTATCGTTCATACGCATAACATGTCCTAACCATCGGAGCCCTTTTCAATATTAGTCACTACAGCTTCTTTCAAACCGCAACCTTCCCTTATCAGTGAACATCCAAGTGAAATGTAGTACCCCTCCCTTTATTCCCTCATAACCTGTTACAAATAACACTCACCATTCTCCCCGTTCCTTTCATCGGAATATAAGCTCCGGATCCTGTCTGCAGCCTTCGTGATGTTGCCCACATTGAGGATTCCAGTTGCGCAGTAATGGTGGGAGAGGGCTGCAAAAGAAATGCATTTAGTTAGCTACTATATGGTCCCATGATAGATTGAGAATAACATAGAAAGTTATAAGGGTTCTAGTTAGTTCTACGGGTTCAGGGTGCTGATGGGGCTGCCGCGCCATTACAGTGCGTCGGGTATGTTCGCAGAGGCGCGAGTGAACGGGTTCCACTCGATAATGCGCAAGCGTTGCGCATCTCTGTTGATGCGCATGCGCGGCAGCGCCAACATCATCGTGCGCACACTGGTAGACAGGTGGGACTGTCCTATGCTGGGACGATGGATGCACATACACATGCATAAATAGCTGCGTGGTCCTGTGTGGTACAAGTTCCCATCATCCCCCAGTAGGCTTTTCACTTTTTGTATTTATTATTGTTTTTTGTATTGTTCTTATGTTACTAACACACTTTTTGTTTTGTTTTTGTTCTTGTTACTAACAACATAGGCCCTAGATGCCCAATAAATGAATTTTATTATTATTATTATTATTATCATTATAAGAAAAAAAGCTAATAAAAAATAGGTTAAATAAAGTTATGGGTAAGGGAGCACGCACCCTGTCACCAATATTCCATCGGTCTAGTCAATAGTTGTTGTAAAGTTGTTTCAGACATGTAATTCTGTCCATCTCAAAAGGGATAGAATAATGTAAGTGGATGTATTCCTTTCTACGTTTGATCTCCACGGCATTACTATATTATATCAATGATACTTTTTCCTATTTTATGTAGTATCTACTCAACATATTCACAGTACTATATTATATAAATTAAAATATTCTTATTTTTATAGTACATACTCATCCCATTCCATTACGGTTTTATTGAACAAATATTTAATTTTTTGCTTCCAAAAAACATTGTAATGATGCTTATATACAATAAAATGTTTCTTTTAATTGATTCATAATAGTCCCTTCGTTTCTCTACCTTTACTACTAGTATTTATTTAAATAAATAAATCTTTATAATTGAATGTTGGATCTCTATTTACCCTTGTAGAACTCAGTCTTGACGTGTACGAGGGAGACCCACGAGTATGGCACGTAGTTGAACACGCCCTCCGACTGCATCTGCAAGTAAACGCCAATCTTCACTTCAGCACTAATAGTCTGTTTATAGTCACTATATTCATACGTCACTTTTATAGTTAAGGAGATCAACGTGAGGAAATCGAACGACCGAAATTTCCTCGAAACTACCATTATATGATAGGCCTGGTTTTTTTAAACTAGAATATAGATTGTTTAACTCGATATTTAGAGTTTTAAGAGATCCGCGATTTACACTTATGATTAATAACTAACGGGACTTATCACGTATGTTTTTATATAATAAAGTTGACTGACTGATGGTCAGCCTGCCCTTGAGCATGGCTGCTGCAACGGAGCCGAAACGTCGGGTTAATAAAGGTTATTGTTTAAAAACATACGCGATAACTCCCGTTAGTTATTAATCGATATTTAGACTTATAAATAAGTAGACTTCCTTCCTTAAACATATAGTACCAATTTATTTAAGTAGTAGTAGAAGATACTTTTATTATAAATTTTGTTCTTATTCTTCTGCTTACCTTCTGGTGCAACTGCGCATATGTGCTGGCGAGGTGCGCAGCCTCTTGGGCCAGGTCGAGGCACAGAGGCAGGTCCTCACGCAGCCGTCTACCCCTTCTGGAACACTCTTCGTGAGCTTGCAGCTGGAGCTTCTCTATCAGACACTCACGGGCTTGGGCCTGAAGGGAGTAAGAGAGTGAGTTATTGAGTAGATAATTTGATTATGGCTAGGTATTTAAGCGAACATCAAATAATATTAAAATGCACACCAAAAATACTGCATTGTATACCAAAAAAAAACAGTACCAACTCAAACCTAACCTTTGGTGTCCTATATTTTGGTGTACATTTCAGTATTTTTGATGTGTATTTAATTATGGTCCATTGATTATTAAGTGCAATAAGAGTTTTTATAGAGTCAAGGATTAGGTACGAGTATGTAGCTGTGTTGAAACAGGGGTTTTGGTTCGATTATCATAACCGTTAACTAAAGGTGGGTATGGTTAGATTCTGGTGAATTACCCAATTGATTGCTCTTGGTTTGAGTGATGAAAATGAAGAAACTTTTCTATTTCTCTAGGTATATCTATTTGGATGGAGTCAAGATTTATAACGTTAGGTATCGACTGCCGTGGCTAAAACGATTTCGCTGTCGTTACAAATAGTTGCTATTTACCTCAAAAAGTATAATGATCATTAAATTAAACTACCTATCCCACTGAATAGCTCATAGTCAGTAAGAACTCCAAATTGCTACAGAATATTCCATTTGTCACGTTGTAACACTCTATCTGGTAAAACCAATTCAATTACATACAAACACATCATGCTATATCTAAATAGAGGTAAAGATACCAGAGACGTATATCTCCTGATCTTGAGAACCAACTGTCGCTTCAAGTGTATCGAACTGAAATATATAAAAACAGCATTACTCACCGTCATCAAAGCGCCGAGCACCAGCAGCGTATCCGCAGCCAGGTCCACTGAAGGGGCGTTGGTGAAGTTCTCGTGAATGTACCTCAGGGTGCCCGCAGCGCGGAGTAACGCGTCTACTGCGCCGTCTAACCCCTGGGCTGTTTTGCGCTCCTGGTGTGTACAAATGGTTGATGGTTTATTTTCAAAGAGCTTGGTTGCGAAGTTACAAAAAGACGAACAAAGAAATGAATCCTTAGGGGTTAGTCAGAGGTTCCGGTGTCCATTTCCGCAATTGCGATCATTTTAATGAGTTTAAATTGCTGGTCCGAACCAGGCTTATTTAGGATGCTGTGTAGTAGGCTGTGTAAAAATATTTTTTTTATCCTACTGGCTACCATTACTAAGACAATACTTGGTTTACAAACCTGCTTAGCTCCAATTTGGGTGTAGATGCCGGCGATGTTGAATAGGACACAGGCTTTCTCAAACGCCACCGTACGTTGACAGGACGGCACACCTGAAATGATATGAAATAAAATCAAAAAAATTTTAATCAACATCGGATCATAAAATCACTTATTGAAAGTAAAAAAAATCAGTTTTCAGTAAAACAAACTAATTCTTAAAATATATCAAACCAGATTAATTAAATATCATTATTAAATTTACGATAAAGAGTATTTATAAACAATATTTAAATATTTTCTGACACTTTTGAAAGGAAGAGATGAGATATATTTATCTCTTCAGTCACTGAAAGCATATCTATTGCAGCTGTGATGCAATAAAGAATATAAGTGTAAATACGCTAGCCTATAATTCAAATCATTTTTTATGATATAAGTTGAAAATATACAATAGAAAGTAATCGATCGTCGAAAAGAGTCAATCGACTACATAGCCTTGATGACATGAAAGGTGACAAAAAAATACATAACATATATTTACCAGTTAGCGAGTCGAACCACTCAAAGTAGACCCCAAGGGACCGGTCTGGTGGGAAGAACCTCCTCTCGATATAGTACAGCTGGTTGTAGTACTTGAATAGCAGAGCCACTCCTGACGTGGAACGCACTGGTGTGCGCATCGCCTGGAAAAGAATGAGTGTTTAACGCAGTTGAATGCTTTTGTGTAGTCTAAAAATGTTGATAATCTAAATGAATCAAGAACAGACCCTAAGTCACTTTTGACAATTACAATGTTATATTTTTGTCTGATTGAGGAGTTAATTTTTTCTCTATAACCGTTGGCCTGACCGGGGTAAGCAAAATATAAATGACAAGTTGCCACACTTGTTGCTTTAGTTGATTCCATTGACAACTAGTCTCATTAGTCAATAGCATGTATATATTGGAGTCGCGATGTCATAGTGAATATGAATATTGGTGACAGGTTGCTAGCCTATCACCCAATAGATTCTATTTACCCCTAGTCCCTTAATCGCCTTCTCCGACATGCCGGGAAGAACGGCAGCCAGTTCTTTTCTTTTTACGCCCCAGCTAGCACAGGATATTCCACATACCTGTCTCATATCCATGAAATCGGAGATGGCCTCCTCATGGGTGGCAGGGTCCTCGCTGTAGTGCTCCATGATGAAGTCCTTGAAGGGCTCCCGGAAGTCTATCTCCTTGGTCTCCTTCAGCCCCAGCGGAACCATCGGCATCACGCATTCTTTGCTGTGGAAGGTAGACATATATAAAGGACTACAGATATGAAGTACTATATGAATAGTATTTCGTATCTGTTTAATCTAGTTAAATAATAATACCATTACTTTAATGACTTCAGGTTATTAGGATTATGAAAACTTAAATAACTGTAAGTATCGGTATTAAGAACATTGATAGCATAAATGTTTAAGGCAGTTTAGTGTTTGGGTCAAGAGGTATTGAAAACCAAAGGTATGCTACTAATAGAAAACTGTATTTCATTTCAATTTCAACATATACTCTCTAAAAACACACGTACATTTTTAAGATCTTTTTTTTAAAACTCCAACTAGATTTTCAAAAAGAAGGAATTGCGTCATTCTTTTAGTTACACAGTACTTGAGGCCGTAAATATAATATCTTAGAACCCATCATCCATCACTAGATTTCGGCATAGCAATCTTGATAGAAACTTAGAAAATTCCCCAGTCACATTCCCCACTTCTCTCAATAGGCTTAATCGCTTAAATCAATTAGAACGAATCTCGAAACCGAATAGTCGAAATGTTTCCCAAGAAAACAATATGGCGTACGCGTCACCCGCGGGAAAGCCGAACAATGGCGGAAAAGGCGGGTTTTTATGCAAAACCTCACTCAGTGGTTAAAGAGTGGGTGTTGATATGGTGACTTTATATAATATTACAGACTTCATTATATTATTACCACGTATTATTTATTATGACGGCTCTCCACCATTCGTAACACCCCAAGCCGAGATGGAACCTTTTTTCCACCGCAATGCCACACACAAGAACTACTTGTGTTTTTGTATTAAAATCTATAATATTTAAAAGTGATATTATGTCTTGGCGTGTGTCTTGTTGTTGTAAAATAAACGTTATTATTATTATTTACACAAATAATGAAACTTGAATAGCTATTATTTGAAATTAATAAAATAAAAAAGTAAACATACACAAAACGATCATTATAACTGAGTAATCTGAGGTATGTTTTATCGGGTTGACAGTATAATTTACTTAGAAGTAACCACAGCTCCCGGTGTGATAGGCGCTGATTTTCGCTTATATTGAATGCTAGTCAGGTATCGTTAGTATATTTTCTCTCGTCGCTATAATTTAGTATATAACAAAAAAGCTGTCACTTTTACATCCCCTTTTCATCCGTATGTTAATTCCTGATCGCTATTGTACGATTTAATTATTTTTTGGCTTAATTGGCGGGATTGTTTGAAACGCACCCACGACTATTACATTAGGGTTGGCTACGCTATGATTTTTTATTATCTAATATACACATACGTGAAAATCACATTTGTTTTCATGTATAGAAACATGGCTTATTAGAGTTATGTACTTTCATAGCAGAGATATTTCGATATGAATGCTTATTACGCTGTTATACCTGCAGGTAGGCTTTTGTAGTCGAGTTTACCATTTTACTCAAGATTGTTAGCAATTAATGATAGGATGGTAGTATAAGTCCTGATATTTCCACAAAAAGATTTCTTTTTTCAGATTCGAACAACCTTTGAAAATATATTACACCTTTGATCTAGCTATCAGGTTTGAGAAATAATATAGCGCAATAAGGATGAGAAGAATACCACGGAATTACTATAATATATCAAATTAAGCCTAGATGCATACATTTAAATAATCTCATAGTGCCAACCCTGCAACCGGATTAGTAGGGGAAATTAATGTGTTTGTAGAAACTGAAGAAACAAAAGCTACTCGAGAAATAATATAGCGCAATTAGAAGAATAACTGTAGATGCATACATTTAAATAATCTCATAGCGCTCAATTGAATTGTTTATGGATGTGCAGATAGTCTGGCTCTAATACGTGTTGAATAAGAGTAATAGAATATAAGATAGACGCTATATTGAAAAAGGGTGACGTTAGTGTGTATGAGAAGATGTATGAGTGTCAATGAAGCGAAAGTGGTCTGTCGGGATCGGGATAAATGGGGTTCCGTGATCTCTGTCTATCCCTCTACAGGAAATCATAGGTATGTATGTATGTAGGATATAAATTCTCTACCTCTAGCGTCCTCTATTATCGTTTGTAGTGAACCTATTTTATATTAACTGTAATAAATGCTTCAAAGAAGTTAGGAGTTATTTGAATTACGAGTATGTATGAAATAAAATTTTGGTAGCTTCTAAGAAGAAAAATATCTAGGTATTTCAAGGAATAAACTTACATTAAATGGTAATAAGATATTATGTAAAATAAACATTAAAAACTACAGTTCTTAAGATATTATCTAAATGTAGTAATTAAATTTATTACTTTGTTTATAAAATAGTCCCGTTTGTAAAATTCTTGTTTTTTAAAGACAATTAAGAAAGGCGAGAACTTCAAAGTTTCAACTTGGTTTCTACGCAACAAACAAAACCAAAAGAAGACTTAACAATACCAGCCAGACAGAAACAATACAACCGTTTCCTCTATGAAGTAACGCATTTAATTGTGGCCATTCTTTAATATTTTTTTGGTTACGAACTCAATTAAACGTTTAATCGCTTCGTAACTGGAGCGTTGTGATTGCGAAATGGCGACAAAGGCGGGAAGGATTTTTGGGATTACGCCATCTTTTGTTTTGGTATAAAGTGTTATGTTTTTAAAACAGCGTGAGGTAAGGGGTTAATCTCGCTACAAAGCTCAATGTGTTTGATACATGATGATGATGATTTAACCATGTATTTGTTTAAGTTGAAATAGGTGTTTGAAACAAAAGATTTAAGAAGATTAGAAAATTTATGAACCTGTCATTAACAAAAAAAAAACCTAAACTGTATGTTTTATTATAACCCATAACATCAAATAAACATTTCTTATGCTCTACCATTCTACTACTTTCATCATCAACCATATACATCAAGCCCCATTATCTCAGGGGTATAAATACATACATACCACGCCCAGTTCCCTTTAAATGAGTAGGCAGAGATCACAGAACCCATCTGTCCCGATCCAGACAAACCACTTTCGCTTCATTGACACTCATACACACTTGGCGTCTATCAAACTGTAAATAACAGGGGTGAACAGTACTCAACCATTCTACTACCTTCATCCTTAACCCTTGAAGCCCTACTCCCACAGGTGTAGACATTAACCACCTGAACGCTAATCGTGAGGTCCCGGGTTCGATTCCCGTTGGAGGTAGAGTTAAGAACTACGCTTTTCTTCTGCTATCCAGTCTGGTGGTTGATAGATAAATATACGTTGACCCTAAACACAAGTCTTAAATGAAACTTACTAAGGGGCTAGTTCAATTAGTATCATAGTGTTTCAAATATTATTATACTAGCGACACGCTCCAGCTTCGCACGGGAATAAAATATATAGTCTACTCCACTATTTAATGGATGTTATTATACATATAAACCTTCCTCTTGAATCACTCTATCTATTAAAAAAAACCGCATCAAAATCCGTTGCGTAGTTTCAAAGATTTAAGCATACAAAGGGACATAGGGGCAGAGAAAGCGACTTTGTTTTATACTATGTAGTGATTGTTACCTGTCGCTCTGGTACAGCTCGACCGAGGAATTGAGCTCAGCCAGCTGTTCCTTCAGCAGCTGCAGGTTGGAGTTCACGAAGCTCAGCTCCAGTGCCACTGTCTCGCGAAGTTTGCGGTTCGTTGTGGCCTGGAACATACATACACATAATTTATATTTACTTACATATTTATTTATCTAATTATAATTACATATTTATAGTATATATTACATGTGTTATGTATATGTATACACAACACATGTAATATATAATATAAATATACCTGAACAGGTAGACTTAAAAAAAATTGATTCTAAATCGACGACATGTGTCCGGAAAATTTATTTTTTTGGAGTAACTATTTCGTGAAATTAAAATAGCACTGGCATTTCTATTTCTGCAAATGCCTATTTATGTTAACATATTATAAGGCTATGTTTATAATAAATAATTATATTTGTACATTATTACACCAATTGAACTAGCCCCTTGGTAAGTTCATTTAAGACTTGTGTTAAGGGTACCAGTCAACGTATATTTAAGAAATATATACATATTATATGTAGATAAATACATATATAATCAACGACCAGACTGGAAAGCAGTAGAAAAGCGTAGTTCTTAACTCTGCCTCCACCGGGAATTGATTAGCGTTTAAGTGTCTAACCGATCGCGTCACGTAGGTCGCCTGACTGTTCTCTCTGATGTTTATGACTTTGTAAAACTTGGGATGCGATAAATTTTCCAAAATCGCTAGCCAGGCCTGGCTTTTCAGTTTGTAATCAGCACCTCCTAAGGTTAATGTATCTTACAATATATATTAAGCCTAGTTTTATATGAGGCACGTGCTAGTCTAGATCCTAAATACAATGCTAACTAGCTGCCTTTCATGACACTTTAGGAAACACTTATTTTTAAACACTCGCGATTTATACTAATTTTATTTACTATGTGAGACCTGGTCTTATCACGGCCTATGCAACTGGGTCGAAACGTCGGGTGAAATAAAGGTATTTATATCTTTATTAATTTATCGTGAAACGAGGCAGTCTCACATAGTAATTAAATTCTAAGAAACCACTCAAAAAAAGTACAAAGGTAAACCATTGGATGCTATGTAAACAATTCACCAAGAAAATACCTCAAAATTCTGCCTATTCCTTCAACCATTACAATCGTGATGTACATGTATATGTACTCTTAAGGCCACAAGCCCAAGGCGAAAGAGCAACGCCCTGACCAAGATGTGTGAACTGATGCATAGTAATGATTCCAAGAAATAGGGGGTCACGCTTCGATGGTCGCTTGAGTGGTGTACTATTTTTTACCACGTGATATACATATAGATTTATGTATCTATCTATGATAAACGATGTAAATATATTGAAATAGAATAATGCTAAGTAGGTGCTGTACCGTCATGTCGTAGGAGGCGAATCAAGAACTAGGGATGAATCTATTGGGCAATGGGCTAGCAGTCTGTTACCACTGTTCCATATGACACCACAACCCCAATATTCATGAATATGTAAGTGTTCTAGGAGATATTTCGGTGTAGCTCAGTGGTTGGTGGCTTGACTCTATCAGTGCGTACAAGGCTTAAGCTCCGGAGCATGAACCAATGGAAATGAAGTTTTTGGATTTTTCATGTAAATTTTCCCTATCACATTGCGAAAGGCATTGAATTTTGCGGTGAGAAAAAACACATATACTTGGAAACAGATAATAAATAGCCAGTGCTTGAAAATTGCCTCACTACTCGCTTGTCACGTTGGGCCAAGGGTTTGAGACGCCCATAAGATTATTAATTTTATAATGTAAGGATAGGCACAGGAACCCCATAAAATATAATGGTCGTGCAAGATATGTTGAAGAATGACGTTTAGTTTCCTCAAGGTATTCATTGCGACATGGGCTAGGAATCTGTCATGCACTGTTATCGGAATATGTGTATTTTAATCTAAAGATGACAGAGGAGATATTATGTCTACTAGGATCTGTTCACCCCTCAATTGATGATATAACGTGAGTATATGTGTGTATTTAAGATGAGGTATACCGTGATATAATAATTTACTCATCCGCTAGTAATAACTATTAAGTACATGTCTACGTAATGAAAGGCGCGTTTTGATTGTCTCAAGCCTTTAGAATAAGGTTATTGTGAGAAAACAAATGAAAAATGTTTTTATTTGGATCACAGACACTGTTTACAAATAACAAACGTATAAACGTATAAACAATAAAACAAAAGGAATAAAGAATATTATTTCCAACTACGCTATTGGTATAACGTCACTTTAAATCTCCTTTTCAAGATGAATAGAAGAACACACAATAATTACAAACCTTGCTCGCTTAACAATATTTATAATATAATAATAAGACATAATATATGAAAGTAAGATAGATGGCATGTTGAAAAGGGGTGACGTTAGAAATATCTTTAACAACCGAGTGTGTATGGAGGAAACTATTATCGGTATTTCGGTGCATTAATCGAAAGCGAAAATTATTAACCGATAATATACATGAAAAATCATTATACTTCATTTCCATCAGTACACACTTAAGCGGGATTTAAACCCTGTACCCACTGACACAGAGTCAAGCCCCAAACGACTGAGCAAAATCGAATTACTGAGCTACACCGATTAACCATAAGTAAATAATCTAATCCTTTCGATTAAATAATAAAAATACATTTACGAAATGCGTCGAATCCTACGTGAGGGAAAACATCGTGAAGAAACCTACTTTTTCCCCGATCAGGTAATAGTTAGTGCTTGTAAATGGCGACATACCACCTGTCACATTGAGTACGGACTATCTGGTTAACACGTGGGTTCGAGGTGGCCATAGAATGACTACCTTCGCAATTGTGGAGACGGACACCTGAACCTCTGGCGAGGGTTAATGGTCGCGAACGCGTTTGTCTTTGTTTGTGTCTCTTGGATTAAGATCATCTACTAAAATAAACAAAGATAATATACTAGAACTGTAAATAAGAAGTGACTTAGCACTTTAGGGTACATTAGGGTCATAAACCATACCTTGAACAAGTTCTCTGCGCCGGCCCGCAGCCGCAGTTCCTTGTTTATCTCCTGGTTCAGTTGGCATCTCTTCGACTGCAGGCGCCCTCTGCACGTGGCTACACGGGGGTCTGAACCCTGGAAATAAGGGTTACAGGTTAGTACAATAGTTAGGACATAGATATAGAGCAAGTCTAGTATTAACTTAAGGGCTAGGTCATGAATAGGCCTATAAAGGGCTATACAGATAAGGAATCTGCTTTGTTATATAATGGCATACCACTTTCGCCTCATTACGTTTCATAAGTACTTCTAAGATTCACTTATTTCGGTATATCCTCTATTTAATCTTACGTCCCAACGTTACTTAGGAACATACATTCGCACATCCGCTAATATAGTGTCATAAATCAAAATCTTTCAAATTTTAAAAAAGTAAGCCACTGTTGTTAAAATTTCATGTATTTTATTCTACAAAAACACCACATTTCTAGTTCCACAAAAAACCCTCCAAATGGCGTTGTGATGGTATAATATTATAGAAGATTGTCCCCCGCCCTTCCTCAAACAGTGTTACATTTCGCTTTGTGCAAGCAACAACTCGAAAAGTTACAGTGTTTTTCCTACCTATTTATTGTACAAGACAATCATAAGTCAAAATATAGAAAAATCTATGCAAAAAATATTAGACATTTTGTCATAATTTAGTGTTATAACTCAAAATTGTTAACCTAATTATGACAAAATGTCTAATATCTTTTCTAAAAAAGTGTCATAAATGTAGTTTAGACGGCTTTTTATTTAATTTATTATTAAAAACTAAAGAGTACGTTAAAAACTGATTCTAGTAATGTAAGGCAAGTTACTGGTTAATAAAGATTTATATTATAAATAACTAGTTTTTTGTTTTTCAAAAACGTTTTTGCCTGTACTGAAAAAACATGATTTTTGAGTTATGATAGTATTTTAGCGGGTGTGCGATATGTACATTTATGGACAATAGAACAGAATAGCGGCATTGATTCCGCACCATTTTCGATCGAATAAACAAGGTAACGAAAAACAAACGATAAGATAAGATGATGATATTATTATGTATGTTATTATATAAAAACATTGAGATGAAGTGTTTTACTATACCACATAGATGGACGTAATATAGTATAGTTAATAGTAGACGCGCTAACAATCAAGTTCAGTAACTACAGAATATTTATATAGTTAACTGGTGGCTTGAGTAATCAAACACTTTTGCTCTGTCGATAGTGGTTAAAAATAATACCAATATTTATGTTATATGTTTATAATATACACTCTTGTTTGTTTTTTAATTTTTACGATATGTTCACTTATACTGTATGCATATACAGATCTGTTTTTTCAATCCATAAACACTCATAAGAAACTCTTATATATAAGAAAAAAGCACATACTTCCAATACATTCGAATCCCAAACAGTTTTATAAATGATACATAATGACGTAACTCTCAATCAAATGCAACGTGTCATTATGTAGCAATTTCTTCATATAATAAAAACAAGGTTAGGTTTTGAATTGGTATGAATATGTGTGTTGAATTAATGAGAGCAATGTTGCAATGTCATTGCTATTTATGTATATGTATATTCATGACACGGGATAGACAGAGACTATCTATCGCCACCTGGAACGATTCTGACAAATCACTCTTGCTTCACTCACACCCATTAACCTTCTTTTACGTGCTCTTCTGTTCTTCACGCTACGTGCACCCTTGAGAAAAATGTCGCCCTACTAATTTACGTATTTAATTCATTTTAGGTTTGATAGAGCCTTGAAAATATAATACCTCTTATGTCACTTTTTAGCATAAATATTTACGTTGTAATGTCATATAGAATTTTGATGACCCCTAGTGCTTAAGGCGCCTAGTACAGCATGCAGGGATGAATGGCAGCTAGTTAGCATTATTTTTACGTCCCAGACTAGCACGGGAAATTTACTCTTTATTATATAGTTACGTGTATATGAATGTTTAAATTATATAACAAGGTTATGCTTGTGAATAATAATTAATTATGCGAGTTGAATAAATTTTATTAATGTCGACACCGATTTAATTGTCATTAGGCCACTGTTTGAATACTAACTAATAGTCTTTAAAACGTTGCCTTTTCTTTGACATAGTCATTAGTCAAATGGTTAAGTGTACACGACGATATTGCGACGAAGTTGCCTATTCGTTGATATTTAGTCAATAGTTAACCAGTCATTTAGTCTGCTTTACAGAAAACTATCTGTCACATTGGGTGCCGACTATATGGTTAAAAGTAAGTTGGAATTAAGATATATAGATCACAGCTACTATAATAACTAACATACATACATACACTCAAGACTTTTCACTGTAGGAATTGACAGAACTTCAGACTCAATAATCATTAGTCATTTAGCATTAGATCACTACTAGCCCATCACCCAATAAACTACGTTAACCAAAAGCCCTTCATAATAACATAACAGGAAGAAAGACAGCTAGTTGGCATCCTATATATATCGTTCGCACGAGTCTAGTAATGGGATAATTAGTCCCTAGATGTCAAAAGGGGTGTACAGACCATATTATTATTGTAAATATAGGGATGAAATACTGCAAGTAACCTAACTGTAGAATAGTTGAATGTTAATTTTAATTGTATGTGTAACATGACCTTTGTAATGATGAAGGACTGGTGAATAGTTATAGACGTAACATGTCTCGTTTTTGTATAGAATGTAAAAAACCTAACTAGCTCTCGTTGGTCCCAGCAACCTGTCACCAATTTTCCGTAATGCAAACAAAAATTCAGAAATTTTATGGATATAAATAACTTACTGCTTAATGATATCGATAAACGAATTTTGATGAAATTGCTAAGAATATTAAGATATAACGTATTTACATAGATTCTTACAGCGTTACTTTTATAATAATAATATCAAAATTTATTTAAGTCCTTTTGAAAAATCTTATTATAATATTCCCTCCATTTTTCCTTGACAGACTCAAAAACGCCTGAGGCATGAAGTCTCAGCTCTGGTGGAGCCAATAATGAATTTTTAATAGCAAAAAGTCTTGGGAAAGAGTCTTTAATTCCATCATTTTCGAACTCCTTGTTCTTTGAACCTTCATGCACCACAATGTTTACGACCAGTATAACTTAGCCCCTCATTGCTTGATTTTCTCTTAGCAGATAGATCTTTATACAGTGGTTATACCCCTGGCTGTATGAATATATGTATGAAGGAGTTTTATATGAAAGTATACTCGACCACTATAACCAGTCCAATTATTAGTACTATTTCTTTTAACACAGAGCTCATCTTACATTGGTTGAGTCCCTCGATATACAAGAGTATGTATGAGGGAATTATTATGAAAAACATGGGCAATTTAAAGACAAAGTCGTTATGGGGCAAATTACTATAATCTTTACTTATATTACGCGAGGCAAGTGACTTGGGCTGTTCAGCTTTGTAATTTTTATTACGGCTAGTCCTGTGATAGTAGGGGACATGGCGAGAATGCTAAGTAGCTGCCTGTCGTACAGGGCCCTTACTCCACTAATTCATATTGGCCACAATATTACTTCAGTGTCGACATTATGGCAGTTCAATGGCCGTAATTTGACACTTTTCGCACTCCACTAACAAATTTTGGCCACTGAAGCGCTATCGAAATACAACTAATCAAACGTGCCTCAATATTAGTTCAATAGCCTTCATTTTGGTACTCTACTATTGTTTTGACAGCTATTTTTGTCTATGGTCAATATCTAGTGTACACTCACACACTCAGTTAGTAGTTTTAGTTTCAATTAAAAACATAAAATATTTTTTCAGTTACGTTTTTAGTTACGTTTACGTTATAAACTTAAAACTTTTAACTGCTAAATCAATATGCATTAATTGACATTGCTGCATTGTCAGTGCAAACAGTTTTTTAAATTGTTGTAATCCATAGACAATAATTTCTATACTTTGAGTGGCCACTGAAGTGCCATTGACTCGCTATTATGGCGCTATTCTGGCTGTCAAAATATTAGCAGAGTGCCACTTTTACGGCCGAGATGCAGATTTATCGCTATAGCGATGTAGTTGAGTGGCTGTCAAAGTTAATTAGTGGAGTAAGGGCCCTGGTATATACTGGTACTAGCAACCCGCTCCGGCTTCGCACGGGCATAAAATATATAGCCTACTCCACTATTTAATGGATGTTATTATACATATAAACCTTCCTCTTGAATCACTCTATCTATTAAACAAAACCGCATCCAAAATCCGTTGCGTAGTTTAAAAGATTTAGGCATACAAAGGGACATAGGGACCCAGAAAGCGACTTTGTTTTATACTCATCATCTTTGTTTTATAACATCCATGAAATAGTGGAGTAGGCTATATATTTTATACCCGTGCGAAGCCGGAGCGGGTCACTATTATTTTATAGTATAAAAAAACGTATTCTTAGAAAGTGTCCATTACACATTACGAGTGTACTTAAAATAATTCGGGGTCGTTAGTCTGTCGCTCGTGAAAGTGCAAACAGACGTTTTGTCACCTTAACGACTTGTTACTAACGCGGGGAGACAGAGTATAAGTGTTATTATTACGACATCTGTTCTTAATGACCATATTACTATAGTCGACAGTAACATAAAAAATAGCGTATTTATATGACTGTAATATACATGGTGACAGGTTTTTAACATGCATGTATAGATACACACGCCTATAATCCGTTTGGGGGTTGACAGAACCTTGGAGACTTAATATCTTCTGTCATCTTTAACATACCAGAATTGATAAAGATGACATTGAATATGAATATATGGTATCATTTACAATAATATTGAATGCTAGACTAAATGTTCTCCAAATTAATATAAAAAAATAGATACACAAACACATATTACGTAAACATACGTACTTACATATAAATATTTATATTGCAAAGCTTAGCTAGATAGATACGTTCTTATTTATCTTGATAGCATGGACATAATAATTGTTTTACAACACACTCAAATTCATAGAAATTTACACAAATAATTGTGACAGGTTAAGTCATTGCTTAATTAAGTTTCCTAATCCAGTAATAATCTACGACAATACCCCGATAAGAAAGACAACTAGTCACCATTTTTACTAGGTTCCATACGGTGTATTATTTTAAAACATACATACGCTTCACGACTTGTGTATACATACTCCCTTTTTTATTATGGCGGGGTAGTCAGAGGCTTGAATGGCCATCTCCGAAATTTCGAAGGCATGTTAGGTATGGGTCATTCGAAGCCCGCGTATCACTAGATAGACAGCACCCAACGTGATAGGTAGTGAACCGTATCGCCGTATATAGGCACTGACTATTACCTATCCTGCGGGATAGGCAGGTTTCCTCACGATGTTTTCCCTCACCGTTAACGACTGTAAATTATGTACGTAAATGTATTATTTTATCAAATGATAACCCAAATTACGTATAACATTCACAACCCTACATATCTAACTCATCTCTTAAATACAACAAACAGCTACTTACAAATTCCAATCCCAACTAACTCGATCTAGTTACTAAAGATTTATGGCTGTTATATAACTGGACAATTTCGTCAAACATGCTATGTGGGTTTAGAAAGTCGTCTTGAATGTGGACCACTGGCTATTTCTGGTTAGAGGTGATTAAGGGACTTTAGTGATAGTTTGGGACGTAAAGAGAATGGGTAAAGGTAGCTAAGACACATTGACGACCACCACTATTAAGTGTTACGAAAACGAAAAAACTAACTATTTATAAACTATTTTGATACTAACAATTGCACATAGGAAAATCATCTGAGGACATCTATATAATTATAGACAAAGACACCCTTGCTAGTAGTCAGAGGTTCAGGTGTCCATCTCCGTAATTGCGAAGGTAGTCATTCTATGGCCACCTCGAACCCACGTGTTGATCAGATAGTACTCAATGTGAGTAGTAAACCATGTCACCATTTACAAGCACTATTACCTGTTGGGGGAACAGATAGGTTTCCTCACGATGTTTTCCCTCATCGTAAAGCTAGCTAGGGTAAAGCCTCTGACTACCCCGGCATGATAAAAAGGGAGTGTGTATACACAAGTCGTAAAGCGTATGTTATGTTGTTTATTGTAAATATAAATTGGGTGATATAGTAATATGTAATATTATAGTCATGTACAAATTGCGTTTAAGACGCCCTCCGTGGCGCGATCGGTTAGCCGCCGGAACGCTAATCGTGAGGTCCCGGGTTCGATTCCCGGTGGAGGCATAGTTAAGAACTACGCTTTTCTACTGCTTTCCAGTCTGGTCGTTGATTATTTATGCTATATATGTATTTATCTATGTATAATATGTATATATTTCTTAAATATACGTTGACTAGTACCCTTAACACAAGTCTTAAATGAACTTACCAAGGGGCTAGTTCAATTGGTGTAATAATGTCCAAATATTATTATATCATTCCATCATGTAGCCCAGTGGGTAAGACTTGGTCCTAGGTTTGAATCCCGGCTCTGGCATATACCAATGAATAAAATTTAAATATATGCTTTTCATTTACGTGCATAATTTACAGTTCGCTAACGGTGAGGGAAAACATCGTGAGGAAACCTGCCTATCCTTAAGGATAGGTAATAGCTAATGTATATACTGCGAAACGGTTCACTACCTATCACGTTGAGTGCTGTCTATCTAGTAAAACGCTTGCCTTGAGTGACTCATACATAACATGCCTTCGAAATTACGGAAATGGGCACTCAAGCTGACTACCCCGCCACGATTATGTATATCATTCCAAATTCACTTAGTCATTACTCACTCACTCTATTTACTAGACTAGTTCAGACCACGATCGAAGCACTAGATCTCGTATCAGCCAATCCATTATCGCAATTACGAAACCGGTGACACGAGAGTTGCTAGTCTGTCGCCTATGTAGGCTAGTGTATCAGAAAGGCACATAGTTGAACGAATTTCACGGCCCGTTAACCTTAGAACTGGTTGGATTTAATTTACTAAGTTAATTGGCAATAACAAAAGAGAAGTGGAAGTTCAAGTGGGATTTTAATACAATGAACAGTTCCGTATTTTTGAAAACTATCGAATATAATATAATAATGAAGGACACTACACCAATTTAACTAGCCCCTTGTTAAGTACCTTTAACACTTGACTTGTGACAAAGGTACTAGTCAACGTATATTTAAGAAATATATAATTATTATGTATAGATAACCACCTATCACAGTGAATACTGACTATCTGGCCAACACATGGGTTAGAGATGGTCATAGAATTACTCATACTAACAATGGACACAAAAACCTGCACCTACGCAGCAGATAACGGTCGTGATGTAACACATATTTTCGAGTCTTTCTCAAAAGTAGCGGTACAGTTTCTGGGTCGGCAGAACTCGAACCTCGGACAACCGGTATTCGGTAACAATGCAAATAAATTAATCCCCTTACTCACGAAATTCATTAATAAATGTACAGTTTTGTATGTATGTATGTTTATAGAAACATACGCTTCACGACTTTTTACATTCACACTCCCTTTTTTATTGCGGAACTGCCGGGAAGTAATAAGAAATTTTTTTTGTTGAAAAAAGATTTTGGAAGGTAGTTAAAGACGGGGTAGGCCGCGTAGAACATATTACAGATCAAATTGGAAACATTCTTCTCAAGTGTACGTAGTGTGAAGAATAGAAGAGCATGTATGAGAAGGTTAGGGTGTGAGTTAAGCAAGAGAGATTTAAGGATCGTTCCAGGTGGCCTAATAGTCTCTACATGTCTAATTAGGGACGTAGAGGCGTGAATAGTAGTAAAAGTATGTACGAAATTAAAGTTTTTTTGTTAATCTGGAACGTAAATATATGTTAACTATGTAGCTGCCTTTATTGCCTAGGTTGTAAGCGACTGTATGTCTATGGGGTCAATGGAATCTTTTGAGCGATGGGCTAGAAAATGACAATGATATTCCATATTAATATCACATTCAGATCAAAGTGAATGGAATGAAATCACGTAATAATCATAATGTTAATACATACATACACATCACGCCTGATTCTCTGTGGAGGTGTATGT
This sequence comes from Leucoptera coffeella, assembly GCA_030578115.1. Classification (NCBI taxonomy): domain Eukaryota; kingdom Metazoa; phylum Arthropoda; class Insecta; order Lepidoptera; family Lyonetiidae; genus Leucoptera; species Leucoptera coffeella. The sequence goes on along the minus strand of JAMBLF010000650.1, from coordinate 58,137 downwards.
ATGTATGTATTAATATATATGTTAATATCATTAGTAAATTGTATTTATTATACTTGTAAGAGACGAAACAAGCAGCTAAGTCAAAATATTATTATAGTTATAGCAAATGTATTGAATATAAAAAAATCATAGATGCAGTTATTAATTTACGCATATTATATTTAATGATAACAATATTTACAATTTACCTTGAGGTGAGGTGACGGAAAACATCGCGAGGAAATCTACCTTTTCCCCGAACAGGTAATAGTTAATGCTTATAAATGGCGACATGGCTCGCCTGTCACATTGAATACTGACTATCTGGTCAACACGTGGGTTCCAGGTGGCCATAGAATTACTACCTTCGCAATTGCGGAGATGGACATCTGAACCTCTGACTACCCCGCAAGGGTCGTGAACGCGTTTGTCTTTATATATTTTATACTAATATTTACAATTTACCTTTAGGTTTTACAAGAGCATATCTCTATTCTACATAAAATAATTTCCGCACTGAATCCCCGACCTAAGTCCATTAATAAAAGTACAGTTTCTTTGTGAGAACCTCTTAGATTAGTCTGTTTGAACACAAAACATGTTTTGAGTTACTTCATTTGCATTGAAATTGTTTTTTGGGAGAAGAAAAGAAAGTATGATATTTTTATATCATGCATTTCTAAATGATTTAATTGGATTGTTATAGCAATTATTACCAACGTCTGGGACGATAACTAGCTGCCGATCTTCTCGGCATGTCATAGGAGGTGACTAAGGCACTAGAGGTAATTTTAATCTATTGGGCGATAAGCTGGCAACCTGTCACTTATGTTCCATTAACACAATCACACATCGTAACCACAATATTTGTTCTAATGCTAAAGTTACCTAGGATATATAAATATTATAATCTCCGTGGTTCTACCAATCCCGAAAGGGATTAAAGGTCGTGAATGTATATGTATGTTTGCCTAATAAGTTACTTAGTCTTTGACTATTCGTTTTTCCAGTACTATAGACAAGTTAAGTCTTTAACACAGATGTATCTAAAGAGATAAAATGCGTTGAATTCCAACGTCACACTCAATAAAATAATCTAGGCATTCACGGAAGTCTAGATGCCTGTACAAAATAAAAGTGGATTTAAGACGTTACGCAATGCGACTGAACCAGTCCTGCGTAACTGTACTTCGGGACAACGAACCCTAAGATAGAGGACTGGGGTGCTATGGAGACGAGTTGAGGTTTGAAAATGCGATATATGGTCTGAGAATAGAAATCTTAATGTACTTTATATACGTGATTGATCAATGTACTTAATATACGTGATTGACTTACGCTGTCGTTAAGATTTACGTAAGTTAGCTAATACGAAAAATTATAACGTGTTGGTCAGGGATGTAAAAAAATGCTAACTAGCTGCCGTTCTTTAAGGCATGTCGTAGGAGGTGACTAAGAATCTATTGAGCGCTGTTCCTGCAAACGGTCGCCAATATTCCACGTAGCATCGCAACTTAACTAACAATGACCTAGGAGATATTATCAAGTTATTGTTGAAAGGAACTAGAGGACGTGAGTAAATATGTATATGTATGTTACGAGCAGTTAGTTAATCTCATACATTTTGTTTTCTATTCTCATAGCGTCTTGACACTTGATCAAGGGCTGTTCATTTGTTTACGCGATATAAATACAAATTGCGAACACTTTGTTAAAAATATCGTAATGTAACTTATCTAGACTTTCGACTTAGTCATACGGATAAGCAGTATCTGTCTAAAGCCCCTAGCCAAATGGGTCAACCTTAAACGAAAAAAAATGTATTCAGTCCAAAACAAATCGACATCTCGTTCTGTCAGTCACGCGTCATTGCGTATGTCATTCGCATACATATTGATCCCTGTTGAATGCTGACAAACAATAATAAAATTATCACATAACAACATCTCCACACCTCTGCCTAACCTGTACAAGGAGTTCCTACTCAGTCATAGGAAATGTTGACTAAGAGGGCGGGGCCAGGCCAATAACTAGTACATCTAGGGCCATTAACTAGTGCTTAGGCACTAAGTTTAGAAAACCTGTGTCCTAGGACTAAGGCCTGCGTTAGAATTAATGCTCAGTCGTAAGAAACCTAATGCGTATAAAATTATATGTATGTTTAGAGTTTGTGGAGTGCTGGGTTAGGACGTAAAGAAAATGCTATGTATCTGCCTTTCTTTTTAATAATATTAATATAATAATAATATTTATTTAATATAATATTTGGACATTATTACACCAATTGAACTAGCCCCTTGGTAAGTTCATTTAAGACTTGTGTTAAGGGTACTAGTTAACGTATATTTAAGAAATATATACATAGATAAATACATATATAGCATATACATATAATCAACGACCAGACTGGAAAGCACTAGAAAAGCGTAGTTCTTAACTCTGCCTCCACCGGGAATCGAATCCAGGACCTCACGATTAGCGTTCCGGCGGCTAACTGATCGCGCCACGGAGGTCGTCATTAATTTTGAGCTATTTAACGAATAGGACGTGTCTGATCTGACTAGGTATCAATGCAATATCTTTACTAATGGTTAATGGGTGTGAGTGAAGCAAGGGAGATTTGTTACCCATTCCAGGTGGCGATCGATAGTCCATTCCTATCCGCTTATATTAATGACTTTTTTTTTATAAAAACGTTTTTTTTTACTTTCAATAAGTGATTCTATGAAAGTTATGTTAAATAATAAAATTTTCAGTTCAATTTCATTTCATAGGGACGTAGAGGCGTGATTATATATTTGTATCTTTAGTAACGCTATTAAAACCTTAATACGTTTGATAAAGAAAGATGAGCAAGGAGATGTTCTTGGAGCTTCTGTTTACCCCTAAAGGGATAGTAGGTCGAGGGCAAATGAATGTATTTTAGACTTATAATGGTTTGGGCCATGTCCAATCCACTTGTAACCAGATGGTAATCAACAAATGAAAAAACAACTTTCACTGAGAATGTTGCTTTAAATTGTTGAGTGTTAAAATAAACAAAAAAACTAATAGTTCGTATCTGTATACAACTAATAGTTAGTCAGTTATGTGGTGGCATAGTTTAGTACCTGACATTGGAACTAAGGTAAAAAGCGACTTTTGAGTGATACGACCACAACAATGATTAGATTAAAACATAGTTAACGTACTTTGACCCCTATTTCTCTATATACCCCTTAGGGATAGTAGTGAGTGATTAATTAGCAATATGCATGGAAACTAATGCTGTATTAGAAAAGTCAAAGAAATGAATAATATTACATCATAAAATACACATCACAGTTATGTTATCTCATATAATTTTAAGGTTTAGTTACTCCAAATAATTTTTAAAATACGTGTATTCCTCCTATTTTCATTGGGTTTACGTAGCGTGAAGAATAGAAGAGCAAATAATGAAAAGGTTAATGGGTGTGAATTTGTCAGGACCATTCCAGGTGGCGATAGATAGTCTCTGCCTATCCCTAGGACGTGAAACAGTTAATATACATATGTCTGTATGTACCTCCTATTTATTTCTTACAAAACCCTGAGAGAAAAGTTTACATTGTTACCAAGAAACCAATCTGGCACGGGATTGTCTAATTATAAATCCTTTCTTAAGACAATGTTTTGTTTATCACAAAGTGGGATCTTAGTGAAATAGTACGGTTTGACACGCAAGTTACCTGAGTGTTATATGGCTAGTCTAAGAGGTAAAGAGACAATAATTAGCTGCCTTTCTTACGCTTTCAAATAAATGGACTATCATAGGAGTAGTAAGGGGTTGGCCTACCCATACATGAATATACGAGTAGTTACATTTCGATAGTTAGTTACCCTTTCGCGGTCACTGGTAAACTATCAAATTATATGACTTTTAGGGTTGTAAGTACTCGGACTGCTTTTTGATCTCCAAATTTCTCAAATCAATGCAACGCAAGCGGCATTAATATTATTGTCATTATAAAGTCAAAGGAAAAGGGAGCGAAGATCTCACAATCTTCATTGACTCAAAATCTATGATAATCATTGTGTGAAACATTACATGAATGAGAAATAGTGAAGAGAAGAGTGAGAATATTCTAGTCAACTATATTTTTCGAGAAATGGACTTCCTGTAAAGCCTAATTAAGAAAATTGTATAATCTAATATTCTTATCTAATATAAGTACATAATATGTAGTACATTATGAAAGTCAAAACATTGGTCGGACACTTTGTTATTCATACATTCAAATTCTAGCGTTGTTAGTTCTACCCTAGCTCGGAGAAGAAGTAACAAGAAACTCCGGCTTTAAGGATTATTTGCTCAATGCCAGTTTCAAAAGAAAAACACCTACTTAACTATACTATAACTTTACAAGCCAATACCTCCTAGACCTTACACAACATTTTCAACTGACAAAGCTCTGCAAATCCCGGCTTAACACAATACTCACCATAAGTATGGGCGCTGTTTTCATCATGTTGCACGGACACAGGTCGCGATGTTGCACGGACACATGCACCAAGTTTCACTTTGTCCAACTCGTTTATTGAACGGCGATAAACGGTGACAATTTACGACGCTATTATATTACACTGTTATTGTTGTACCGTGTGTTGAGGACGTTAGTATTGGTAACTAGCTGTTTTAAATACGTAAACAAAGTTAATACTTTGTTTATACATATATAAACATCACACCTGATTCCCTGTAGGCAGAGATCATAGATCCCCATTTGACCCGATCCTGACAGACCACTTTCACTTCATTGATACTCATACATATTCTCATACAGACTTGGCGGTTATAGTTTCCTAAAGTCACTCTTTTTCAAAATAGCGTCTATCTGACTGTCTTATGTCTTATTGGGCCAGCCCCTACGTAACTGCCCTTCCGTATCACTCTCATATATGTATTACTTTTGTCAATCTATTATCATTCATTCGCATAACATGTCCAAACCATCATGTACGAAGCATGTAATATACGCGGTAAGTTCCGTTTTTGTTGTATAATGAATAAAGATCGCAATCTCTCTAAAATACTAAGTATAAATAGTTTAAAAACTAGAATTTAGAAACGATATGAGAATTAGACAGATCAAATTGGAGACATTCTTCTCAAGGGTGTACGTAGCGTGAAGAACAGAAAATGCCTGACAAGGCTAATGGGAGTGAGTGAAGCAAGAGATTTGTCAGGATCATGCTAGGTCTCTTATCATGTTAGAGACTTAGAGGCGTTAATATATGTATGCTTATATGTAGCTACACCCTTTTTAAATATGCCCTAACTATACAATTATTACAATTAAAACGCATTAGTCCTAACAAGTATTTGATCCCTGCATGAAACATTTAAATCTGCAATCAGTACTAATTAAGGGCCATTCAATTGTTACGTAATAGTCTTAGTTAAGGCTTTTTGCGCGAAATTGAGGATGTCGACTATTAAGGAACGTGTTATTAAAATAACTTATTCGCGTAACAACTTAAACGTTAACTCAACGACTTCTATCCGAATAATTTTAATCGAAATGTTTTTTAGTTTTTCAATGCATCAAAGATTTCCTATTTGGTATGTAATGTTTGTGTTTGTGTCATATGCAGCGAATAAAGTGTATTTTTTCATTCTCACTTTTTAACTGTATTAAGTCGTATCTATGTGTACATATATGTATTTTAAGTATAGTCAAACTAGCTATCGTTATTCTCGATACGTCGTAGAGTAGCTTAGTTAAGCAACTACATATGTTATAAATGGAACTTATTGGGAAATAGAAACCCAACCTTTTACAAGTATATCCTGATACCCAAAAACCCGTTAAACACTATTTATAAACAAAAAAATCGTGAAGGACTACTGTTTACCCGAACGTAAAATTTTCTGAATAACTCAACAAACTATATTACTCGATTCGACAACATATTTTAACCACTAAAAGTTAAGCTAAAGATAAACGAATTAACTTATACCTGAGGTTCTCTCCATGTTGAAGAAAAACACACTTCAAATACACCCCACATCCCTTAACCACCATTAACATGCCGCAAAGGAACAGATATAGTTATATTCTATCTTAATACTTGACTAACAGTTAAAACGTTTCCAGTTTCAAGAATAAGCTTCCTGTGCGTGTTATTAAGAGGAAATCTAAGTTGTTTTAGATATTTTATAATACTCCTCTCAACTAGTTCAAAGTTATTACGATTATAAAACGATTTAGCAACATTACTTAACTGCTTCAAGACTGTAAAACTCCTCTGGGTAGACAGAATTTGTTTTACTATCGTTTGTTGATATAATAAAACCCAATTTCGAAGAATAAGTATTTGAAATGTGTATATTTAAAATCTTATGAATGTTCTATTACATTGCGTTAATTGCCTATAAATATACAGTTATAATATACGGAAATAAATAACTTAGCTAGTGTCTTAAAAAAGATGACATGCCCTATCACATTTAGATAACAATTTAAGATACATATATTTTTTTTAACGTAAGAGGTATTATGATACAGACATACATAATGTCATAAACTTTAATCTACCTTCATAGTTTCTATATAACATAGTGGACACTCAAGGCACTGTATACCCCAAAAGGGATACCCGTTTACAAAAAGCTTAGCTTCTAAGTACTTGGTCAAGTCTTGTCTGGCGTTAGCTTTCTAAAGCCCTCAAACCGACTTTCTATAGCCGGTTGATACTAACCGGCATCCAACATAATTTGGCCTCTAGTGCTTAAGATTTCCTATGAAATTATAGGTCTTTGTATATTGGATCATTCTGGTAGGCAACCAATATAACCTGGACTCTAATTACGTACAAATACTATGAAACAAAAGGTCTTTAAGTGCTGGTTCAATGAAGAGGTTGACTCAAATAAATTGAGCTATATTTAGATAGTGATGAGTTAGTAAGTAGGGTTCAAATTATGTTGGTTTCTATTATGGGTTAAGCTTTTCAGTTTATCGACCCTTAGGAAACGGATACGGATATGATACTGATGTCTTTGTAGGGTAAGCAGAAGTGCTACATCTATAAAACTATTTGATGGTGTATCATCTCCTTATTTAGGTACTTATATTAACTGTTGGAGTTGTATGGAATATTAGTGACAGGTTTCTATAGTCAGGTAGGATATATTTGCCCTTACTAATCTCTAATTTAACTTCTCCATTACAAGAGACAGACGCTTTCATGATCTTGAACACTGCGAGGTAGTCAGAGGTTCGGGTGTTCATTTACGCAATTGCGGAGATAGTAATCCCGGCCACCTCGAACCCACGTGTTGACCAAATAGTCAGTATCAATGGTATATATGGTAAACCATGTCCCCATTTACAAGCACTGGCTATTGGTTCAGGGAATAGGTGCGTTTCCTCGCGATTTTTTATCTACCATATATCTGTAAGAAAGGCAGTTAGTGATCATTCCATAAAGTTGATATCTCACGATTGTGGTAACATTTAATAAACTATTTATTGTAGTTAATATATACCGCAGTTAATCAATCTTTCGCATAGTTAGTTCATTAACAAATTTTGAAAGCAAATTAAAATCAATGATGAAATATAACTTTTAAATCAAGATAAACATGCAAATACAGTTTTTTTTTAATTGTATCAAAGGATTTAGTATAAACGTGTTCAAGATTTGATACATAATTTTAAATAATTAGTTTAAATTAGATTAATTCATTAATTAATAATGAAATCCACTCAGACTCCCAAAATAGATAAAAACTGCTTTATTAGTGGCATTGACACACCTTATTTCTAATCTTTAATAAAATAAAGAACACTGAAGAAAACTCGCTGCCTAGTACCCCTCTTTAGATAAATTGGTGTGATATGCAGCTATTTTTCACCAATTCTTTACATCAACCCCAATATTAATGCTAAAAGTGGCCAAGCATATATTGGTTTTGTACACCCCGAAAGGATACAATACATATATAGAACATATTATAGTATTGTATTCTTATGTCTATGACGTTAGTTAAATATAGAAACCTAACACCTGTTAACATTAATGGAATTATCACCTGTCACGTTAGATGCTAATTCACTACCAAACATTATGCGTTTATATTTACGTAATTATTGATATTTAACTGTTAAAACTACTTCAGTCATCAATTTCAGTCTTTCATTATGCTACCTTGAAAGTATGATAGGTGTCAGTAAGTTCTAAATAGGTTTAAACTGAAAAATGAAAACACTCGTTTCGCTCATTTCCGCGAACAAAACCCTTAATATATTATGCGAAATTTTGTTAATAACAACGGCAGTACTCGACAATATTTTAACTATAGATTTATAACCAGAGCCCATTGATAGACACGCTTTGTCTAAAATAATGTTTCGTTTGTAAGCTGTCTATATTATGTGTGTGTTAATAAATGTTTTTCTATTAGTTATCTATTTAGTGTCGTAATTATTGATTGTTAATGATGTACTATCAGTTAGAAAATACTTCTAGGACCCTCTGTTATATGACAAGCTGTATTTATATAACAATTTGTTCAAGCCGGTTGAGAACAGAATCTAGAAGAAGATTTTGTAATATAGGAAATAAAATCCAACCAATGTCGTCGCATCTAGTCTAATATTGAGGACAAATATATTATTATTACTATTGTTATTATTACTAGTGTAGTATTCCTATATCTGTGCTACAGCATTAATATAAAGATATACTAACTTCCATATATCCCTTTTAATAATAATAATAATAATTGGACATTATTGCACCAACTGAACTGAGTAGTTATATTTAAGACTTATGTTAACGGTACTAGTCAACGTATATTTAAGAAATATATATCTATTATAAATAGATATATACCATATATAATCAATAACGAGACTGGAAAGCAAAAGATAAGTGTAGTTCTTAACTCTGCCTCCCCCGGGAATCGAATCGTTTAACAATTCCAAAGAGATTTAATGCTAAAATCTGTGTAGTTACAGAACACTTAGAAAACCCTATAATACCCCATAATATATCATTACTCAAATTCACCATAACTAAAGGGACAGTATCAAATATGTATTTATAAATACGTTATATTAATAACAGGTTAATCCATCACCCAATAGAATTATTTTACTCAAGCATACAAGGCGGGAATTTACACAGCTAGTTACCAATCTACGTCCAAGTTAGCACGTTTTTAGTTAGTATTGCGTAATGAGGTCAAACAAATATCGGAATCAATTCACAGACTAAATAGATTGTACAGGCAGATACCTACTTTCATGACAATTGGCTGCGGCATCCAAATCAAAGCAACGGAGCGTGCTAACTTTCTCGCGTTAAAATTAGCAAAAATAAAGCATAATATCTGTGAATTATAACACGTCTAAACTGCTATTACATTTAGACAACATTAAAACACGGAAAAACGTTCTTTTCAAACTTTTTTTTGTGAAAAAACACCTTTTTTACACTTTGTTTTTTTAAGTACGATTTACACTGTCGTATTCGTTGTTTTTAAAGCGCGCACAGACGTCCGATCGCGAGGCGTGCGCGCGAGTTACTTGTGGTGTGCTAGACGTACTGTTGTTTCGAGTTAAGGCTCTGATGTATAGTGTATTATCTGAAATAAAGCCATGACTTTTAACCAGAGGTAGAAACTGATAAGTAATAGTAGTTAATATAACTTGGATGTATTAATGTAAACTTATAGTTTTAGGGCGTGGTATTAGATTAGAATGTTATGGTATTGTAGTGTGTGATGAAGGCATAAGTTGTATATATACTTAAGTTAAGTAATAGGATTTCATGACATATGCATTTAAATTATATAACGTTATATTATAGATTACATTTAAATATTATTTTTAATTGAAGAGTAATAAAGAAAAGTAAAAATAATATGGCTACAAGTTCTTCCGAACTTATTGTTCTGTTAACCACAAGTGTTAATTGTTGTAGAAAAAGCATTTTTCACTACATGTACAAAGATTCCATCCAGACTATTAGTCTTATAATGAAACCAAAGCGCCAATATACGCGTTGAAGTCTTTAATACTATATTATTTTTCCTCATATATTTTACTTCTTCTGATTAAATACTTTGTTCATCAGATAGTATGACGTATAATATTAGGATAATTAGTTATACCGTCTAGTTACACTAATAATATACATTATAAAAATAAATAATACTCCACATTACTTCATCGAAAAGAAAGCTGTGTCATTATATTCAAGTAAGTAACAATATTTTTATGTCTATTAATCTTACATCAAATATATATTGTATTCTTTTATAGTTAGTGTAAGAACCTATAATTTACAAATTCTTTTGCATTTGCATTAAACCTGTAGCGAATAAGTAAAGCAGATAATTAGACAGTTAACAGAGCATTACCTGTATAGTTTAATTTAAAAATAAATACATAAATATATATCCCACTTTACCACAAAGTGTAGTCAGAGCCTTAAACGGCGCATGGCGAGGCTGGTCAAGCGAAACGCGGAAGCGGCCATCGCATTGTTCCCCGGCAGCACTAAGACTCGTGGGGCGATGGACTGTCGATCCCTGCACGATGGAATATACCAAGTACCGCTAATAGTTAGTAAGAAGTTTATAGGGTGTAAGGTGTAAACTAGGGTTAATACTTCTTAGTTTATAATGGGTTTTGGATAAAATTCTTAGTAATTTACATAAATTTTAACTATAATCAACCAATACCAATAGAAATTGATTTTAATGAATTTCTATGTACATTTTCGTAATACAATTTCGTGCGCCAGATGGACTGATGACCTGAAAAAGGTCGCTGGTAGTGGTTGGCTGAGGGCCACGAGTGATCGTGTTTTGTGGCGTTACCTTGGGGAGGCCTACGTCCAGCAGTGGACTGTCATAGGCTGATTGATTGATTGATATTTTCGTAATAAAAACACATTTACGAAATGCATCGAATTAGTTATACGGTGAGAGAAAACATCGTGAGGACACCTACCTGTTAGTCGAACAGGTAATATAGTTAGTGCTTGTAAATGGCGACATGGCGACATGGCTCATTGAGTACTGACTATCTGGTCAACACGTGGGTTCGAGGTGGCCATAGAATTACTACCTTCGCAATTGCGGAGATGGAAACCTAAACCTCTGTCTACCTCGCAAGGGTTAATGGTCGTGAATGCGTTTGTATTTTTTGTGTTTTTATATAATCAACTTAAGAATTATCAATTATGAACTGGTGTGGGATTTATATGTGTATCTGAGTGGATATAGAAACTATGGTTCTATAGTTAAATTTCTTGATAAGATAGTTATTACCCAATGTGATAAGTTGTAATCCCTGTCGCGTTATAAGGCTTATTCTGTAGGATACGCAGGTTTCCTTAGGATGTTCTGATTCATTCATTCATTTGATATAAGTATCTTATTAACTTATATAAAGGGCATAAGAAGCATGTATTATAACCACCGAGTATGCATGTAGAGATGTGGATGCCAATGAAGCGAGAGTAGTTGGCCAGGAAATTATATAATGTGATCCGCAAGTCCCAAGCGAAGGGAAATATGCGTAACGTGTATGTACTACAACTAATTAACATAATTATACAGATTCCACAAAATATTCAAAAAATATATACATGTAGATTCTCTCGTAGACACTCTTTTATTTTATTTTTTTAGACTTTTTTGATTTTATGATCCTTATGTTGAATAAAAGCATTTCATTTCATCTCTTTTAGACTACTCAGAATTAAACCACTGTAATTTCAATATATAGTACCCAAGCCAAAGAAAGATAGCCATACTAATTACAACACGATAAAAGCTTTTGAAATTCAATCAAAGCTCACCAAGTACAGTTAAACGGTACCAAGCAACCGTGCATCGAACTCGCCACCTTCCGTACTGAACGTAATTACATACTATAATAGGTTCCTCAATAAGTCACTCTGTGCCACTAGCTAATGAACCTGGGTTTACTTGCACTTGTTACTTGTATATGTATACTATATATAAATATACAATATAATTGTTTTATAGCTCAGTTGTTATAGTCAAATTCGACGTAGCTCAGTTTTTTGGTGCTTGACTTTGTAAACTAGCAGTTGTTATTCCCTGAATATCTACATGTTCAAATACTAATTTGAATTTATCTCATCTCATCATGTAACAAGGAGATAAAGGGAGCAAGCTAAATTAAATCATTTGGGAGATGGGCAATGATATCACAACCCTATTCATAGTAAAAAGTGAGTAAAAGTGAGCAAGGATAATTTTTCATGTCTCCGAGGTTCTGTCCACCCCAAAAGGTATTAATGTACGTGAATGTACATGTATGTATGTCGAATACTATATCTCTTGGGATTATGTTTACAAATTTTATTCAATAGATAAAATAAATACTTCGTGCTTGTGTCCTGCCTGAAATCTATTAAAGGATGACTGAATATTGAAGGATGTGCGTATACGTATGTATCTGTAATCTTTCCCACTTGAATATAACAACGATATATTTCTCATATTATTACATACAAATAGAGGTTATACATAGAAGGGTGGTATTGAAAGTACCTATAACTGTAGAGTAAGTATGCCGAGACTAATGGATTGTAATAAAATTATTTTTTTACAGTAATGTTAAACAGGTTGTTAACCATTTCGACAGATAGGGGTCCGTGATCTGTGCCTACTCCTCTACAGGGAATTGGGCGTGATGTGTATGTTTGTATGTTAACCAGATTCAGCCAAAATCTAAATTAGTAATATACCATCATAATGTTCTACAGGTAAATTGTACATACAAACAAACACATTTTAATATAACTTTCTTTACTCTTTTATATTTATAAAGCCAATGAAGTGTGAAACGTGAGTGGGTATTTTTTAATTGTATGTTAGATACAAGTAGTGTATCTGAGATTCTCGGAAGGCTATTTATATACCTATGGCATTATACTATTAAGTATATTCTCTCTTTCGGAGTGGACTGAATCTTGGAAATATGAGTCCCTACGCAGTCACTTTAATATGAATATTGTGATGGAATTTTGAATTTTGTCACAAATAGTATTATTATTAATTGATATGGTTCTTTTACAGGTTGCTTTTACGTGGCCTAATTGACTGTATTGAAGCGTATTTTGGAGCCTTTACGGATTTTTGTAGTGACTAGGGGTAAACAGACATTATTTGACTATGAACTAGCAACCTTACCGCATAATGACTTATAAATCACACATATAGTACGAATATGAAAATATAAGATAAATGAAAGTCAAATGTGTGCGCCTGACTATTATTGCGAGCAATAAATCACATTGTGAGTTTTGCTAAATTACGCAGGCAGGAGTAATTATTAGCTAAAAGTTAATGCGACAGGGAAATGGTACAAAACCATTACCTTATTTAACCATTTAAGTAATTGATTGATTTAACATTTATTTTGAAACCATTATATTATTATTTTTATATAGTTAATGTGTATTTACACCAAGAAAAAGTAAATGTTAAATATAAGTAAACACTAAGGTTGAGACGCAAAGTAGACATATCTCTAGACTGTTCAAGTTGGCGATTTGTTTCCAGCCCGTTGCAGATGAAGGCGTGAATAATACCCTTATTTATCCCTACTCCTATACTCACTTCTTACAGTAAACTACTTAACCCTGAACTTTCCCAATAGACTAACAAGTCGGTTAAACAAGACTCATATAAACATTCACAGGTACTTAATTAACTCCACATAGGTAAGTCTAACAATATAACAGATAGCGAGTACGTGGAAGGCATTCAACCTCAGCCACCTTTCGTCCTTCGTGGTGCTGATGACATTTTGATGAGCGGCTTCGGAATGTTTGATTGAGATTGCTATTAAAGCTGGTTTCTTATGAGGTAAATAAGATTAAGCTACATGTTCTTTTAAATTGCACCGTTTATTTATCATTTTATTCCTGTTCTGGCTTTTGATTATTTGGGAAGTCGATAGAAAGTAATTGTAGGAGTGAGTTTGAGAATATGTTGCGTTAGAATCTTGTCACCAATATTCTATCTAGAGAGTTATCTCAACCTTGATAGAAATGTTAAAGCAGATGTTATGATTCCGGATCTTGGAGATCTAACGTTTTTGTTGAAAAAAATCCTGCACACAATTCCTAATCATTGTAGTCTAAATTATGTGGATTCACTTTAATCAATTCCGTTGATATTTGCGCCGTAACTTCTTGAATTTAATGTTACACCATCGCCAGGCGAATCATTTTATTATTAAAGAAAACTATATTTTATTCGACATATTTATTAAAAACATAACTCTTATATCTTTTTTTACAACGTATGATTTCAATGATCTGAAATTTAATGAATTCCTAATTAATAAAAATCCATTTATAAGGAACCATAGCTTATCGACCTGTAAGAAGCCACCTCTCCTCATAGCAAATCGAAATACCTATGCAGCACAGTTACAAGATTGCAAGGCGACCAGTTACATCACGACAGCTTCGCGAACACCAAACGTATACTAACGACTGCGTTTACCGAAGGTGTAGACGGAACCTTGGGCTGTAGATACCTGCCGTCATTTTCGCATAGAGGTAGATACATTAATTGAGAAAATTGTTTACATAATATAGACATTAAATAAGAATTATCTTTGTATCCCTTTCTACATACGACATAGCAAAAGGAAAGGACTGGTTGTAAGTTTAAGTAATAGTTATTATCGATAACCTATTTTCACTGGATAAACGTACGTTTAAGTATATCCGAGCTTGGCAGGCATAACTTAATATGGCTGAAATGGTTACTTTTAAGGGTAGCACTTAATGTTGACATCTCTTTAAATTAATAGTTATTAAAGCTTTTTGTGTCTATTACTAAGCCCCTTTATTTTTGTTTCTGATAGGTCTGTTAACTAACTATGAGCTTATTTTTCATTCGAATAAGTATTCGTCCAAAAGATAGTATTTGAAGTTGTGCCTGCAATAGCATTGAAGCATAAACGTATTGTCAATTTATTAGAAAAACACTCTAGTTAATCGCCATCTTCTATGAAGACCAATTATCTTCATGAATATTCATACACTTTTCCCCTGGCGCGTGGAAATATGCGAGAGATGCCTCTACTAACAGCGGCGCGTGTCGTTATAGAACTGCCAATGGACCATCCATCAAATGTCATGCTTGTCAACTTGACAGTTTGGGTACACAAGCGGTTTCGCCATTTGTTTTAGCTAGCATCGTGGGGAAACATAACATATCAAATTAATCCCTATGATAACATATGTAACTCTTAAAACTAGTAACACAAATGTTTACAGGTCTTAGACACTATGTACATACATAAACGCCACGCACGTGTCCTTACTAATGGGTAGGCAGAGTTCACGAATTAGTCTCGATATTGACAAACCAATTCCTCTTCATTGACATCCTCACCTCTTTATCTATTGACAGCCATAGTTAGGTACTTGTAATGACAATCTTTTTCAGTATGTTACGTAATTGACTGTCATATGTCCTATTAGGCCAACCCTTACGTAATTGGCTTTCCACTTTACCCATATACATACAACTATGCACCTTTCGTCAATCTACTACCATACATCCGCATAACATGTCGAAGAAATAACGACTTAAAAAGGAACTAAGTAACTCGCATAGTTATTGCTGAAAAAAGAAATTTACAGTATTATATCGATCACCAGATGCAGAAGGACTGATGGTCGCTGGAGCAAAAAAGTCCAAGAGTGGAGACCGCGTCTCAGTAAACGTAGTGTGGGGCGCCCCCCGGTAAGGTGGGAAGACGACCTGCGCAGGTTGGCCGGCATCGAATGGATGCGAACGGCCACTGACAGGGAGAAGTGGCGTCATTTGGGGGAGGCCTATGTCCAACAGTGGATCGATACAGTGTGATGATGATGATTGACCACCGGTACCTGTTTAAATTTTGTTGTGAAGCGGACGTAAACGATACTATTACTTATAATAATTTATCACTTGGCATGTTGGGGGTTAAATTTGTACTTAAACTACTTAGCTTACCCGAGCCAGTAAGCGAGTTACAGCAGTCAATAAAAATTATGTAAATAACTATAAAAGTTTCGAATTATTTTGATGCAGTGACGTTCACCCTTCTCAATAACTTGAATAACTATGTATATACACATATATTTTAATAAATTTTATTAAATTATTAAACAATATTTACATGAGGTAATAAATTAAAATAATATCTAGATAAATAAAGTTGAAAATAAACTGATAAATATAAAATAAAAACTTAAAGCTAAATATATTTAAAAATAAAATATATCTGCCAAATCACTGGCAGTGGCAGGAAGTGTCCCAAGAAGGCTGGTGGCATTTCCCGTTGCACAGCTATGCTGATGCGCTGGGCGAAATACGCACCGGCCCTTGAGTCCCCGCTGGCCTCCACCAAGCGGGAAGCTATTTTAATTGAAGAGTGACATTATAATTAGCTATGACCACCGAATCCGGAAAAGTATGAATGTCAATGAGTAATAGATTTTCCTTGATTGACATAGGCTGCTATGTCCTGTAACTATGTGTTTAGCATGTATCTATGTCTTTAATAATTTACAGAATATGATAATATACACCGAATATATAATAACATACAGAATCATGCTGTTTTAACGTAAACATGTCATGCCTTATCTCAAAGTGACTTTTAATGTACCTTAATAGCCTGAGGTGTCGAACTATGTAATTGTTGTTGGTTTGTTGATAACATCCGGTTTTGTTAGGATTGGTTTTGAAAAGGTGTGTATGGCTTCTTTGACCTTATGTCTTGTTAGTCTTTCTGTTTCCTGGTTATATTTCCATTGCCCAAAAGTTCTTATGAAATATAGTTATTGTGTCAAAGTGTGTATATAATAGTGTGATGTCAAAATGTAGATAAGCAGTGAATAAATGTTTTTCTTTATTTATTTCAAATACATAACTTCATTGAAACGGGCAATTATTAAATAAAATATTTAATAGTAAAACCCTGTAAAAGGTGACATCTAATACCTACTGAATAGGTGCTAACTATGGGTGTTAAAGGTCGCATACCGATCTTTTAACAATACTAAAGAATCAAAAAATATTTCCCTTGTGGAGAAATTAAAGGTTCATGTGTCTATGTCCGCCATTGTAGAGAAATTGATTCTATGGCCACATCAAACCCTCGTTTTAACCAGATAGTCAGTTCCTAATATGGCAGGTGGTAAGTGTGTCTCTTAAATTATAGATACATATACAGGGTGGCGCATTCAAAACGGTCAGTATGGGGAAGTCTGAAACTATAAGAGATACGAAGATTTGTTCTTAGGAACTATGTCACCGATTTTGATAAAAATAAAAACTGCATTCATACTTTCTTTGAAAAAACAACGGTATCCAGTACGGGAATCGAACCCGGTTGCTTCGAAAAAATAAACTTGCCTTTTTCACTTTTTCTTTTTAAATATCGATTGTGTAAGTCTTAAGCTGTAAATGTCTCTATGAAACATGATGTCCAAAATGAATAAAATGCATTGTTTTGGCATACTTTAGTTTACAATAATAGGTGTTCTAAGTGACCATCGTTATTTTCATGTGTGATCTTACTATTGAATTTTGTATTTTCTTGTGGTGAACTTGAGTTAAAATTGACTCTACTACTTGCTACTTTTAGGTCTTCAATGGTGTCAAAGCTTGTTTTGTAAAATTCATTCTTAACGTAACCCCACAAATTTTTTTTTAATAATAACAAATTTTTGGTTTAAAATATCACTTTAACTGGACTTTTTAATAGATTGTTAATGTTTGATTGCTCTTGTTAACAAAAAAAAGAAAAAGGATTAATGCAATGCTAATGCCTCATGATATGGTGTATGTAACAAGTAGAGAAGTACAAAACTACAAACAGCCATAGAGACAATTTTACATGACTGAACTTGTTGAATATTGTAACGGTGTATGTAAATGATGTGATGAAAAATGATAAACTAAAGTATGCCAAAACAATGCATTTTATTCATTTTCGACACAATGTTTCATAGAGACATTTACAGCTTAAGACCTACACAATCGATATTTAAAAAGAAAAAGTGAAAAAGGCAAGTTTATTTTTTCGAAGCAACCGGATTTGGTTCCCGTACTGGATACAGTTGTTTTTTCAAAGAAAGTATGAATGCAGTTTTTATTTTTATCAAAATCGGTGACATGGTTCCTAAGAACAAATCTTCGTATCTCTTATGGTTTCAGACTTTCCCATACTGACCGTTTTGAATGCGCCACCCTGTATATTCAAGTCCTTCAATCCCTTTCGGGGTGGGCAGAACCTTAAAGAGACGATAACTTCTACTAGGTCACTTTATACAACTAATATTAGAGTTGTGGTACACGCAACATTGGTGACAGGTTGCTAACCCATTGTCTAATATGTGCCACTGTCCCTTACTCGCATCCTACGACATGCCGGGAAGAACGGCAGCTAGTTAACATTCTTTTTAAGTCTCAAACTAGCTTAGGGCCCACTAGTCTATATATTACCAGATTACCTAATGAGCTTAGTTAATAATTAAGCCTAATACGGTGCAATTAAGTCGGCGTTCCCATGTTGGGTCGAAACAAAACAATTGCGTAACAAGAGAAAAAGTGAGATTGTACATTGCGTATTTTCACACGAGATTTGCACACGCATTACAATATATAAGGTAATGGATAGCGCAGGGTAGGTGAACATGCCAAATAGGTACTTCACTGGTTTTGATATAAGATCAGTGTTGCGTTACATATTTATACATATATGTTCATCCATGGTGTTTAATCTCTTTCGGGTTGGACCGAACCTTAGATAATTCTTAAATACATTTAGAAAGAATTTCGGGGTTGTGATGTCATATGGAACAACGGTAATATGTTGTTAGTCCATCGGCCAATAGATACCATTTACCCCTCGTCTCTTAGTCGAATAACAGAAGAAAAGAAGAAGAACGGCAGCTAGTTAGCATTATTTTTATCTCCTAGATTAGCACAGGACTGCGTCCCCATGTGTATCAGTGTTGCTAGTTATTATTATAGATATAATTTTGTTTAATTCATCTCTTATACAATATCTATTAAAAAATTCAAACGTATATATTCCGTTTAAGTCGAAGTATAGTAACTACATTCATTGAAAGACAAAACACTTGTCAAACATTGTATCATGTCTACAAAGGTGTGTATATTGTTAAAATAAATAACGACTGTAGCCCAGTGGGTGAGACCTCTGACTTCTTATAAGAATGGTCTTAGGTTCAAATCCCGGCTCTGGCAAGTACCAATGAATGAAATTTAAATATGCATTTTTCAATTACATACCTAATTTACAGACGCCAACAGTAGGAAACAGGTAAATGAAAACATCGTGAGCTAATCTGCCTAACCCTAGGGATAGGTGATACGGTTCACTACTTATCACGTTAGGTGTTGTCTGTGTAGTGAAACGCAGGCTCCGAGTGACCCATACCTTCGGAATTTCGTAGACGGATACTCAAGCCTTTGAATACCCCGCCACGATAAAAAAGGGAGTATGTCATACACAAGTCGTGAAGCGTATGTTTATGTTATACCAAACGTGATTTAGCGTGCTATATCTCCTTGTACAGGCACAGATTTTCTCGTAAAAAACCTATTTTGCAAGTAATAGTGTAACGAAATTAATCTAACAAGGCATTTAGAGAAGAATTAGAAAAACGTATAGCAAATATTCAGAAATTCCTTAACGTGTCACTCCCTATGTCATACACAATTCGTGAAGCGTATGTATATGTTAACATATTAAGTTGAATAAATTTGAATCCCGTACCAGCACCGGATAGCGTTATGATTCGTCTCGTCAAAAATTGGTACATGC
Source organism: Leucoptera coffeella (assembly GCA_030578115.1). NCBI lineage: Eukaryota > Metazoa > Arthropoda > Insecta > Lepidoptera > Lyonetiidae > Leucoptera > Leucoptera coffeella. Next base: position 38,278 of record JAMBLF010000650.1, on the reverse strand, counting down.
ATGCTAAACAATGGCGGGCCTTGTCAATACATTGCACAACGCTTTGAGCAATTCACGCCGGTTGTTAGCCGTTTGCCAATGACAGTTTTATGTGACGCAACCCTAACGGTGTGTTAGGAGGAAAATTTGGCAGTTTGGACGTGGTAACCCTGATTGTTATGTTTTAAAGAGGAAGGATATTTCATGCCACATAAATACATACCTACACATCATGCCTCATTTCCTATACAGGAGTAGGCAAATCCCCATTTGTCCCAATCCTGACAGACCAATTTTGCTTCATTGATCTCATACACACTCGGCGGTTATAGGTACTCCTAACCTCACCCTTTTTCAAAATAGCGTCATAAGAAATCACGTCCTTTAAGCCTTTTCGAGGGATCATAACCTTTAAGTGACGGCAACATCTCCTAGGTCACGTTTTAGCATTAATATAGAGGTTGTGATGTCATAAGGAACATTGGTGACAGGTTGCTACCATATTGCCTAATAGATTTCATGCCGGGAAAAACTGCAAATTTATTTTAACGTCCCAGACTTGTACGGTAAGGATATTAAAGGTTTTAATTTTATTCTACATTGGTGCTAGCACCTCACTGACTATGTAATTTTAAAACGTGTATGTCGTAGTGTAGTCATATATAACCGGTGGTAGTACCTTCTACTTAATAGAAAATAAATTAAGTTTCTATGTAACTATTTCCTCTCTTCATAGATTTCAAGGCCCTTATCTCCTGACAGATTTTAAACGCGTGTTTATGATAAATAACAAACGGTACTTATCGCGTAAGTTTTTATATCATTAAGTTACCTTTATTAACCCGACGTATATTAGTCTATTATTTGTTTATTAGTCTGCCCGTGACCACGGCTGCTGCAACGTAGCCGAAACGTCGGGTTAATAAAGGTAACTTTATTATATAAAAACTAACGCGATAAGTCCCGTTTGTTATTAACCATGAGTATGTTCGTGTTTATATTTGTGGAGTATGAATTTATAAATGACCACATCGCACCTATCTTTCTCTACATTGTTGTTATTACATGACAGGTGCTGATGTAATATTTAACTATTGTCGGCGGCATATAAAGGTATTTTTATTTTATCTCTAATGCTTACTGAGGCTGACTACGTTGCCTAAAGAATGGGCAAGATTTAGACGATGACAGTGTAATGTTTTTTATAAATTACGTGAAAGTGTAGTTAGATAATTTCTTAATACATAATATTGCCAATGCTGTTTCGGTGTAGTATTTGAACCTAAGTTGACCCTAAGCATGTAGTTAATATTATAAAAATGATACTTTTGAACACTATTACACTAATTGAACTGTTCACTAGACAACGAATATTTATGATATAGGTATACAGTTATTAATATATAGTTATTATAGTTATTAATAGTTGACGTTAGGAGTACATCTAACCGCCGAGTGTGTATGAGAAGATGTATGAGTGTCAATGAAGCGAAAGTGGTCTGTCAGGATCGGGACAAATGGAGATCCGTGATCTCTGCCTACCCCTCTACAGGGAATCAAGCGTGATGTGTATGTATGTATTATTAACTATTAAGCAAAAGAAAAGCCCTATTCTAAACTGCCTCCACCAGGAATCGAACCCGGATACCTCAGTATAACAGGATAGGTAAGTTACTAAGTTTACGTAAAGTCAAGCAGCTTTTCAAGTATGGTAACTTGCATTTCCCGAGTAAAAGTTGAAACTAGTATGTGGAATTTCACGGAGCCTCGTGGCTTGCGAGTCTGGGACCAGCGTTAGTGGTGGTGCAATGATTATAATATTCAGTGATTCGCGATTTATACTCAATCATGATTAATAACTACCGGGACTTATCGCGTAAGTTTTTATATAATATAGTTTTTTATATAAACGTCGGGTTAATAAAGGTAACTTTATTATATAAAAACTTACGCGATAAGTCCCGTTAGTTATTATTCAGGTGCAAAGATTATTACGTACATAAATATGTTCAGGCATCTACGTCCCTAAGGAGATAGGCAGAGATTATCGATCGCGACCTGGAACGGATTTGTTTCACTCACACCCACATGATCTTTTATACTTCACCTGGTAATAACCACTAGAGTTCTAATGACATTAGATATGAAATATCGATACCTAAATGCGCACATGCCGTAAACGCCATTGTTGCCGAAAATGAGATAAATATACAGTTCGAATCAATTTTTTTGGTTCCATGGCGAAATTTTTGACGTCTAGGCGGTTAAAATTATTTAATATTTTTGCTTTTCACGACAAATTTTTCAAGTTTAAACCCCTTTCTGTAAAGTTTGCGTATACGCCAAGTGCGCCGTTAGGTATCGATATCAATGACAGGTTACCAACTCATCGCACATCGAAATTAACCACTAAACTTAAACTTACCCTGATAAAGGGATTCTTCTTGGGCAGGTCATAGTCCACTTCATCCTTGGACTCATCATCTTCAGCGGAAACCCTGACGCTGGTCTTGTAGAATTGGATGTCTGACATTCTGGTCACTTACACATTACACTGTTTTCTAACACTATTGGTTCTGACACTCTAGCTGGTGTTTTGTTTAAGTGATTTCGTTTGGGTTACTTTTAAAATGTTGTATATTGTTTTATATCTTTAATTGTAAGATTACACTTCACATAATATTACACTTTTATAAAAAAATTCTTTCAATATTTATATAGAAGATTCAAGGATAAAATGTGTAATGGTTACAATATTTTTATTAGGTAACTATTTTTTTATATTTTTTATCTTTATAATCGTTTTTGAGCAAGGAATGATATTTTATTTATAATTTACTATTTATTGACCAGGACATTCACTTTGGTTTCAATACCTGTAACAAATGAAAATAGTATTAATAACTTAGCGACTGTAACCTCTTTCAGGTCAGTGATTCACACTTACACAAATATAAAATATAATTTATGGTAATAACTTTCTGCATCCGTACAAATAATAAACAAATTCTTCACGTTTCAAAGTTGACAAAACTTTTAACATCACTACCTGGTAGAATTGTACATTACACATGCAGAATATTAGTAAACACCTTCTACTAAGCTGATATTATCATTTACTTTTTTACGTTATTTTGGGTAAATAGGCTACAATTATTGTTGTATTTACAACCCAACCAACCAACCGTACTCACTTAAACAAGAATCTTTACCATCTTTCTAACATGACCATGAATTAACCCACACCTTTATAATGAAGGTGTAAGTATGTGGGTAGGAGAGATGTAGGATTATTCATTACATTGTTTAAGCCCACAGGTGTTTAAATAAAACACACTCGTACTATCATTGGGAGGTAGAGTACCCGCCACATAAGGTGGCAGTAGCCAAACTTGGAACTAAATTTGACGTTTTCGCCATTGCGTGTTATTTTGTATGAAAGGTAAATTTAGTATTACCAGCGTTGTGTTTTTTGCTCACTCTTTGTAATTTTTATGTTTGTTAAGGGTGATTATAATAAATTGATTTCCGGAGTTCTTCTCCAAGCTAGGGTCTCCGATGAACTATCCTCGGTAAAAAATATGTAAAGACAATGCTCAGTGCCATGTTTGAAATAATAGTTTTAAGAGATTCGCGATTTATACTCATGATATAAGATATAAGGGTGTGTATAAGATTGATTGCAGCTGTGGGAAATCCTACGTCGGACAGACTAAACGGTCTATTGCGGACAGAGTGAAGGAACACATAATATATAATAAGAAGGATAAGTCCCGTTAATTATTAATCATGTTTGAAATAGTTTCATAAACATATTTTGACTTTGATATATTAATTTGTTTTATTTGAGTTTATAGTTCTGCAACCAAAGACCGTTACAAATGAAACCTATAATGTATCGAGCCGTATGGCACAGTGAGTGCTAGTTTTGGCGTGTTTACTGGTAACACTGAATTACGCGACTGTGGCGACGCCTCCAACTGCCACCTTATGTGGCGGGATCTCTAACAAGTCTATTTCCAGTGTTTATAACTGTCACATTGAGTGCTGATTGACTGGTCTATTATAATACTCAGGATATGTCAGTCGATCTCTGACAGCCGCGATGCGAATTGTATGTAGAGATCCCGCCACATAAGGTGGCAGTAGCCAAACTTGGAACTAAATTTGACGTTACCGCCATTGCGTGTTATTTTGTATGAAAGGTAAATTTAGTATTACCACCGTTGTGTTTTTTGCCCAATCTTTGTAATTTTTATGTTTGTTAAGGGTGATTATAATAAATTGATTTCCGGAGTTTCTTGTTAGTTCTTCTCCAAGCTAGGGTCTCCGCTGATCTAACCTCGGTAAAAAATATGTAAAGACAATGCTCAGTGCCATGTTTGAAATAATAGTTTTAAGAGATTCGCGATTTATACTCATGATATAAGATATAAGGGTGTGTATAAGATTGATTGCAGCTGTGGGAAATCCTACGTCGAACACACTAAACGGTCTATTGCGGACAGAGTGAAGGAACACATAATATATGTAATATATAATAAGAAGGATAAGTCCCGTTAATTATTAATCATGTTTGAAATAGTTTAATAAACATATTTTTTACTTTGATATATTAATTTGTTTTATTTGAGTTTATAGCTCTGCAACCAAAGACCGTTACAAATGAAACCTATAATGTATCGAGCCGTATGGCACAGTGAGTGCTAGTTTTGGCGTGTTTACTGGTAACACTGAATTACGCGACTGTGGCGACGCCTCCAACTGCCACCTTATGTGGCGGGATCTCTACGGTCCTTAGTTAAGCTTTAAGTTTTTCCTTGTTTAAAAGTCTGGTAGATGTTTAGTGTTAAAAATGAGCCGTATATGTATAGCAGATGATAATTATTAGAAGGCCTTTATTTACTGATACAAAACAAGAAATATCGGAGAAAATATCTTATCGCCAAATTATAACTAGAAGATTGAATCCTATTTTAAACTACTTCCAAGTCTACTTGAGTATAATTAAAAGCATGAAGGAAACAATACTCGTGTTTGTATAGTTCAGAGAAGCGGATATATGATTATGTATTTATTAGACCTCAGAAGAGGCCCGAAAAATAGGTGAAGACTCATTTGAGTGTTCCCCTCCACGGAAATCTTTAGTAAAAGGCGAAAGATTTATACGTTTTGAAGGGAAACCAGAGTTAGCAAGACTAATTTTACCAAACTATTTAATAGGTCATCTTATAAATATCCTTACAAGTTTGCAAGCACGTGTAGCGACATCTGTGTTTGGAAAACTTGCACATCCTAACTAACAGCTGTTGCTTTGGGCACCCCTTGCAATTTTAAAGTATACTTGGGGTCAAGGTGAATGTGTGTACAATGTTCTTCAAGTTAATAATACCCGGAGGGGTAGAAAGACCTCAAAGAAAAGAATTATTAGTCTACAAGCCACCCGCTCCGGCTTCGCACGGGTATAAAATATATAGCCTAGTCCACTATTTAATGGATGTTATTATACATATAAACCTTCCTCTTGAATCAATATCCGTTGCGTAGTTTCAAAGATTTAAGCATACAAAGGGACATAGGGACAAAGAAAGCGACTTTGTTTTATACTATGGCAATATGCCGAGCCGGTTAGAGTAGAATGCTATAGACAGCGATTCTTTGAGCTACAAATTTGTTTGTTTAACTGTGTTTTGTTATATAATTATACATATCACGGTCTTCTACGTTCAGAGCGGGTAGGCAGAGATCACGGATCCTTATTATTCCCGATCTAGACAAAACACTTTCGCCTCATTGACATCATTTCACCTCAGACACAGACGATAAATAAGTACATAAATATCATCATATAGTCAGCATCCAACGTGATAGGTGGTGTTCCGTATAGCAATATATAAGCAGTGACTATTGCATTTCCTGATTTATGAGCAGGTTTACTCACGATGTTGACATAGTCCTAATCATTTATATTTAATCACAAATTATGTTCTTGAAACGAAAAATGTGTCAATTTATATCAGAATTGTGTAAATGATAATATTTTAACATGGTCTCTCATTTTCAGTAAGTTTAATACTTAGGACAGTTCAATCTATGATGGTCAGATTGCTTGATAATAATTTTCTACTATCATTAAGCTAACAAATTTGTAGGTTGATAAGGTAGCGGATAGGGACATAAGCGGAGCGAGAAAATGCAATATGATATTCATGTTGCAAGAAACACAGGTCCTCTTTTTACGTCATAGACTAGCATAGGTTCTAATTAGCTCAGTCGGTAGAGCATAAACCTCTGAAATATACATACATACACATCACGCCTGATTCCCTGTAGAGGGGTAGACAGAGATCACGGATCCCCATTTGTCCCGAACCTAACAGACCACTGTCGCTTTATTGACATTCATACATCTTCTCATACACTCTCGGTGGTTATAGGTACTGTTAACATCACCTTTTTTCAATATAGCGTCTATCTGACTTAAATATCACGCAGTTATTTGTTACTCTATTAGCTTGTAACCGCACCCTAATCTTGTTATGAACGCGAAGGAAATGGTGTGAGTAATTCTAACAAACATTTCACAAGCCATATTTGATCAAGCTATTCCAGAGATAAAATTCTTAAGAACAGAGTTTGTAATTCGCGAAAATAGACTGTGATAAATGCTTCGAGGAATGAAGATAGAATAGTGCTACTAAGGAATTACATATAACTATTTCATATGGGTTTTTCTATACAAGGTTAGGCACAGATTTTTATTCCCATATCTTTGCGGGGAAGTTAAAGTTCAAGTGACCATCTTTGTAACATTGCGAATATATTAATTATTTAGCTACCCCGAATCTCTGACTACCCTGATGACATCTTACGATTGTGGAGATGGATACCTGAACCTCTGACTTCCCCGCATGGGTATACCATTAGGTCGTAAACGCGTTTGTCTTTTGTCTACCTCGAACCTACGTGTTGACTCAATATTTGGCAATAAATGTAAGAAATGGTAAGCAATGTCTCCATTTACAAGCTTGACTATTACCTGTTAAGAGTGATAGGTAGTTTCCCAAACTATGTTTTACCTATGTTTATCGCGAAAATAATTATATTATATTATACATAGAAAACAGCAATAACTTAAATGATTGGTAACTTAATTTCCATTGATACGCGCTCCAGATTGTAAACTCTGACCCACTACACTACCTGAAATACTACCACAAACTTATACCAAATAATAGTATTATATTATCTGTGCCAAATATATGATATACCGTACACATAGTACACATAATGAATATTCGCATAGTTTCAAATACCTTTAAACTTTCTGAGCCATAAACATTGATGGTGCGAGTCGCTTGCATGTTCCAAGACCATATTGAGGGAAACGGAGTCTGAATGGAGCATTCTTTATTATGAACACCAATTTAACTTATAGAGCTATAGCTCGTTACCAAATAGACATACATACATATACATTCACGTCGTCTAATTCAATTCGGGGTGTGCAGAACCTTGGACACGATAGTATCTCCAATGTCACATATAAGTATAGATATTAGGGTTGTGATGTCATATGGAACATTGGTGACAGCTTGCTAATCAAACGCCCAATAGATTCCATTGACTCCTTGTCCCTTAGTCGCCTCTTGCGACGTGCCGGGAAGAACGGCAGCTAGTTAGTATTCTTTTGCGTCCCAGCTAGCACGGGACCACATAGAATAGGTTACCAATTAATATAATAATAATATATAATAGCATTTATGATACTATTACACCAGTTGAACTAGCCCCTTAGTGAGAACATTTATAACTAAATAATTAATATGTATTCGCATAATACTAACAAATTTTTGACACAAACTGAAGTATAATCCTACTCCTTTTAACTGCCTATCACTATCACTACATAGTAAAAAAAGTCACTTTCTCTGTTCCTATGTCCCTTTAAATGCTTAAATCTTTGAAACTACGCAACGGATTTTGATGCGGTTTTTTTAATAGATAGAGTGATTCAAGAGGAAGGTTTATATGTATAATAACATCCATTAAATAGTGGAGTAGGCTGTATATTTTATACCCGTGAGAGAGAGAGAATATTTAATATAAAACAAAGAGCCATCCAAGAACGGCAGCAAACTATCATATCAAGGGACCTGTTACACCATCGTTAACTCAGGCTACCCTGAAAGGAGTTACGTAGTGATGGTGTAAGCATACGATAGGATTTCCCTAAGTAGGAAAGCGAAAGTTGTATGCCTGAACAAGAAAAATGCTGTTCCGTGAACTGCCTAGTTTTAACGGAAACGGATGTTATGTGTGGAAACACGTTAATGGCGGCTTTAGATAGGTGTCAATATAAACTTTACCTCACTAAATAACTTCGAGTATATAACCTACGTTACATTTTCAACTAATTGCTTTTAAGCGCATATTAGCAATAATAGTTGATATATGTTATAATGTGTCAGTACTACACTATGATGATGGTCTACCAGAGGCTAAATGACTAATAGACTGAATAAAAAAGACAAACTCGTTCACTACCATTAACCCTTGCGGGGTAGTCAGAGGTTAAGGTTTCCATCTCCGCAATCGCGGAGGTAGTCGTTTTATGGCCACCTTGAACCCACGTGTTAACCAGATAGGGTGTGTAGGGGGTGTAGGAATGCCAATGTCAGTAACAAAAATGTTTTGTCAGGTCGCAAAACTGGGGAGGCGTGATCTTCTACCTCTCGTTAAGGAGGTAGACATGTATGTATATTCATAGTCTAGTATGATATCAGAACAAGTAACTTCTTCCTATTTTTAATGGGGGAAAGAAGTAACGTATGTGTATGTATGGTTATGCCTAGTCTATTTTCTCCATACTCTGCAGCCAGACGTATGAAGTAAAAAGATCGGCTATTACCGCGTCACGGTGCGCCGTAGAAAACTGTCAATTTGCAACACGGCTAGCGGAGCACGGGGATCGCAATTAGCTAAGCGGATAGTTAAATTTCTATGCTAGGTGAAAATGAATGCAAGGCGCGTGGCTTAGGAGGAGGGGTGAAGGATTTTTATTGAAGGTTCTGGTTTTGATTTCTACGTAGATTGTAATGAAATGTTTTGTATCTATTTTATTATATCCTCTGCTAGTTTGGGACGTAAATAGATAGCTACAAAACAAAACAAGCTGGCATTAGGCTAGGGGTATGGTAAATGAGATCAATTGGATGATGGGCTAGCAAGCTGTTACCAATGTTCCATTACCTTTGACATTGAAAGCTCAATATTCAGGTGACCTGACCTAGGACATATTGTTTCTCCGAGGTTCTGTCCATCTCGAAAAGTATTAAGAAGATTAAAGTACGTGAATGTATATGTATGCCATTAAATATATTATTTCTAAGGTTCTCTTACTGTCGCGCAAGGTATTAAAGTCATGCATGCATATTTTTTAAGATACATACATACACACCATGATCGTCAATATTTGAAAGCCATAAGAGGTGGTGGTCACATCATTACGAAGGTATTTATTTAAAATGCAATGTGTAATCTCCAGTAGCCTATACTCAATATACGTCGCCATTGACTAAAAGACCAACACTTTCACGATCAAGTACCCTTGCGGGGTAGTCAGAGATTGGCGTTTTTATGTATATTGAAATGTCAGGGATTCCCGTGTCCATACTCATGTTGTTGAGCTAGAAATTCCATGGCCACCTCGAACCCACGTGTTAACGAGATAGATACCCAATGTGATAGGTGGTAAGCCGTGTCGACATTTACAAGCACTGACTTAGTTTGTTCCGAGTTAGTAGGTACTGAACATTCACTGATATTGACTGTTACCTATACAAGTTATACATGTACATTTCATTTGGAGGTGGACAGAACCTTGGAGCATGAATATTGGTGTTGTGATGTCACATGGAACACTACTAACAGATTGCTAGCCTTTCACCTTATAGATTCCATACACCCCTCGTCGCAGTCACCTCCTACAACTAGCCGGGAAGAACGGCAACTAATTACCATTCTTTTTACGTCCCAGACTAGCACGGGACGAGATTTAGTGTAACGCATTATACACTTATAGTTTTAAGAGATTCGCGATTTATACTCATGATTAATAACTAGCGGGACTTATAGCGTATGTTTTTATATAATAAAGTTACCTTTATTAACCCGACGTTTCGGCTACGTTGCAGCAGCCATGGTCACGGGCAGACTGACTGATTACATAAAAACATACGCGATAAGTCCCGCTACTTATTAATCTTGAATTATACACTTGTCCTATAGATCCACGTCTATATACATATAGATGCATGTCAACTGTAGCGGCTATAAGTCCTTGAACTAGCGCATCCATACGCAGCCTCGGCGCAATCAGAGCATGTCGCAGTGGCCGAATCGACGCGGTTTCTACTGATAACATGCTTGGTGATGTGGGATTCAATTGTATAGAAATAGGTGTATTGTTATTGTCTTTAGTGTTATGCCTGTAGGAGGTGACTAAGGGAGGGTTCAATGGAAGTTACTGGGCGATGGGCTAGCAAGCTAATATCAATGTTACATATGACGTCACAGACCCAATATTTTTGTCTCCGAAAGGGATTAGAGGACGTCAATGTATATGTATGTGTGTGTATAATACACAATACTTCTAACGTCAGAGTTACTATAACTGCCTACATAGTATGTACGCCAAAGGTGCATAGTGGTCAATGAAGGGAAATTGAACGGAGAAAATAGAATAACGTTCAACAAATCGCATGATGTTTAAAAGGTTTCATTAGTTACTGAGAAACAAAAAATAAACGATAGTTATAACTAATATATTAATTTCATCAAAGCACATCTTAAGAGGTATTATTACTCTCTTCATTGTTAAAATGCGTCTATAAATAATTGATAATTTTCGTTCAATTTTTTTTTTTGTTCTTGTACAAAATTTATGAAATTAAATTTTATCCGCTTTCTTCTCAGTTCAATGGAATTTTATGTATTTTTTGAATTTTTTTTTTTTGTTATGTTTCTCGAGATCAGAACAAATAAGAAGTTTACCAGGATAGGAAATAAGATTACAGGATCTTTGTATACCACTTAGTAAGGATATGGAGTTCACTTTTATGTGCATAACTATGTACGTATTAGCTCTATAACATACATAAAGACATTGGTTAAAGCGATGGAATCAGAAATCTAAATGTAAATGTTCTTTTCTGCATTTCTATTATGCACAATTTTCGCAATGTATTGTGAAACGCATCAATTCTATGTTAAGGAAAACTATCAAAAGGAAAATGAAACCTGCCGATTTCTCATAATACGTGATAAGCCGATCTAATGGCGACATGACCTTCTAGTGACCATAGAAGATGACGAATTACAATTAAGATTTTTGAATACTCTAAAAGGATTTACAGTCATGCAACGTATACGTATTGAAATAAATATATAACGACATCTAATGTCTTTTAATACAATTAATTAAGAACTAATTAATACAAATTAATTATGTATGTATAAAAGGTTGTGACTAGTGGTGCATGGAATCTATCGACGACGACTCATACCTAATGCATGAAAGGTTAATCACTTGAACGCTAGTCGTGAGGTTCCGAGTTCGATTCCCGATGGAACAGAGGTAAAGATTCTATTTTCTTTTACTTTCCATTTGGTGGTTGATATGTATGAATGTATGATAAATTACTATTTATGATTAAAAAACCTAGTCAGGGGACTATTTTTGAGCCATTACAATAAGACAGATTTGAAAAAACATAATTTTAATTGACTCACCATTCGTCGGGTCATATTGGAAAAGTAACTCGGTAAATCGGGTCTATTAAAATGACCCTATTATAGTTAGGAAATAGTGTACTAAATATCGAATAATATTGGGTGAGGAATAATGTAAAGAGTGATTAATGAGTTTGTTAAAGGATTAATTAAAATATGTATAAGCACAGTATAAGCACAGTTCGCTCCGAGATGGGACGTAAATAGAATGCAAAGTATCTGCCATTCTTTACGGTATATCGTATAAGGTAACTAGGGATCACTAATCTATTGGGCGATGGGTTATTCCACGTTAACTCCATTATGACATTACAACCCTAATAGTTAGTTATACAACAAATGTATATATGTACAATGTATATAAATACATTTACGAAATGCATCCAAATATATGGTAGTTAAGGGAAAATGTCGTAAGGAAACCTACCTGTTCCCAGAACAGGTAATAGTCAGTTATTGTAAATGGCGACATGGCTTACCACCTGTCACATTGAGTACTGACTGTCAACACATAGGTTCGAGGTGTCCATAGAATTACTACCTTCGCAATGGCGGAGATGGAAACCTGAACCGACTACCCATCAAGGGTTAATGGTCGTTGCCGCGTCTGTTTTGTATATAAAACGAATGTATGAAACGTAGCCATCAAGCCTGAATACCTGCATTGGTATCTCAGATGCAAGTAGGTGTTGCAAATGCTAACGGCCTCTGGCGGCCTTAGTAATTATATTCAATACGACACTCAGGTATTTGGTTCAAGGCTCCGTTTAACACTCTCCTAATATCGCTATGGTGCTGTTTACGACCTCGGTTGAGCAATGGCGTGATAGTTAACGGCCTAAGGGTCCGTGGTTCGATTCTTGATTGGGTTATTTACATAACCGTGCTAGTTGGGATGTAAAGAGAATGCTGAATAAATGACATTCTTGCCGGTTGAGGTGTGGAAAGGAATAAGGGTTATAGAGATCTATTGGATGATGAGTTAGCAACCTGTCATTAATGTTACCTTTATAAACCATCAATATCCAAATATGAATGCTAAAAGTGACCAAAGACATTTTATGTTTCCGAATTAGAGTCGAGCTTGAATGGGTTTAAAAGATATAATTATTGTATTAAGTATTATGTTATTATAGTTATAAGTTATTTATAGCTACATGCGTCCTAAGTAAACAAAATATTTTATTTATAGTTTTATTATTAATTAATTAATTTAGTAAATAATTTAAATATCACTACATAGTATAAAACAAAGTCGCTTTCTTTGTCCCTATGTCCCTTTGTATGCTTAAGTCTTTGAAACTACGCAACGGATTTTGATGCGTTTTTTTTAAATTGATAGAGTGATTCAAGAGGAAGGTTTATATGTATAATACATCCATTAAATAGTGGAGTAGGCTATATATTTTATACCCGTGCGAGGCCGGAGCGGGTCGCTAGTTTAGAATAGAGGAAAATACTTTGTTATTATATTTAGTACTAAGTAGTTATGTTAGTGTATTGTATTAAGTATCACCAATTATCTCTTGCAGGGTAGTAAGATTGTATGTCGAACTTTTTATTTTTCTTATTTTATTTTTAAAAGTTACACGAGTAAGAATTTATCACCCGATTTCTGTTATATTATTAATTCCGTTATCGCACAGACTGTTTACACTTTTCGAGTTTTTCTAACCGGCTAAAACTCGAACGTTCAAAACGAAACTCTCAAGTAAACGAACCTTAAAAAATGTGAAGCTAATGACTATTGCACATTTAGAATAATATTAACTATAACAATATAGGTTTTGTCACAATGGTATTTTCTTCCGTTGTAATGGATGGAACCTAGAAACATGTAACTAGTTTGTTCCTTTATGAATTAAAGTTGTCCTCCTACATTTTGACATATTTACCGCCGAGTGTGTATGAGAAGATGTATGAGTGTCAATGAAGCGAAAGTGGTCTGTCAGGATCGGGACAAATGGGAATCCGTGATCTCTGCCTATCCCTCTATATGCAATCAGGCGTGATGTGTATGTATGTATCGTCACATATGTATAGCATAGTAATGCTACATAAATACATACATATCACGCCCGTTTCCCTATAGAGGGGGTGACGATATCACAAATCCCAATTTGTCTCGTTCCAATCAAGCTCTTCCGCTTCATTGACATCCATACACACACGGCGGTTATAGCTTATTAAAATCTCATTCTAATGATCACGTGTAGGTTAACAATCCTTGCCAGTGAGTGACCTTGTGGATGTTTTTATCAACAACTAACATCCTTGGCCAACCTTGACTCGGCGTTTGATAAAACAGGAAAAAATACTACCTGTTGCCTTACCCGACCCGAATGTGTGTAAGAATGACTTTGAAAATAATTTGGATGATAAAATGTTGAAAACAAAGACAAACGCGTTCACGATCATTAACGCTTGCGGGGTTGTCAGTTCAGGTGTCCATCACTGCAAATGCGAAGGTGGTAATTCTAAAAAAACATATGTTGAAACATGTTGAAAAATGCTGAACATATTATTGTTATAAATCTTTTTATTCAATATAAATAAATTGTACAAATCTAAAGAAGAAATATAAATTAAATTATATAGAAAATATCTTTATAGTTAGTCATCGCTGTCAGAGGGTGGTAGGGTTCCCAAGACACAGATAGCATTCCCCCGTCTGAATAGCAATGCTAATTCTCACAGTGAAAAATGCCCCAGCCCTGGGATCCCCACACTTAAATAATGTTTTGAACTAGTTAGTTACGTATAAGAAGTGTTATGTAGATGTACTAATATGTATAGATTACTATAGAGATCGTGATGACATCCATACGAAATATTGGTGACAGGTTACTAGCCTCTCGTCCAATAGATTCCTTTTAGCTCGGTTCATTCCTTACTTCCTACGTCATGCCGGAAAGAACGGCAGCTAGTTAGCATCCTTTTTACATCACAGACTAGCATGGTATGTTGAACGAAGTTATATTAAGAGTGATGACGTATGTTTACATACACGACTTTTATGCTCTTTTGGTGTATATAGGTACATGGATTGTATTACTATCGAAGTTGTGGCATCCCGTGCTTTTCTATCACTTAAACATGTCTCAAGAGACTAAGGAGCTGGAAGTATCTAATTGAAATCCCTTGGGCTATGTGCTAGCAACCTTTTACATCTATTTCCTAACTGACACGTCAGATAGACATCACAGATTCCCATTACCTATTCTCAATACAGCAATACAGCATACAGCTTTCGCTTCATTGACATCCATACATCTCATACACACTCGGTGGTTATAGGTACTGCTAGGTTTTATATGATAAGTATTTATAGTATCACACAAGGAGGTTGTGTGTTATCGAACCTCCATGGGCTATTAAGAGAGAACAAAAGACTATCGAGACACGACAATAGTTGGCTTCCGCCGCCACTTAATAGTCATAAGGCTTCTCGACACGTGAGGTAGGTACTTTATGTAATATAGGCCGAATCTAATAACAATTCGACTTAGCACAGTTGTTTGGGGCTTGACTCTGTATCAGTGGGTACAGGGTTCAAATCCGAAATAAAGTTTAATGAATTTCTATGAAAACATCCCCGAAAATGTAATAGTTAGTGCTTGTAAATGGCGACATGGCTTACCACCTGTCACATTGAATTACCCTCTGACTACCTGGCAAGGGTTAATGGTCGTGAACGCGTTTGTCTTTGTAAATATTATATAACTATACATATAACATATGTCCCATGCTAGTATGAGACGCAAAAAGTATGCTAACTAGCTGCCGTTCTCCCCAACATGTCGAGCCAGGCGACTAAGGGGATAGAGATAATGGAATCTTTTGTGCGATGGCCTAGTTACCTATCACCAAAGTTCCCTATGACATAACAACCCTAACTAATTACTATTTATATTAAAGTTACCAAGGAGATCATGTCTCCAAGGTTCTGTGCATCCCGAAAGTAATTAATGGACGTGAATTATAAATACATTCGCGTTCTTTACGTGATACTTCTACAGGGAATCGGGTTTAATGTGTATGTAGGTAAGAATTTACTAATACTATACTAATAATATTTGGACATTATTACACCAATTGAACTAGCCCCTTGGTAAGTACATTTAAGACTTGTGTTAAGGGTACTAGTCAACGTATGTTTAAGAAATATTTACATTTCATACATAGATAAATACATACATAGCACATATAATCAACGACCAGACTGGAAAGCAGTAGAAAGGCGTTCTCCACCGGGAATCGAACCCGGAACCTCACGATTAGCGTTCAGGTGTCTAGCCGATTTCGCCACGGAGGTCGTCAATTTATCTATAGACTTGACTCTGTCCATCCTATTCCCCTAAAAGTCTTGAAGGTTAACTAACACCGGAACCCGGCGCCTCCATCCCGTAGTCGCCTCTAGCAGCCATAGAAACGCGGGATGTCGTGCCATGAATATGCAGGAGTGGAATATGCGTCATGCATATCGGAACTCATGCTTCAGTGGAATAGGGTTGTGCTAACATTGTGTGTACTTAAGAAAATCTTTAATCATCTTTTTGTTGTGTTTTTAAATTGTTTAGAATGAGGCTCAGGTTTCTATCTCCGGAAGTATAGTATTTCTATGGCTACCTCGAACCGAGTTGACCTGATAGTCAGTGCTCAATGTGACAGGTGGTAAGTCATGTCGCCATTTACAAGGACTGACTATTAGCTGTTCGGGGAACAGGTAGGTAGGAAACATTAATTAATTGTTTGCATAGAACACCTATCTATTCCTTGCAAGGACAAATTATAAAGTGTTCATTTCTAAAACTGTGAAGTCAGTGATTTAATCCTCACCTGATATTCGTCACTCAATTTTAAAGGGGATTTTATCGCTCTATACAAGTGCTGAATATGGATTAAAAAATCTACCTCTAAGACACAACAACATGTCAAAATTAACATTTAATCCAGTTGCACTCTAATATCAGGCTAACAACCTATAACTAATATATAAATAAATGCTTTGACAACCCTATTTCCTCCACACTTGACTTGCCTTTAGCCGCATCGTCCCATCCTTGTCTAACACTTAGTAAGCCCATAACTCTATCCCTCTCGCCCAGGCAATACAGTTATTGAACAATAGGCGTGGAACATAAGTGTTTATCTTTGTTTTGTACTGCCATGCTCGTCTGCCTTTTCTTGTAAGAAGCGACTAAGGAACATACGTCTACCTAGAGAAGGGTAGGCAGAGATATGGGAGCCCACTTTCATTTCCATCCTGATCACTACATAGTATAAAATAAAGTCGCTTTCTCTGTCCCTATGTCCCTTTATATGCTTAAATCTTTGAAACCACGCAACGGATTTTGATGCGGTTTTTTTTAATAGATAGAGTGATTCAAAAGAAAGGTTTATGTGTATAATAACAGCCATTAAATAGCCAGAAGTGCGAAGCCGGAGCGGGTCGCTAGTAAATTATATAACTGACTATCTGGTCAACACGTGGGTTCGAGGTGGCCATAGAATTACTTACTTTGCTATTGCAGAGATGAACACCTGAACTTCTGACTACTCCGTAAGGGTTAATGGTCGTGAACGTGTTTGTCGTTTTTGTATATTATATAATTTTCGTCAATGTGTGTCCTGTGGGGACTGGGACGTAAAAAGAATGCTAACTAGCTGCCGTTCTTCCCGGCATGTCGTAGGAGGCGGCTAAGGGACTAGGGGTAAATAGAATCTATTAGGCGATAGGCTACCAACCTGTCACCAAAGTTCCGTTATAACATCGCAACCCCAATATTTATGCTAAATTATATGTATATCATATCATATCTCCGAGGTTCTGTCCGCCCCGAAAGGGAGTAAAGTATACTTTCGTCAGGTTAGGTAAGCTATCACATATCCTAAGTCACTTTTAACATAACTATTAAAGTTGTGGAAACAAAAATATGGATTTGTTGTGACAGGTTACTAACCCATCGCCCGATTGAGACAATCAATCATCCTATGTCATTCCACTGCTGGACGTAGGCCTCCCCAAGACACGAACACGATCACTCGTGGCCCTCAGCCAACCACTACCTGCGACATTTTCAGGTCATCGGTCCCTCTAGCAGGGGGGCGTTACTACATGGTGAGAAGAAATGTATTTAACTAGTAACTTTCCTTCGTCCCATGTTATCAATCAAAAGTCCAAGAGTGGAGACCGCGTCTCAGTAAACGCAGTGTGGGGCGCCCCCCGGCAAGGTGGGAAGACGACCTGCGTAGATTGGCCGGCATCGAATGGATGCGAACGGCCATTGACAGGGAGAAGTGGCGTCATTTGGGGGAGGCCTATGTCCAACAGTGGATTGATACAGGCTGATGATGATGAAGTTATCAATTTTCAATTTATCAAACATCTACCAAATATGACTGTTTACGTAAATTAACCAGGAATCGAATGTTGACACCACGGTTCCTCGAATCCAAGTGTCAACAACGTGCCAAACGCAGAGTCACAATTGTGTTTATAAAATACCTGTCTTTCTTCTCATACACTCGAATTCACAGGAAACTGATACACTAAGTAGTAATGTGATCCAATAAAAAAACGCATTCACGACCATTAACCCTTGTGGGGTGCCATTAAGAAGTAAACACCTGAATAAATATCGCATATATTTAACATCACATACGCTTTACGACTTGTGTATACACACTCCCTTTCTTATTATGAGGGGTAGTCAGAAGCTTGAGTGCCCATCTCCGATATTTAGAAGGCATAATAGGTATGAGCTACTCAATGTCCGTATTTTAATTACTTATAAAAATACAAACGCATTCACGACCATTAGCTTTGTGGGGTAGTCAGAGGTTCGGGTTTCCATCTCCGTGATCGCGGAGGTTGTGATTCTATGGCCACCTCGAACCCACGTGTTGACCAAATAGTTAGTACTCAATGTGACAGGTGGTAAACCGTGTCATACCATTTACTAGCACTCACTATTATTCGGGAAACAGGTAGGTTTCCTCACGATGTTTTCCCTCACTGTAATATTCGATGCATTTCGTAACTTACTTAAATGTATTTTTATTACGCAAATGTACTCGTACATAGAAATTCATTAAACTTCATTTCCATTGGTACATACTCAAGCGGGATTTGAACCCTGTACCTACTGATACAGATTCAAGACCCAAACAACTAAGGTACGTCGAATTTATGTACGTAAATGAAAATCACATTATTTAAATGTCATTCATTGGTACAAGCCAGAACCGGGATTCAAACCTGGGACCTCTAATAAGAAGCCAAAAGTCTTTTACTCTAAGCTACAGCCGTTACAATTAACAACTATAACTATCAATTAAAAATAAATTAACACCGATAAAGATTAAATATTTTGCTGTTAATTAGAACTCAATTATAATCGTTAACTACTAATTATAATTTGTATGTTTCCATTAAGTAATTAACTATTTTAAGTTTACGTAAGGCTTAGAATTCGGAAGCTTAAGGTTCCGGGCTTAATCCTAATATGTACATACATTTAGTAATGAAAAATATATGTAAATCAAAATATGTTTCTACTTATACTTATAATTCTTAAATCTTCTGAACGTAACTTATAGTACAGCATATAGTAAAAAAAAGCGTGATAAGACCTGCCTATTCATTGGAATAGGCAATAGTCATAGCCTGTATATGACATAGAATACCACCTGTCACGTTGGTAGCTGAGTAGTTCGATGTAGTCATAAAATACTTTGCAATTGTAGAGATCGACATGCGAACCTCTGAATACTTACAATACATAACCACATTAAACATACATACCCATCACGACTGTTTCCCTATACGGGGTTAAGCAGTGATCAGGGATTCCTATTCCCCGAAAATGCAAACCACTGTCACTTCATAGCCATACATACACCTCCTCATACACACTCGAAGGTTATCTATTTAGATCGTATTATGTTGTTATTAAGTAACAAATATATAATATTATTTACGTATAACAAACAAATTTATTACAAAATGGTTTATTTATTGAATGATGACGTCATCACACAACCTTGAACTAAGTTTCTGTTTGAAGATAATTGTTTACTTATGACCTTTAGTCACGGAGCATAGTCATGAGCGTATAGCGATTTAAATATGAATGTAATATGTACATGTTGTACTGTATTCTTTTTATTATCTTACAATGACTGCAGTGAATAAAGTTGTGTTTCTTTCTTTCGTTCTTTTTATGGCAAAGATAAGATTTTTTTGACTATGGTTAGCATAACCATAAGTATCGAAGTAGTAATGGTGTATTATTGTGGTAAAATTGTGGCATGCTGATAAGTTTATCGTCCAATTAAATCAATTCGCCCTTACAAACTAGCATGCCGAAAGAAAGGCAGATAGTTAACACTATATTTCTTATACTAGTACGATAAAAATGCATTTCCATTAAATCGCTAACCGCTTACACCCATCGCCATTGCCAGACCAACAAAAAAGGTTTCATCAATTGACAACATCCTCCTTGGTGCGCGCAAAAAGTTTAAACTTGAAATTAGACGAAACAATACCTTATTTATTACCTTAATAGGAAGTTTTTTACTATGTGGGTGGCCACTTTTTACCAACAGTGCGAGTCTGGGAACAATAAAATGCATCTAGCTGTTTTTTACACTTGATGCATTAATTCGTGATGTGTATTGTATACTATTGGTCAATTGTTATTCTGCTGAGTAATGGCTGTGATGTTTATGTTAAGTAGCTGATTTCCTTCCTGAGATTATAAGGTGACTAAGAGAATGTGAATATATTAAAAATTTTAATAAACCTACGGATTTCATAAATAGTTACGTACTTTTAGGGTAGACAAACATTGGAAGTATGATCATAGGTCTTTTGACAAATTGAGTATAACTGAATTTATAACAACTAAAATATTATATTCTCTGTAAGTTTGATTTGTATACATTTTGTATTGCGTATATTTTTGTTGCTGTAAATAGTTAAACGCATTATGTGGCATTATTATTATTATAACTAATGAGTATGTGATAGCATGAATATGAAATATAGACGATAGGTTACTAATCCACCGCCCAACAATACGTTACTCTTAGTCTCATATCGTAGACGTAAATTGCGAACTACGCTTCAAAATGACGTTTGTAATCGCTTGATTGCATTACGGTATAAATTACATACACTTTAACACCCATCCCTTGCAGACCGTGTCCATCTCCGCAATTGCGGAGTTATTCATTTATGACCATATTAAACCCACTATTCACCAAATAGTCAATAGCCATGTGACAGGTGATGACTATTGCCGCTACTGCATGTTTTCCCTATTGGTATTAACACGTGGTCAGTCAGATGGTCGCCCATCATGATACTGACCACGTGTAACGTTGCTTAACTTCGATAATCGTGTTAGAATCGTGGTATTAACATGGACATTTAATATCTAGTCAATGTCAACTTATACATATATCGAAAATGCGTTAATTGATTTTTCATAGCCTTATTATTATAATTTATGTAATTACCTACATAATAAAAAAAAGATTCGGACTTTATCAAAGTTCTGTAGTCACTGCATTGTCTACAATAATGTTTTCATAATAAACGATTGATTGAATTGCCTGTTATGGCGTAGGCTCGCTTACTAACGTAAACATATCATACTTACACATCAAAACTCCACAAATAATATATGATTTACACCACACACACACACATTAAGCACAAATGTATATTAATGTAGCCATAGAGGAAAATCACGAGAAAAACAGCCAGCACAAAATACCGAAGCAAAGAAAATTACGAACATAGAAATACTCGCTAAAAACGAATTAACACATTAAAATAACACAGTTTTACACTAAACACGTTTGTAAAACATTAAAACACTACATTATTGGCGTCTTACATGTTTTATTTGAACGTTATCGCGTAAATTTTGTTTTCAAACTATTTTATCGATGAATACACAACTATCAGAATTGAGCGCGCGCGCAAAACTGACGTTTCGTTAGGCGGGATTTCATTTCCACAATATAGCATTGAAGCGCTATAACTAGCATTGATACAAATATGTAGATATTATATTTACTTTCTTGTTTTGATTAGAGTATGTTTTTATACTAATGTCGGCGGGTTATTATGTAGAATTAACAATAATATACACTTTAACAAAAAAAACTAATTAAGGATATTCTTGTAAAATTAAAATGTCGAAATAATAATGGGGAAACATAATTATAAAGATCTCTTCTATCCTAAATTACTTATTAATTACTCAATATACTTCTAATTTATTTTTAATGTTATTGTGATTAATACCAGTAATAACAATAATAATTAATACCAGTCTTACCTATCTGAGTGTAATACTTTATTTGTGTTTAAAGTGTTATTAAACCACAAAATGTTACTTCAAATACTTCAATCATTCTTAAAATTCCAACCCAACTGCACTGCAATCAACCTAACACCATTTAGCACTCCAACCGCTAGATCTAGCACACAATAAGAATGCAACAAGACAGTGTGAGTCAGCCGTCCGCTACCTCAAGGCGGTATTCCTAACACAATAAGGGTCAAAGTGACCCTCAGGTCAGGGGGTGATTGGACCCTACCTGTTACCAAACAGGTATTGGGATACACGAAATTCGGCTACCTTGGTCAAAAAGGATCACTGTCGGGTTTTTGAGATCGATTCATACGTAACAATGTTGTTAGACGAACTGGGGCCAAGTCTACTATTGCGTTTTAGCACAATTGTTGTTCAATATTACTTTAATAATAGTGTGAAGATGTTAGAGGAAACGCAAAAGTAACCGCCATTTTTAAGACGATTTGTTAATTCTTCGTTAAGATTCTAGGAAAATTGAAAGGATAATATCCATTATTCATGATATTCATTATTCATATTATGAAATAAACATACAGATGGGGTTAGTTATTATTTAATGGTATTGTATTCGAAAACTAAATTTACGCACTGTCAAAAATCTAACAATTAACGTTACGTTTCACAATAAAACTAAAACGTCGGTAGTTTAGTTCGCTGTAGCTTAGAGATTCGGCGTAGCTCAGTTGTTTAAGGTTTTAGTCTGTATCTGTAAGTGCATGGATCAAACCCCGAGACATTACCAATAGAAATGAAATTTTCTCATTTTCTATGTACATTTCTGAAACGGCATATACGGTGAGGGAATACTTCGTGAAAAAACTTACCTCCTATTTCCCGAACAGATAATTAATAGTGCTTGTAAATGGCGACGCGGCTTGCCAACATTGAATACTGAGTGTCTGGTCAACACGTGGGTTCGAGGTGGCCGTGCAATTACTATCTCTGGTTTTATTATCCCTAATATCCTGCCCATGTCTGAGAATTGAAAAGAACGTAATAAATTATATTTTTCCTGGAATGTTATTAAAGATAAAAAAAGGAATAAATGTTTCTCTTAAGTGTTTTGAAGATATACGATAGCCATAATTCGTAACTATTTTCTTTTTCTTTCTTTGTAACCAATAAAATG
Source organism: Leucoptera coffeella (assembly GCA_030578115.1). Classification (NCBI taxonomy): domain Eukaryota; kingdom Metazoa; phylum Arthropoda; class Insecta; order Lepidoptera; family Lyonetiidae; genus Leucoptera; species Leucoptera coffeella. The sequence goes on along the minus strand of JAMBLF010000650.1, from coordinate 14,980 downwards.
TTAAATGGGCTTAGATTGATCAGACACTTACTATTTCATGCTAGTCTGGGACGTAAAAAGAATGCTAACTAGCTGCCGTTCTTCCCGTCATGTCGTAGGAGGTGACTTAGGGACTAGGGGTAAATGAAATCTATCGAGCGATGGGCCTGCATCCTGTCACCAATGTACCATATGTTATCACACACACGCTTCACGACTAGTGTAACACACTCCCTTTTTTATTATGGCGGGGTAGTCAGAGGCTTGAATGCCCAATGGCTCCGAAATTTTGAAGGCATGTTAGGTATGGGTCATTCGAAGCCCGCGTATCACTAGATAGACAGCACCCAACGTGATAGGTAGTGAACCGTATCGCCGTATATGTTATCACTACCCCAATATACGAGTACATGCTATAACCCCGGACCCTTAGTCGTTTCCTACATGCAGGAAAGAACGGCAGCTAGTTAGCATTATTTTTACGTCCCCTGGATATACAAGGGGAGGTACGTAATAAAACTGCATGTTCATTTTATTATTGCCACTTTATTATTGTATTATAATTTTGTAATAATACTTAAGTAACTGTTACACTATTATTTATTTTCTGGAACGGAAGTATAGTAGGTACAAATTTTGTAAATTTGATTAAAATATAAACCTTTGGACATGATTTAAAACCTGAGTAAACATAATTGTTCTAATACATACAAACCCTTACGGGGTAGTCAGAGACTTCAGTGACCAACGGCGGTACTACAATAAAATTAATCATAGTCTACATTTCACCATATAGTCAGTACCTAACCTGACAGGTGGCGTTTCGGTCACAATGTACAAATACTGACTATTAGCCTTACAGTATCTTTGGACAAGGGGCAAATAGCTAAGTGAATAGAAATCAAAATGTATGGGACTCGTTTTGGATGATCACGTGACTTCACTAATGCGTAAGTCAATGCCATACATTTTACGATCCCATACATACTAATACATTCACGTCCTTCAATCGCTTTCGGGATGGACATAACCTCAGAGATTCAGTATCTCCTAAGTCACCTTTTAGCATAAATATAAGGGTTGTGACGTTATATGGAACATTGGGGCCAACAACCATTTGCCCCAGTCCCTCAGTCATATCCTACGACATGCCGTGAAGAACGGCAGCTATTCACCATTCATTTTATGTCTCAGATTAGCACATGACAGTCTCATATATTTTGTTTATTGTTTTTTTGCCACTTGTCTAAAGGTACATTCCCTCAAGATGTTTTCCCTCATCAATATACATATTTACTACAATATTCATATTATAATAAACATTTACTAAGAAATATTCAATAAACATATATTATGCAAATCAATAACGAGTGATATATAATAATTATGAATTTATAACGCTGCTGTACCTGAGGTTCTGTTTCGATTACCAAAGTTAAGTTACTCTATACATGATCAGTAACAAGATGGGTGACCACATATTATGAATTTAAGAGAAAACAGCTCAATGTATATAAAACATATTTTTTCATAAAAACTTCAAATACATAACACAAACATCATTTCTAACTAAAATGAGCATTACTACTGGAATCCCTTTCGGGATAGTCTGAGATTGAAAGACCACCATCATTTTTGGCCACTTTTGACAAGTCAGTACTCAATGTGACAGGTGGAAATGTCAAAATACGGTCACTGACTGTTACCTAACCCGCGAAATAAGCAGGTTTCCTCACGACATTTTCCCTCACCGTACAAGTTACGTATTTCATAATCAATTGCGAAAACTTACATAGAATTGCAGATGCCTTATGCAGTACGTGCCTAACTCTAGAAAACATTAACAAATAACCTAATACAATTACATTGCCATTAAAATTCACTTAGCCTAAATTAATAATAGTAATTTACTTATCTTTGGTTAAGACGTTGATTTGTAGGAAGAAATTGTGATCTTTAGATAAAATATTTACAATTTACTTAACGATACAACTAAGTAAAATTTACTACCAGCTTATCTGGCACGGGATTGGTTTACAACTAGCTGTCTTTCTGCTTTGTATCTTGAAAGACAATTAAAATAGTATGGGTAAGTTTTTTATTCGGTTCGCACTCCTATTTTTTAAAATTACTAACCATATGCTTATTTTAAAAGTTTCTTTATTCTTCATTGTATTATTATATATATGTATACTCACGTCCTCACTCTCAATATTACTAAGCCAATATATTTTTCATGATTCTACTATTATTTATATATTTTTCATTATACTTATATTTTTCATTTAGTTCGATGTATTTAGCTACTGATTGAGAGTAAGAAAAAACTAAATAAAACGGCTATAAGGACGTGAGTATTAACGTGTTGATAAGTGTATGTATGATGGAATAACACACAACCAATGTTATAGAAACATGATACTGTTTCTAATATTATCTAGAATCCACAGTATGCCCTAAATTTCCAAATTCATTTACCTTTTACACAACATCCAAACCCTAAACACTGGCCTTTTCAATTAACACACAACCTTTCAATTTAAATTTACCGCATAGTATCTCTTCTTAGCAACCTATTTACTCTATAAATTCTACTCTTATATGTCTCTATGGGACTTCTGACGAGCAGTTTTGTAGCTGCAACCCTAGTTACAGCCGCCTTGTAACTTTCGGGTGACAAAATGGCGGGGATTTCGCGCGTCCTCAAAATGTCCGCCGGAGAAAATGGCTGCTCCGACAACATGGCGTCGATGTCGGCGTCTGTTGACGTGAAATTGCTTATTGGCGTGCAGAGCGGGATCGCGTTCGACCATTTGCGGTTTCTGTGGAAAATATGCAACTATTAATTGATAGCTAAATCTATACAGTGTAGAAATACAAGAATTATTGAAGGTTATGTCCCGGGAAATGACTCTAGTTTCAGGTATTTATTTAAAAAGAAATATGTCTCAAAGAGTGTAATACCAGGTTTATATTTATTTAATTAAAGATACAACTTAAATAAAAAAAAGTTGGGACAACGGATTTGGAAACCAAATATTCCAGTCAGTTTCTACCCACTCCGCTACGCTTGAACATACGTTACATTTACAGTCCTGCTTACCAAAATACGTGACTGCTACGGTACGAAAACTCATCATCATTTAAACCTGCTTTATCTTAAATATAGACAATAAGTCTGCACCTGTACACGACAAAGGTAGGCTATTTGCAGTTCTCCCAACTCTACAAAGGGACGTAAGTATTTATTATGTCAAAAACTTACTTGAGACACTGTAAGGTGGGCGAGCCTTTGAGTTTGAACCCTTTCTCGCAGGTGAAGTTGATGCTCTCCCCGATGCGGTAGTAGAACTTCACCGACGACATGCGCCCGGAGATGGTAGTGCCAGGGTAGGTGCATGCTTGGGTACCTGGGACAAACGGTACTTAATAATCTCTTGTTAAGCAAAGATCATTTTCACCAGTCAGACAGCATTTACGATATATTGCAAAAAGGATATTCATGATATTTAAATCTTTTGTAATCTTTAGAATAACTAGGGTGACGATTGCATTTATGTAGAATAATGGAAAAAGATAGATTTTTTCCATGCATTCAATTTAAGTAAACCTAATACGCTAATTCACTTTGGATGATATAAACTTTCCAGTAACGAATAAAAATAAATTCATATGAAACATTGACTATCAAGTGAATAATAAATACATTTTTAGTGAGGCCAAATGCGACTTGCGACCTGCCAAATACCCTTCAAAAGATATCTAAAAACCGACATATTTTATTATTTTAAATGTCCATATCATAGTCCTTACATGTAGGTGGCTTATCACTCCATCTACCGCTATCCTGGCACACCAGGATGGGTCTTCCATGCAGCGTGTGTTCAGGGTTGCAGTGGAACTGAAGCACGTCACCAGCCTTGTACGGAGCTCGGCCCAGGACGTACCCAGACGCTGGTGGTGGTACGGGGGGACAGGACACTTCTGTGAGGGTAGAAGGATCTGATAAGATTGAGCATTATGTCAAGGTATGTAGAGCTATTATCCATCTGCATCCTAAGTTTAAACCATCGAAGCATTCCCTTTTGAAAATTAGTCAAGGTATTCTGCTTCGGAATTTTTCCTAATAATACTTTATTTGCTTCTAAAATGTTCATGATTCAAAAACGTCGTGTTAATAAAGGTAACTTTATTATATAAAAACTTACGCGATAAGTCCCGTTAGTTATTAATCATGAATATAAATCGCGAATCTCTTAAAACTGTAATTCTAAAATGTTATGGTACCTACCCCTAAAATGCGTATCAATGATCGTATTTCACCATGTACCTAGACGCATGATGAATTAGTGATACCTTTACCTCATATTAATAAGTTAGTTTTAGTTTTTAATATGTATTAGAAATTACTAAAAAACCCCTACTCTTAGGAAAAAGTAATATAAGCAGTCGAGAAACCAGAAACATGCATCCATTGTCCCTATAATCCCACATACTACAATACCTCTGCAAACAGGGTAAGGTCGAGACCACTGGGCGTCCGGGAGACACACGGTTTCCTGGGATCCCTGAAGGGTCCACCCCGGCAGGCAAGAGAAGGCAGCTCGACCACCAACCCCGCGGGAGATCACAGAAACCCTGGGTTTCCTTTCACCCTCGTCCAAAGGTGTGTCCAGCTGGACCTCTCCACATTCTACACCTGGTCAGGAAAGGAGGGGTTGTTAATAATGATGGAATATTAATCACCAGTAAACCAGAGAAGAATATTATATGTATATATAGTCTTATGATAGATGGTGAGACCTACTTAAATATGTACATATAGATATAAATATTATAATAGACTATTGTAAGGTAAAAAGTGGTTTTTGGTGGCCAAAAGTCTTCCAACGATAACTCAGGCCTCGACTGTCCCGAATGGGTCATCGATCATAAAATGTATGTTTATTAGGTGTCATTTCATAAACACGTAAGTATGTGCTGGGCTCCAGTCATGGTCCCCAGTTCATGCGTGGAACTTATTGCTATTTCAGAAAAACAGGAGTATCCGAATAACTATTACAACATTTATGTATATCGAAAGTTCATAATTATAGTATCACCACAAATCTAATTTTCTACGAAACCCCACATAAACCTTCGAAGAGCTACTATCAGCCTAAGCAACTTGGTTTCAACGTTGCAATCCTACCCTGAACCTTATCAATTTTTCTAAGCATCAAGTTATACCACTTACTTTCACAGACTGGCAGCGGTGCACTCCAGTTGCCAGAAGCCCTGCAAACCAGCGTTGGAGCTCCGAGCAGCGCATTGCCATTTTCACAGGAAAAGTGGAGCTCAGTTCCCAGTCTAGTGCCTTGGCCACTCGCTACCAGACCTCGTCGAAGGGGTAGCGGAGGGCAGTGGACGTCTGTGTAAGCGAAAGCGTTCATTAAAATGTTTAAAAGATGTTGAAAGGTTAATGATAATGAAATGGACATGCTGAAAAAGGATGACGTACCCTTGATAGGTAGAACAAAAATTTACGATAACTTAAGGGGGTCGAATATTCACAATTGATTGGTTAGTGATGTTTGTCCACATCGAATCCAGTTTGCACTAACGACACAGGTGGTATTCCTTGACACCATCTGAAAGTGCTAACTATTCCTTATCCCAAGTATAAGCTAGGTTGATTCACGATATGCTCCTTTATCATCATCCCAAAGGGGCCCTTGATACTTTAATAATATAATTAATCCAATGTTTTTGACCTACCCTCAACAATGATCTCGACCTGATGGCTCTGCCTGGCCGGAGTCTCGCACTTGTAGATCCCTGAGTCCTCCTTCTGCGCATTCAGGATGCTAAGCCGGTATTCCAGCTGGCTGTCCCTGCCAGGGTCCGTGCTCCAGCCCTCTGGGTACTTGGTTTCTAATCTGAGGACAGATGGAAAATGAATAGTTTATTTTTATTTCTAATGTGAAGCTGAAGGGAAAATATCAAAGATTTTTCTTCTATAAATTGGTCTTGGTGAGGAAGATGTAAAGTTGTTTGTAGATGTCAGGTCTATATTTACATACATACATATGCTCCACGACTTGTGTATACACACTCCCTTTTTTATTATGGTGGGGTAGTCAGAGGCTTGAATGCCCATCTCCGAAATTTCGAAGGCATGTTAGGTATGGGTCATTCGAAGCCCGCGTATCACTAGATAGACAGCACCCAACGTGATAGGTAGTGAACCGTATCACCGTATAAAGACACTGACTATTATCTATCCTGAGGGATAGGCAGGTTTCCTCACGATGTTTTCCCTCACCGTTAGCGATTGTAAATTATGTACGTAAATGAAAAACACATTTAAATTTCATTCATTGGTACATGCCAGAGTCGGGATTCGAACCTAGGACCTTTCTCATACGAAGTCCGAGATCTTACCCACTGGGCTACAGCTGTCTATATTTGTAAATAGTCTTACAACTTATTTTGTCCTGACGACCTGGTGAAAAGTAAACTTTAAGCAGCCATAGATAGAAAAAAACAATATTGTTATTAATTTTAGTTTAACACTTATATTACTCAGATTCTCCATTTCTCATCTCTTAAGAACAAAGACGACTATAACCTACAATTCTCTATTCATACCACACCAAACGCATATACTCACTCCGGATTATGCAGCGTGACATTCCACTTGGGGTTGCCGAACCTCCTCATCCAAAGGCACTCCATGTGCAGCATGGTCCCTGGGTAGACCAGGAGCCGTCCGTCGTTGGTCTGCGCGATGGGCCCCTGCGAGTGCCGGAACAGGATGGTCGGTGGTTTTTCCACTGAAAGCAGACGTTGTATGGGCTAATTTTGACAAAGGGGACGAGGTCCTTTTATGGCGAGGAGGTTTGACTATTAGGGTAACCGCCTTCGTAAATATAAAGACCTAAGATAATACGTTTCTATAAAGCCAATAATAAACGTGACTCATGTCCCATGTTGCTATTAGTTATTCCGTTTTTGAAGAATATGGACGATTCGCTCACAATATTTTCTCTCATCGCAGAAAAATTCCATAGATTTATGCTCATCTTGGAAATATTAGTAACTTTCCCATCCTTTGTCCTTCTACCTCAACTAATTATACTTACTTTGTCTCTTCTTAATATTAATCTTATAACGCGGTGACTGAGAAGCATGTTGGGAGTGCCTTTAAATTAGTGAATTAAAAAATTTGTTAAAAGAGAAGGTTGCGGTGTGCAAGAAGATGTAGTGACTAACATTGAAAATGGCATGCTTTGATGGTTTCGACATGTTATATGGATGAATTATTTGATTGAAAAATGGAATATATCTGGGTGAAGTGGAAGGGCGGTTGCGTAATGCGTGCTTAATAAATAAATAGATAAATACCCCTCTAAAGGGGATCATGCTTGATGTGTATGCCTGAGTTAGTCTTATTCACGTCTTCGTATGTTATTTGCGAAAACTTGAGGTCCTTAGATCGATTCTAGCCGCTCATTCCTGTGCAAATACTCACTAGCATAGTCGTTCTCCTGATTCAGTCCGTCGCAAGAGGGCGCCACTCCATCCCACTTCCCTCCAAGGCATCTCCTCGATCGTGAACCCGAGAACACATACTTGCCAATGTCACTGCATCTGGAGAACAGTAAGGTATATTATATACAACTGTTCTTTCTAAGAAAACACGTATGGCCATGATAGCAGTTTTCACAATCAATAAGAGTGATTATCTTCCGTAACATGAATGATCCACAAATAAGCTAATTGTAGAATAATTTATAACCTTAGACTACGTGTCAATGGATTCAAGGAACTCAATCAAGAAAATAGTATGCCTGAATTAAGAATCTGCGTTATGCCTTGTATATATTTCTAATTTACTCTTACTTGAATATAAATTCATTTACCTTGAAACGATGATAGATCCAGGTGGAAACTCCACAGTCTCTGTGACCTCCAGGTCGTTGTAGAAGGACACTACATGAGGCTCCTCGTTGGAGAAGGTACAGCTGTTATTGTTTAGCAGTTCTTCTTTCTGAGCCTCTATTTCTTCTGCAGAATATAAAACCTTATGAACATCGCAAAATGGATGAGTCAGATAGATAAAGGAAACAAGGATATAGATAAACAAGCGTTGGATGAAAGGTTCTGAGTTACACACTCAGCCAGAATATGTACCAATAGGAACTGTATTTAAAAAAGTCATGGGCGTTTTTGCTGTAAAGTAATTAGATTTAAATCCGCATAGCCCCAATTCCTTTCATTAAAAGGTAAGGTATATTTTTTAACTTTGCACCATAATAAAAATTCAGTATACGCTTCATATTTGAGTTGAGCTCAACACGTCAAAAATTACCATTTAAAATGATATGAAAAATACTAAGCTTACAATAAAACTTTTTTTTCATTTTTCATAACTTAAGGGTTCTTAGTTCCAGAATACTCACCACAATCATAACTCTTCCCCACCCAATGTCCCTGCTCACAAATGACCTTCCACGAGGTCTTCTCCATTATGGAGGCGATGCAGCTGAACGTGATCTCTGTGCCGTGAGGATAGCCATCCAGGGTCTCATTCACTTCTTCTCCATCATGGAATAGAAGAGTCCCTTGGACCCTGAGTGGAAGAAGAAGATTAGACCTCTATAGGCTTGTATAGAAAATCTACGATTAAAGTAGGTATTTAAAAAATGTTAAGGTATATTACAATTTATATTATTGTTATTTGTTAGTTAGAGTTATATGTTAAATTATGGATTTAGAGAAATTAAATAACAATTAGTTTACTTCTAGAAGTAATAAATCTACATTAGTTAAGTTTAAGGATAAAGGAAATATGCAATTTTAAATCATGCAAATAATCAAAAGTTTAATAATATTTTAAAAAATTAACCGGTTAATATGATAACTTATTGTAAATTGAACATTTCTTTAGAGATCTAATGAACTTAGGATTTCTTTATGGTTTAAGAGAAAAAGAATAGCTACTTTACAATCTACGACCCAAACTACTAACAACAATCTAGTTAAAAGCACATGAGAAGTCGAAAAAAAGAGTTTTAAAATGAAGCAACTAGAATAAGGTTGAAATATGGAAATCGATACTGTAATAACATGGAATATAGATGAAATGAGACATTTACTAAATGATATTAGCGATTCTGGTGATGTTGATTCTAAAACTGAGACAGATGATATTTCTGATAACAGAGAAGCGAAATTCCGAACCTAGGTTGTTCTCACCAAGGCTTCACATTTTTCAACACCTGCGTTCGCTTCAACCTTCCGAGACAGCAATGGCAAGGGATAGCAAATCAATAAACAAATTCTGTCGGGTGCGGATTGTGGGATTTTTGTAGATATGACAAAGAGGACACTGTATCCTTAATATTTATTATAATAATTATTTTCATTTAATACTAAGTACCACCTGATTAGACTAGATTTACCAATAGGTAATTAAATAATTTAAAGTACAACTTCTTTTTCATATCTGTAACAGTTTGCATAAGCCAAAGTTACAAACAGATTACATATTAGCTAAAATTACCGTTTTATAATAAAAATCTGTATGTACTTTTGACTTATCTAAATTGTTTGTCTTAAAAATCGTGTTGTGTTGCTTTATAATAGCATATTTTTGACTTTTTATCATAAAAATAAAAACAACAACCATCAATGGCTAAAAATATGTTACTTATCAACATGATTTTTACTGACCGGTATTTCATATTATAAGGGATTTAATATTATACTTATCAAGCCAGGAAATATAGCAGAACTACAGAATAATGAAAGCATGCAGTGACATGGAAGCAAAAGCAAAATAAATCAGTAGTGCTACACGTTTACAATGATATAATAGAATAGATGATGAAGAAGTTCGAGTTAAGAAAAACAAGAAAAGCATTTTCAAAGTAGGAGTAGCAGAAAAAGCAAGGGCAGATAGTAAGCCAAGATTCAATGCACTAAAAACCTAGCTCCGAATATAGATTACCTGGCAGGCGGTCCGCAGTCAGAGGATGAGAGTCTTGCCTTAGTTTCTGACTCTAGTTCTGCCAAATCCTCTCGGTGTATGTCGAGGCCACTTTGGTATTCCGATGTAGGACGAGCTCTTGAGAGATTTGCTGAGAATGAAGTATACATATTTTAACATATATAGGTAGGTAGTTCCAGAAGCGGACAGGGCCCATACTTCACTAATTCATTTTAGCCCCAATATTACTTCAGTTTCGATACTGTGGCACTTCAGTGGCCGTAATTTGACACTTTTGGCACTCCACTAACAAATTTTGGCCACTGAGGGGCTATCGAACTACTTCTGCGTCTGAAGTACAAAAAAAGCTACTCCACTAACCAAACGTCAGTCAATGTCAGTTCAATATCCTTATATTTCGTACTCCACTATTGACATTTCCATACTTGAGTGGCCATTGAAGTGCCACTGAAGCACCACTGACTCGCTATTGAGGCACAAGTGTGGCTGTCCAAATATTAACAGAGTGCCACTTTTACGCAGACGCAGAAGTAAAACAATAGCGACGCAGTTGAGTGGCTGTCAAAGTTAATTAGTGGAGTAAGGGCCCAGGTCTATAAATGTTCCAATTATAATATATTATGATTAAGTTATGGTACAGTGTGTTAATGTCGGCAAATTAAATACTAGTAAGCATCAATTCTGTGTAATAAATCTAAGGCCTAGTTTGGATAGAATTACCTACCTTAATAATCAAAAGCTTACTGTAAATGTAATAGCAACCATTCATCGATTCCTGACAGAGAAGTCACACATCTTACTTACCCAAAGGTCTACAAAAGTCATGGACTGTGGGCTGGAGTCGTCCCAAATGGCAGTTCAGCGTGGCTGGCGGTGAACGACCAGGGTCACAGGCGATGGTCACTGATGATGCATGAGCGACGGTTAGACCTGCTCTGTATCCTGCTTCGTATGATGCACCAATAAGTGTTGGTAGCTCACATGGTGCTGGAATGAAATTCGTGATGAAAATGTTTAGAAAAATATTTAAATAAAGTCAAAAGCATTCCCATAAAGACATCAATTAACATAAAACAATAATATCTAAGGCAGTTTTAGCATATCGACTCATTTCAACTGTAACGAATACGACAATATACCTTCCTCAAAAATTGTGACTGTAATAAAAAAATATTGATTGCCATTTAGAGTACCCGCCACATACGGTGGCAGTAGCCAAACTTGGAACTAAATTTGACGTTTCCGCAATTGCGTGTTATTTTGTATGAAAGGTAAATTTAGTATTACCAGCGTTGTGTTTTTTGCCCACTCTTTGTAATTTTTATGTTTGTTAAGGGTGATTATAATAAATTGATTTCCGGAGTTTCTTGTTAGTTCTTCTCCAAGCTAGGGTCTCCGCTAATCTAACCTCGGTAAAAAATATGTAAAGACAATGCTCAGTGCCATGTTTGAAATAGTTTTTTTAATTTATACTTAGATCATAAGATAACTTTCAAAGAGAGCTTGTGATATTTATAATTTTGAAAAACGACAAATTTAGTTCCAAGTTTGCCAACAATATCGTCACGAAAATCTGAGATGCAAGAGTGGCTAAGAAGCAAAAATCTTTATTTTGAGGATAGCTGGACAAAGCCACTTTTTACCGTTTACCACGTTAGGCGATAGGGATCATAATTATTGTTAAGGAAAAACTGGCACACTGCTCACTTTCTTTGTAATCTTTATGTTTGTTAATTATAAAAATAATAATCTTTATTGTTGTTATACTTAGATCATAAGATAACATTCAAAGAGAGCTTGTGATAGGGCCTATTTTAAATAAACATATTTTGACTTAGATATATTAATTTGTTTTATTTGAGTTTATAGCTCTGCAACCAAAGATCGTTACAAATGAAACCTCAATATAATGTATCGAGCCGTATGGCACAGTGAGTGCTAGTTTTGGCGTGTTTACTGGCAACACTGGATTACGCGACTGTGGCGACGCCTCCAACTGCCACCGTATGTGGCGGGTACTCTAGTGACACACATCTGTAGCTTTTTATAGTTACGTATCAAGTAATGTGACAATCACTATTAACATAGATACCGACTGTTATAGGATTGATTTCCTAGTTAATAAATTACCTGGCACACACTCTGGCATCCTAGTGACAGCCCATTCTCCCAGCCAGCAACGGAGATTAGCGGGACCTTGCACGTTGTACCTAAAATGGACATACAAAATTAATAACAAATGAATTTGAAGCATTTTACCATTTTACTATTACCCTCAAAAATAAGTAACTACGCGTATTTTTTTTAGATACCTGGAAATAATTAATTTATTGAAACAGACGTAGCTTTTGGGCCCACACCAATTAATAATGGCAAGTAGGCAAATGCAGTTAGTGAAATAATTTACCTATTTTAGAGGGCATTCTTCAAACGGTAGGTTCTCAATTTTTGAATTTTTATCTATACCAAATAAAATACTTTACGCAGCTTAAACAAAGTCAACAAATATAGTTTCTAACCCATATTCACAATTGAAGTTGACGACTTGTCCGTTAGGCACCGGATCTGTCTCATTCAGCTCCTTTTCCTCAGCTGTCGTGGGCAATGGGATCACCTGACTGGGAGATACTGGGTCTGCAGGCTCAGCTGGTATCATGGTGAAGATGCCATATTCTATGGATGGTACATGGCAGGGTACTGAAATAGAAAAGGTTTTGTTACCTCTTTTGGTCTATAGGGGTTTATAAATTATCGTAGGTACTCCAGTTTTGTTAGAGATTTGATTGACCATGACACATATCACCATATAAGGATATTAGTTGATACATTTACGAAGTTTTTTTTTAATTTGGGTTTGATTTTCGTTTCGTCATGATTAGGTGACCAACAATATCGGTAGAGAACGTAAAGTACTATCACAAATATATTTGAAAATTGCAACAACATTTGAAAAAAGTAACAATATAAGCTAAGGTTTAGGTCAAATAAAATAAGACAGAAAATTCGAACCATTCCTCAGTCAAACGAAGTAAAATACAAAATGCACTCAAACTCAAATGCAATAAGATCCAAAATCGATAGCATTCACTTAAATATACCTGTTGCGCAACTTAGATTTTTCTAAAGCATCCTACCACGTAGATCTACCACTTACAAATCTCGCATTGGGGTTTCAATGGTTTCCAACGCCCTCTTACGCATTTAGCTGTTGAATTTGGTTCTAGGTTCAACCCATAGCCTTTACCACACGCCACTCTTATGATGGTGCCTGAAAACATAATAATTCATTGCATAGTGTACGTCTTCTAGATAGGTAAAGTAAGTTTAGATCAAGCCTAATTTTCTATAGATAGTCAACCTAAGTTGACGATTGAATTGATAATTTCTATCCAATACAATGTAAAATGTTTCCTTTTAGAAATTATCTATTTAGTTCGCCCTTCATATAGCTGTTTAAAAGACTGCTTATTGCCTGTTCAAATAAGTTTCTCAAAATTGTTTTCCCTCACGTAAGAATGACCTGTTTTATAAATTACGAACACATACAATTCTTTCACACCTACAGAAAAATGCTAATCCTTTGTTTACTTTTTGTTTAGGTAAAGGCGAGCTTATAAGTCGTACATAAAAATAGTTACATACCTGAACTAAACGTATTATTAGGCTCTCGTCCAGTCTTCACTATTTCAAGATTAACATAGGGTTCACTCTGTATTGGTTCACAGGGGCTTTTGGGTCGACCCTTCTTCGTTTTTTCTGTTTGATTAGAGTTGCTACCATTGTCATTGACCTCTGTGCTTTGATTTTCTTCGTCTGACTCGTAGGAATCTTTGCCACTGTCATGGCCGCCTTTTGAACCTCTCCCTCTGTTAATAAATATGTTAAGTTAATTATATTCATTATAATATTAATTATATTCATTAATTATATTCATTGTTATATTCATTTCTATGGACTATTTTATTTATTATGTTTCAGTAAACGTTCGTAATCTTTAATAGGTATTAAGTGACTTTGATTTGTATTTTCCAATCGGAGAATATATGGACCATTCAAAATACAACTACAATAGAACACTCTACAGTTAATCATCATAATTTTGCCTCAATGGTCCTTAATTATATACATGGTTACCAAAATGACAGATGTCATTCAAAAAAAAAACCAAAATGTTACCAAGCTTAGAAATTATGATAGTTAAACTTACGACTTAGGAACTGACGCAGTTGTTTGGTTTAGCCTATCCGTTTTTCTATTAGTTCTTTTCTCTCTCTTATCCAAACTGTTATCTTTTTCCGTCGAATTTGTACTCTTATAATTTGATTCTCCGTTTCTCTTTGAATTATTCAAAGGTATAACTGCTAACTCATCTAAATACTCTCTTATATTATTAGACTCCAAAACTGATCTATTTAACGATCTTTTAACTCTAGTTTTATTTGGTTTCATATCTGATTCAATTCGACTTTCAGAGCCTACTAGTTCCAAATCAATATTCCTTCGTACATCTTCCTCGTTGTTACCAGAATTGAGATACCTCTTCCTTCTTCTATCTAAGTATTTTTCGAAATAATCATGTTTCAACTTGTTCACGTTACCGATAATATTTTCTGGCCCAACAAGACTATGATCTGGGAACATACCGCCTTTCAATATAGTTATATTTGGTATTTCTTCTATTGAATCAATGTTATCATAGTCTGTAGATACATCAGTCAAATCTGGTTTATAAGCGGGTTGATAAGACAGGAACTTGTGTGCTATGGGGTCTCCCTCATTATTGTACACAGTATAAACTGCAGTAGGTAGATTATCGTCTTCAGTAGATAAATTTGCAGTGAAATCATCGTCAGATTCATCAAATTCAGCATCGTATTTCTTCATTATTTTGTAATTAGCATGTCTCAAGTTGTGTTTTTCATTAGCACTGTTGTATTTTTGGTACAAGTCTTCTACATCTTTCTCTTTTTCCCTTTCCATAGCTTTCTGCTGTAGTTGGTTGTAATA
>JAMBLF010000649.1:0-223742 GCA_030578115.1 Leucoptera coffeella | reverse complement strand
TGTAAGTATATGTATTATATTGTTATTCATGTGTTTTAATGACCTCGATTCCCGGCTTTGGCATGTCAATCAATGAATTAATTTTAAATATGTGCTTTTAATTTACAGTCGCTAACGATGAGACAAAACATCATTAGAAAACCCGCCTATAGGTAAGAGCCAGTGTCTGTATACGGCGATACGGTTCACTTTGGTCACATTGGGTGATGTCTATCTATACCTTCGAAATTTTGAAGATGGGCACTCAAGACCGACTGCCCTATTACAATAAAAAGGGAGATACCAGTCGTGAAGCATATGTTTGAATGCATGTATAAAAACATCAATAAAAATAATATAAATTATTATTACTTATATTTTTGTTATATATTTAAGACGCGTGATATTTCGTTAATACATAATAGCTTTCAGTTCAATGGTGACTGCTTATATTCCAATACTTGGACTACTTAATTAATGTATATGATTTATAATTAAGCATGCAGAGTAAATATTTATAGATTTTAATTATACTATTCGTCATCACTGCAAAGTGTTTTTGACACACAGAAAAAGAAAAGGTTATTTTCTTATTTATTATTGTATAACAAACATTAAATCTAACTTGAGTAATTTTCAGATACATAAATGATTAATCATTGTAACCACATTACATGCTGATTTCCTAATCACAGGCAGGTTAATACCACCACAATCGCAAACAAGTTCAATCAGTCTATGCTAAGCTTTAGACTAGTATTTAAAAAATAAGTAAATACCAGAGACAAACCAAAACCAGTCTCAACCGTTAATTTGTAGATGGCACCACTCATGCATTGCATACTCTATGGATTTTTGTGACGTCATCGTTCAATCGAAAGTGCGACCGAAAGAAACGAACGAATGCCGAAACTAGCCGAATGGGTTCAAGTCCGATCCGTAGCAAGAATTAAAATCCTTAGTTCACCTATCTAGTGATAAAAATTGACCAAAATGCTTTTGTAGAACACTAGTAGGTTTATTCCAGTTTCATTTATACCGTGTACTTGTGAAAATCAACTTTTGAAACCTTGTATTTCGTGGACATAGTGAGAGTTTAGTGCGAGTGCAAGGGTGGTAACGAGAAATGTGAAGTATCTATGAAGTTCAGGATTGTAAAGCACTTTATTTTATATATTCAATGATGAGCGGGCGCCCTAGGACTACGTCATTCGCCGAGGGCAGCAAATCCGTTCGAAAAACATTCGATAATCAGACTCCAAAACCGCCTTTGGGTGGTGTAAAAATTAGTAGTAAGTACACCTAACCATTCTTTTGTCGGCCATCGTGATTTCTGTCTGTGACGTACTTATCGCTCATCTATAATTTTTTTTAAACATGGCAGAGAAATGCCTGCGGACTACGTAATGTTATTTCTAAATGCGTAATTTCATAAGATATTTCGTGATATCCTTGTGAATATGCTTCTTGCTTGTTAAAAATGGCTACGGCCTGCGCAATGCTTGGCATTTGCCACATAAGCGTATGACAGCTACATTACAGACAGAGGTGGCAGCTTACCATCATCGTCAGAGGCGATATCATACTTCTTGCGATAACAGCAACTATACAAAACCCGTAATGTGGCTTGTGTTCACTTGTATCTTGCCCGTAAAGGTTAAAATGACGTAATTCACTGGTTGATTAAATGCTCATTAGCTTTCCTAACCTTTCACATGCTTCATTACTTACCACACCTGGGTCTATATTTATCTGGCCCAGTATCATCTAATACTTAAACAATATTAAAATCATTACTGCACTCTTATTAGTATGTACTGTATTTAATATGGTGATTATTTTATCTGCTTTTGACACTTAGTATGGGTAAATGGACTTCGAATGGGTATTGGCAGCGTAGTGTTTCTCACCACTCAACATTGCAACATTATGGAGAAAAAAAACAGCAGCTACACCACAAGACACTTAGATAATCTTCTTTTTATGAATTATTTAATTACTGCCTTGGTTACATATAATGTTTAGATTTTTTGTTTGAGAACGTTTTGATTTGAGTTTTCACATCATTACAATCCCTATAAGTAACAATGGTAACACCTTTACTATATTTTGTTAAGTCAGTTTAGAATGCTCAGCTACTACAGCGACCATAAAATAGGTACAAGTACACTGCAGAAAAGTAGTTTTTGTTCATTGTAAGTAAAAATAAATTTATGTAATTTTCATACATAAAATTTAATACAATGTGGCACATCTCATTAGACTTATACAGCTTTTATTAAGTTATTTACAGAATTATTTTTATTCTCATTCCTATGCTATTGAATTATGTTTATTAGAACAATATTATAATTTAAACTTGACTTGAATATGTGCATTTGTTATAATTAACGTAACCCAACTTCTATCAACTACCATTATGCCCTACCCTACATGCCTATGTTTCATATCTTCTTCACACTCTGCATAGCTAGAAAATAGGGTTTCCTAAAGAGGTTCATTCATATGTTTTAATAATTTACCTAACTTACAAAATGTTTCATACTTTCACATCATAGATTGCATCTGAACGTTAATTGGATTTTCATAAAAATCAATCAATTCATATTGGTATCATGTAATGGCTATGGTATAAATAAGACAGGTTTTGAGTTTTATCCCTAAGAGGACCAAGAATCAATAGGAGTTTAAAAATTGAAATAGAAAAAGTTCTAATGCATTATTTCTGCTGTCATGAATTGCGGCAAGTTTGCTGTTTGAAGAGTTGGAAAATATAAACTCATTTATGTCTCATGACCTAGCGGAAGATAAATTATTAACTTCATTGTATTCAAAACCAATAAATAAGCATAATTTTACGTGTCCTTTAACAGGTGCTTTCATGAGATTGTAATAAGTAACATTAATAACTTAGTAATATTTCTATACTTTTTAAGTATTTATTCAACTAAAACCATAGACCATTCATAGACTCTGTGCTGTCATAGAGTTAACCAACATCAGTTATGTGTCTGATTTACCTTTGGAAAATCTAGTGGGATATTATTATTGAATATAATATTAATACAACTTAAATTGTTTATCATAATACATGCTCCAAAATTGCACAATCAGGTATGTTATATGCCATGACTCTAGTTATTATTAAGTTATAAATCATTAAGATATAGTTCTTCATAGTATTTCTATTCCATTCAACCATTATTTTGCATTTGATAAGATATATACTTAGTAGTTATATACCTATTTAGTTATCATTAACAGGCTTTAAGAAAGAATCAGCTATCTATTTATTTATTCAAAATCGCTGGTGATACTAAACGAGTAAGGAGTTTGTATTAAATTGTGTGAGAAATTGAGTTTATGCTATTAAGCAGGTACAAAATTCTCTTATCGGTTTTTAGTAACTAAATTCCAGAGTACAGTTTTAAAAATAATTAAATTTATTATGCAATTTATATGTTCAAGGTACTTTTTCAAAACTATTAGTAAATTTAACTGAAACAAAAGTGATACATTGCATTAGCAGTATCGTGTTTAAATCTTGATTTAATTTAAGTTAGTCTGTTACAATGATTGTGATTTTTTACAAAATATTAATTATTGAGGTCCGTTTGTTAAATCCTTGTAAGAAGGGAGATTTAAGAAACAAATATTCCTTGTAAGAAGGGAGATTTAAGAAACAAATTCTAGTATTAATTTGTTATGAATAAAGCAGGTGGTATTATTGAAAACCTTTATAATCCTTTTGATTAGAGCAGAGAGAAACCATATTATCGGGAGATATGGTAATATTTAATGGAATTAATCATTCAAAGAACTAGAGTAAAATCGTATTACCTATCATAATTTGGTAAACACTAGAGTTATTTATTGGACGCTGATAAGGAGTCAGTTCGGGGTTTAAGCATTGTATAGCAGATGTGATGTAATAATTCATTTTAATTTTTACTATCAGGGAGGTTAAAAGCTAATATGTACTTCATAACCATTATTACTAGCAGGGATGATCAGTTCAATTATCTATCTCCATTATTGTGGTGAAGGTAGGATATGTAACTTCCAATGTGAATTATGGGGTTCCATATCTAATGTTGCTGCGGATAGGCAATGATTTCTCTCGTCATATTTAAAGCAAATTAATATTATAAATGGAATTTCCTTAAATAAAGTGGGCTGGAGGTTCAAAACATTAACTTCGGTTTCGGAATTCATTGTAGAAAAATACTGAAGGAACAAATTATTTATAATTCCTTCATTTTATTTTTGACGAACAATGCAATTTTTCTTTTTACGTTTTTTGTTGTATCACGCAGTTTACTGCTTGGCCTTGACCGACACAACGTGATTCACAAGAACTTAATGAGATTATTGTCTTGATTTGTGTTACGTAGTCCGCTTTGTCACTACTTGTTACCGGGTAAAGAGTACTTGTATAACCTACCTATACTTACCGATTACAACTAATAAATCCAAGCCAGGCCTTCGCACGATATAGATAATTTAATGCATTCGCAGTTAATTTTCACAATTGTCAGTCCATTCATTGTTCCGCAAGGAGCTTGGAATGTACTGTGCATCGTAATAAAATACGTGATCCTTGTTATTGCTATCGCCATGTCAAGAGTGATCGTCCGTTATCTGGATATAGTTATCAGTAGGTTGTTTGGTGCTCGATCGGTGTAGCTCTTCACACGATTTGCGGAAGGCGAACATTCGGCTGTTGCTTCTCGTAGCGCAGCCTTTCGCTCAGCCACGGTCACAGTCTAACGCTATCGACGGCCCCACCAACTATATCGCAACCACAATTAATCGATTATAACTTCCTGCATTGTGTTTTATTTCCATGAGAAATTCGCAGTGCTAGTGCGGTAATTGAGAGGTAAAGGTTGCCCGATTGTGATCTCAAGATGTGACCGTTTGCGTCACGAGTGTTGTGAGTGAACGTATTGTTTAAATTTCATTAGCATGTGCCAGACTTACTCGTTGGGTGGTGAAATTACTGAATCGATATGTTGCGCCGCCGTGGGATGTACACGGTCAATGCTGAACCGACGACGAAGGCGAGGTCCAAATCTGCAGAAGCACTATTCTTTGTGACACGGCTCGGTATGATATTTTGATCACCTTTGTTGTTAGTATTTTTTCTTTGTGTGTTGCAATCTTCGAGGATATTATTATCGTAAGGTATTTGTCCTGAAACAGACATGCACACAATAATAACGTTGCAAATGCGTGTTATGAAAGGAAGTGATGATTTTACAGAATAATATGACTTTATTTGTTTAATTTTCATGCAGAGTCTAGCATTAGTCATAAATCTGTTAAAAATAGTCACATGAGTGCAGTTAGTTGAGAGAAATGTTAGTAATGTGACATTGTCACGTTGTCATTTTATTAGTTTGATAACAACTGATATTAGAACTTGAGTGTTTTGTTCGTTTTTTAAATGTGTGTAATATTACATTTACAAAAGAATACAGTTTTCAGCACGTCATTTGATACAACTGTTATTGATAGCACGAAAGTTTACGATAGTTAGATATACATTTTACAACCTTTGACTCTTGTTACTCGCGTTGTTAAGTTCTGATAAGACTTACTCTGTCACGTAAACACTTGAAAATTTACGCGTACCATTCTCCCCGAAGATACGATCGCTATCTGAGGTCGGTCCCTCATGTTTGAGGATCGTATTCCGCATTAAGTTTGCATCTGGAAATACAACATTCATCCAATGGTCACTATGCAGCGTATTTGTTACGTTTAATTTTAATTTTTTGTGCGAGTCTTTCACTTGATCGTTTCATTTCGTTGGCGAATGCCCACGCAATCTTTTCACTTCAATGTTCTCAAACACTATCAGTTTCCAGAAGTTCTCGGTGCCCCAATGCACTCTGTTACCAAAGTATGATAGGCTGCGTTGTTTGGTTGAAATGCGATTAATTAAAGAGGAATATTACTGCTTATAAGGCTGATCTCGGTCTGGATACCAATTTCTCTTTTATTCCTGTTTTTAAGTTATATAAGAGTAGTTATTTACTACTAAACGCGTTGTAAGATAGTTCGCGATAATAAGGAGTAAATCGATCCCTTTTATTGACCTAAATATTATGGTGTAAATGATGGTAATTGTTACTTAGGTAAGGCAGCATGTCATATCGTTTCCTACAGAGTAGCGATGACGTCAAGTCATTGCCAGCTTTGGAAATTCGCCCAGAGTTATAATTACTTGTTCGACGTGGACTGAACTTAAATAACGAGGAATGTAATTAATATGTTAGTGACCTCGATACATATTTTGTGGTCAAAGTTGGACGTAGTTCTAAGATGTACTTCGATTGTAACTTTGTACCGTAACCTAATAAATGCATAGTATTGTTCATAATTTAATCAGGTTATCCAAATGTGTTCATTTATGTTTGGTTCCAATATACTTTATGCGCTCGCGGCATGACTCATACTTCAGTGTTATAATAGATTGCAGCTTATTGCTCCTAATGCTTTACGAGTGTGTTTGAGACCGGTTGCGTGTACTCGTCACAATGTAGCTAGGCAAGGATTGCTCCTGGTGTCGTCTTGCAAGAACAAAAGAGCCGACACTAAACTGGTGTTGCCTTTGTTAATGTCTCAGTGCATGAGTTACATTTTAATTTACGTCGCTCGCTTTTATGCTGCAAGCAGTGATATTTAAAACTCTTTTATCACTGGCAGTAATTATGTGCGATTTTCAGACTCACGCTTGTTTAAAGAATTCAGCGTAATTATTTTGCTTTGATTTGGTTAAGCGGTCGCGACGTTCATTGCTATTTTTTGGTTTTGGTTAAGTATAGTGCAACATCTTCCTGTAATATAAAGGATCTTGAACTTATTTACATTTAAAATTTAATAAATGAAAATTCTTTTTTATTACACTTTAATTACCTAATATTCATACAATTATGAAAGTAAGTTATTAAACGCCCTAAGGTTTGCGTTAACAACTAAAAAGCACCGAAATATAAAATCGCTTAGCATTAAAATGTCAATCTCACATACCAAAATAACTTTTATAGATAGTGTTGCCAAAATTATTTTTGGCTTCTGGTTTTAATTTCTACGTGTAGGTCAGTGAATTTGTACATAGTAATTCTGAAACCCACGTTATTAATGGTTCACCCACTAAAGCCATTTGTAGTAGCCGGAACGTGTAAAAAGAATTATTGCATCTTTAAAAGCATCAAAAAGCCTTTGCAAGTTACGCAGACATATAAATAGGATTTTTCATTTGTAATTTTTTTATGACAGGTGATCTAGATCTTGAAGACAAATCTCGAAAAATAGACATATGTATTTAAAATTTAAAATTTTAGATTTTAAGTAAGTACTTATTTGATGTTATATCTCTACTGCTGTTTGTCAATAAGGACCTTTTAATCTTGTAAGATCTAAGTCAATGTTAATTTCAACGTTGGTCAATGTTTGGTTCGTGGTTTGGATTAGGAAACTAAGTCCTTATTATGAAATTTAAAATATATCTAATTCTATTTGACGTAATTATATTTATTTCGTTCGTGAGAACTCAGTGAGCTAATGAAAGGTTAAATTAATTCTAATACGCACGGCATAAAAGTATGTATTGTACCCAAGTTATTTATAGAATTTCACGATTCTGTAGTTACCTATACGATAACTGTTTGACAATAAGTGAGCGAACTTCTTAATGTAAATAAAGAATGGAATGATTCATTTACAAATAGGCCACTCGTTACCAAATATTTGCTTCGCATTCACGACCTCATTGTAAATATATCGAGAATTCTCGGTCTTATCAGGTGATACTTATCCTTTCAATAAATACTTTGAATTTATTATAGGCCCATAAAATTAATTTAATTGTGTAACTATTAATGCTTGAGATAAGTTGAACAAAATTATTTAGCAATGACTAAACTTTATTTTGTATTTGTAGTTAACATACAAATACATAAAACACAAATAAACAACCTGATTCTAATGTAGTTTTTTTGACGTCACATAAACCACGTCGTGGTATTATCACCAAATATATAACTGCTAAGTACACAGAATTCTCTTTCCTATCACGATGTTTGAAAGTGATACTATGTGATCACATATTCCAAAAAAGATTTACCGGATTCTAGTATAGTATTAGTTGTTACGAATACGATCCAATAGATATAATTTCTCCTTGAACTTTCAATAATAGTACGGTAAAATATGCCAAACTTTAGCGAGCTTTTCAATGTAATCATTCAATGAATAACATACTACAATACTGAAAATAAAGAGATTTCCACGTAGCAACAGTAACTGGTAAAATAACACCATGTTTGTGCGAATTTGATGCACACCGATTAAATACAATGCTGGGCGGGGCCTGACAAGTTGTTAGTCAGCTGTATGGTTGGTCACCGGCAGTATCGTAGAGAGCGCGATCGCGTTCGGTCACATTGCATACAAGCTGGAGCGACCGACGGGCCCAGTATGCGTCGAGAGCCTCGGCGCGAGCGGATCCATGGAGTTCCGCCCCGTGGCAGGAACTACCACCCGCTCTGAACCCTCCCTGCTCGCCATTGCGGACGAAGACAGGCCAGGCCAGGTCAATCGGGCTCGCGACCGCCTCACGTCTTTCTGTAGGAAATTGCGACGCACCATAAGTGAGTTCACCGGAGCAACGTTAGATATATTGTATTCAGTGTCATGTAGTGTAACAGCATCCATCACAGCATCATTAATTGTTTAGCCCCATATGTGATTATGGTTAAGTAACATTTGAAATGCTAATGTTGTTTTTATGTTTCCGCGGTGGCAGGCGACGTGGATTCCCCTAAAAAGGCCGAAGTGGCTTCGGAAAAGAATGCCGCTGGCACTCATCGTAAGTGCTAGTTTGACGCACCCTTGTAGAGCATTAGTAGTGTGTATATTTTATTAAACCCTTGCAGAGTTCTTGCTGTCAATTATTACTATTGCCTTTATCACAACTATCCTCATTTTTAATTTCTACACTTTGGTAAATTCACACTACACGCGCGAAAATGAGGATAGTTGTTTACTCGATGTTGTGAATACTTCTTCTGGAACACTAGTGCTTTATTTCTTAGCTACGTGTGTGAAATTTTGTATTGAGTTTACTTGAGTACGGCTCCCAAGTTACGAATCAGGAGCATGCTTTTATAATAAACAAGCTCTGAGTGTTAAAAACGCTGGCAAATTTTCCATAAGTCAAGGAATATTCCTAGTAATGTACGAGCCATCATGGTGGTGTTAGCAAACAGTTTGTGGCTATTACCTCGTCGCTGAGGCAGTGTGACGTGTTTTAGGGCAAACAAACGAAACCTTACGCTTATGTTTTTTCGATCAATTATGCAAAACTTTTACAATTTTGGTAGCTTTCCACATGTTTGTAGATAGACTTAGATAAGTTTAAGATGTAGTAGACTTATAGCACAAGCAAAAGCCCCTAATTAATTAAAGATAGCAATTGTAAAAAAGTAATTATGGTGTTTTAGCTTTTTTAATCTAACCCTTAAAACGTAGTGTTACGAAATTAATTTCAGTAAACAGTATTTCAACAATTGGGCATGCAAGTCTTTAAAATTTATCTTTGTAAGTACACTCCTTATGTATTTTTTCACCTTTTTGATAAAAGCTCTTTAGAAATGTGTAGAAAAGTTTAGTTATGTGGTTGTGGATTGTTTGAAATATATAATTTATAAGGTTAAGTTTAACATTAAAGAGGGTGTAGGAGGAAGAAAAATGGAATTAAACTATTTATAATTTTTTTTCTTATGGAACTTTCGACAGTTAAAAACTACCCAAAACTAGTTACTAGTTAGTTTACACAATTAATGTCGATGAAGTCGAGTACCGTTAAAACGAATAGTCCTTTGCTGATCAGTATAATGTATCCCCTGTAGTCCTGGGCTTGGTCTGTCGGTCTGTAATTACTACAAATACCTTTTTCGACATAATATGAGAAGGATGTAAGAGATGCGTGTTTTATTATAACAACACTAGATCCTTTTCACCTATGTCACGAATAGTATTAATTTGTATTAATTTGTTTTAATTTGTTTATAAATCTATCGGCATTATTTAGTTTTTTATTAGACCAATTCCCTATAATATTTAGATTTTTATACATAAACTTTCTTGTTGATTTACTTATATAGTAATAAGTAATTAATTACCAATACCTATAAACTTATTTTGCTTTGACAAGCATTGTGTCGATATATTATTTCATTACGTAGGTTGGCTAGGTAAATAGGAAATAGAAACTAAACTATGTGAGCTTAAATTTAGCTTAAATATTTCACAAACCGAGTTCGCTCGCTGGAAAATCGATGGTCCGTTACTAACAATAACTGAAAATCCGCCCTATTCGAAAGCCGTTGGATGCTTTTATGCATTTGTCAAGTTAACTGTGCGACGCCTAAGTGATTCTATCAAATATTGATTTTGTATCTCACGATCATTGGTTCGGGACACGAAAAGTCATTTGGCAATAAACTTGTAAGGATGAACCACCTTGATAAGACATCATTCAGTTGACCTTGCTTGGAATAACTGAAATCGTTGCTCGGCTGAAGATTGACAAGTTTCACCAATCGCTAGCGAGAGCTAAATTGTGGAGACAAACACATGTAATTAATATGACGAGTCTACTAATGGGTACTTACCTAACAAAAGAGAATTATAGTCGACTGCTACGACTATATTGTAGTGCAAGCAAATGTGAATGGGCAAGCATAACACGCAGTTTGTGACGAATGTACGCATTGCGGATTTCTGTATATACATTATTTAAAGAGAAAATAGTTAACTTAATTTTGCTAAGAGGATCTGTCCATTCAATTTTGCATTGAAAATGGGACATATGTGGGTACGCGTTACCTAGCTTAAAAGTCAACCTAAATAATCGCATTTCCCTCGCGCGTAAATAGGATTTAGGTAATGTATTTATTTCTCATGATTTTATAAATACATTTATGCCCCGGTATCAAGTAAAAAAGTAAAGATTTTAAATCCGTGACATAATCTGCATCGCTTTGGCCTTCAACTAGAATTATTAAATATTCCCGGGGCTTCTTCGCAATGGCATGCCTCATCAACGCTTAAGGCAAGTGCCTTGAATGTTTCACCAGTAAGGGCTCATACACATCGTCTAGAACTCGGGTTATTTACTGAGCACATTTTGAACTAGTTAGTTCAGAATAGTTTTAGATTGTTAACACCCGCATCGTAACTTGACCTATTTTGCTGTGAACTATTTAAACCGTGTTTATACTGGAGCCAAAATCAATTCATGATGAGTAATTATGTGTCATTTATTGCCACATTAAACCCATTTTTCACGGGCTAATCAGTCCCCAATGTAACAAATGGTATTACACGTCGCTGTATACAGAAACTGACTGTCTCCTATCCCTATGAATAGGCCACATATTTAATCTCATTGTAGAAGTCATGTGTTTCTTAAATGCATTGCGAAAATATACCTCGAACAAAAATGTGTAATGGATATGAAGTGTAATAATGTATTGTATGTAGTTACTTCATGATAGTTTAAAAAATAGTCGTAATGGTTTTTATGCACACAATATTAAAATTAATTCTGACAATTGTGTCTAAATTTATATGTAATTAAAATATTTAGTACTGATCGAATTACGAGGCAGAATGTTGTTAACACCGGCAGGAATATATAGGCATAAGTTTATTTGGTATTTTTTAAAACTTAAACACACAATATTACTT
The DNA here is from genome assembly GCA_030578115.1 of Leucoptera coffeella. Classification (NCBI taxonomy): domain Eukaryota; kingdom Metazoa; phylum Arthropoda; class Insecta; order Lepidoptera; family Lyonetiidae; genus Leucoptera; species Leucoptera coffeella. The sequence goes on along the minus strand of JAMBLF010000649.1, from coordinate 212,000 downwards.
ACTATTCTGAAGGCAATAAAAACCACATACAATAATAGAATAATATAACAAATCGTTAACAAAAGTTGTTGATATAATTTATGCTGTCCTCCTGTATGTTATGCTTGGTTACGTTTCGTATAGGTGGATTCTATGAACGTTTACGTATGTACGTAGGCGATTTGTAGGTGCAACTACTGACAGTAAGCTAATTATGTTGCTTCCTGATGCTCTGTATAATGTACTTAGCTAAGCCATTGTTGTTAGTTGACCGATTATTGTTATAATTGTATCCAATTTAATACCGTAGGGTCTGATCTTAAGATGTGATTTACCGGATAGGAACTCTTCTCTAAACACTGATACACATAGACTCATGTTACGTGAAATTATTGAAACTAAATATGTATATTTTATAGGTTGTTAATTAGGTGACACTTTAATATAAAACAATTTTAATGTTGAATATATACTGAATATTGCATTTGTATGCTGATATAACTACTGGAATTGGTCGAAAAATTTACTTGACCAAATTATCACTTATTTAAATTAAGTATTCGCAGTGTTTGTTGTACTCGTATAATTGGGTCGGTGCTTATCATTTCAAAACAAGGAATTATTTTGATAGTATACAGATTTTAATTGCATACGAAATAATCTTCATATTTATGGTTTTTAATACAATGATTGGATTTAACACTAACCAAATTTCATTTACACGAAGTCAGGCGTTAAATACCTAACTTGACGTAATCTTATTCGCATGTGATTGATACTAGATTTAATATTAAACGTACGTCTTTGTTTGCCAGGTAAGGACGGTTCGAAGGTTACGACCGTTGTCGCGACTCCAGGCCAGGGTCCCGACCGGCCCCAAGAAGTCAGCTATGCGGACATGAAATTGATTGGAAATGGAAGCTTCGGAGTGGTATACCAGGCGAAACTATGCGACACAGGGGAGCTTATCGCCATCAAAAAGGTGCTCCAGGACAAGAGGTTTAAGGTAAGGATCTGTTCAATACTGTATCTTGACTCAAGATTAACCTTTCAAGTACTGATAATGTCTTAGAGCTACTGATAATAATACAAGTAATGACGTGTGAATCTTTAGGTTATGTAATTCGATAATTCCCAATGTAATACGTGATAATCTATTTATAGAAATTCCTGATAGGATGTTCAACATCGTATTTGTGAAAATGAATATAAAGAATTTTCAAGATTGAAACAAGTTGGTTTCTCATACGTCTCGAACCGTTGATAGGAGGATCATGCTTATTAGGGCTTTGCTCGACTTCCAATTTGTAAATCACACGATTTACCAATTTGTTTTGCACGATACATCACACGTTGTTACTAAACATGATTTGTTGACTTCCTCTCTCAAAGTGGATTCCACAAAATACATTTAGGACCGATTGTTTTGAAAGTCAAAATTCAAGTTTGACTAGCAGCGGATATTATTTTAGGGTTTGTAAACAGATTTATGGCGTGTACGATTCAGTTAGATGACTACATAATTATAATTTTGGCAGTTTATTATAACACAGTTATTTGTAATATCATCTGGGAATATCCCATACTAAGAAACAGTAAGGTGATACTAACCTTAACCGCTAAAGTGTTGTGAGATACATCACGTGCCTAGGCGTTAGAAAGTAAAAGTGTTCAATGTGACCGTCCATACGGTCGGTAACTGTGTTACATAAATTTTGTAAGCAACGTTGCTTAATCCTAACAATTTTGTGATTACAGAACCGTGAGCTGCAAATAATGCGACGACTGGAGCATTGTAATATTGTGAAGCTGAAGTACTTCTTTTATTCGAGTGGCGAAAAGGTAAAAATCACTAATAAATTAGACACGTTTATTTATATATTATCCAGTATGAATTTATTTAATTTATTTTCTATAAATATGTATCATGTTTATTTTCTATATAAGATTATTAGAATAATTCTAAGTTAAAGCAATCTGATGATTGATATTTCAATTTGTTGATGTACCCGATGTTTAGTAAATGTATCGTTTTGTGTTTATTTCCCTCTTCGAAGCCGGCAGCGCCCGCGGAAGTCAGCTCGATGTTAAACGCAATGCAGTCGCTTGACGTCGCAGTATGTTTTTACTAGATCACAAGTGTTGTTGCGCTAGATGCAACACACATGGTTACACCAAACAATGCCCAATCATACCGTGCTCGTCTCGACCGCTGGATTTGCCCTTGCTAAATAGCACTTTGAAGCTGCATAGTGTTAAATTAGTGAAAATTATTTACTGTATTTCATATCTCAATGTATTTTTTAAGATAGTTTTAAAGCTGGCATTGTTTGCAAAGGCAAATCCAGTTTGTTAAATGTAATGATATGGACGAATTGTGTGCAGAGTTTTGAAATTTCATGCCGCGCTGTGAATAAATTTTGGTTTGGTTTGTTTGAAAATGCCTATTTGGTTTTCAGTCCATTTGTTTCCTAACAAACCATTTCGCTTTCATTTTTATGTTCATCTTCTGTACCTACCGAATATTAACAAAGTTCATAGAAAATGTTATAACCATTCATCATTATTTCATGCTCAGTTGATCTAAAACTCTGTTTTATTATTTTTGTTTATTTGGTTTGTGTTTGTATTGACTTTGCTTTTCTTGCTATGTTCTTCTCCGTTTAGAATAATGTGTATAATATTTTGAAAATCTGCATACAATTAGATTAACTTTTAAATTAGGTACTCAACAGCAAATAGGTTTAAAAGATTCATTTGCTACTTTATATCAGGGAAACGAAGGCTACTTTGCTCTTACCTAAATGTTTATGATCATATAGATCTACTGGAAATCAGCTATTTTCGAATATATAGAGCTAGTATAACGTTTTTCTGGTCCACATTCTGTTTTGGTTCGAAATTCAACTTTTGTTGAAAGTCTTTTTTGCTAAAGATGATCGCAGATGCTACAAAAGATGAATTTCGAGCTTGTTATGTGTGTATGCTACTTGTAAAAACGTTAAGTACTATTTTAGGCTAATGTGTCGGGTTTTATATCGAGTTTGGTTACAGTCTATCTCGTTGTGGTGACTATGTCAGGTTTGTGGTATTACTGATACATATCATATTATAACTGTAGAAAGTTAATGCTAATGCTACTAAGATTAAGAAGAGTGAAACGTATGCATTCATTAGATGTGTTTAGATGGACACTGATTGTATAAATTAATTCTGTACCAGTAGCTTAAGTTTTACATATTAATAAAGAAATTGTAGAGGTGAGAGATTAACCAATAATAATCTTTGTGTACTAAAGTGTGCTGTCCGTAGCAAATATAGCAGGTGATCTTGAAAGTTAGTGAAAGAAAATCTAAAATATTATGGTTTTGATTCTTAAATAAATATTTGATAAAATTATTACAGGAACGGCTGCCTTAAATTGATTTTTCAACTGAATGTAAAACTTTAATTTTAAAGTCATTATAAATACGTAAGTTCAAAGTTTGACGAATGTTTGTTTGTAAAAAAAAAGGATTCAATAATTTAGCCGATGTGAAGATAGTAAAGGATGCTCATTGCTTTTATTAAACTGAGTTTGTCCCAACTTCGAAAAAGCTTTAATTTTCTACAGGTTAAACTTAAAACGTATGATGTTAACACCAAATAATAGGCTTAAATGTTTTACAAGTAGTTCAGTGATTAGGAGAAAGAATGATTGCATTAAATGCACGTAACCGCACGCTGTGTTGCAGAAAGACGAAGTGTACCTGAACTTGGTGCTGGAGTACATACCGGAGACTGTATACAAAGTGGCACGCCATTACTCCAAAGACGAACAAACCATACCCATTAGTTTTATAAAGGTAAGTGATGCAACGAGCGTTGTGTGTGTGAAAGGAAACACATTGTGTTGATGGTCACTTTCATTTGTTTGTTCAAGAGTAGATAGAAGCGAGTTAGATATGGTATTAGCGTCAGTAAGTCAAGTATGTATCAAGACACGTTTGCAGTGATAAAGGATCAGCTGTAGGACGATTTATACGTAAAAATGTGATGTTAGATAAGCTTTAACAGTATATTCACACACCTAAATAATAATTTAATTATACGTAGTTTTCATACAAGTTTACCATCAAATAAGACTAGTTATTCTATACGATTCAAACATATAATCTTTCTCGCTTTACATTTCTATGTATCAACCGCTATTCGGTACTCTAGCTATAATACTATAACAAATTTGTTTCTAATCATGTTCCAGCTTTACATGTACCAATTGTTCAGAAGCCTGGCCTACATCCATTCGCTAGGCATCTGCCATCGGGACATAAAGCCGCAGAACTTGCTCCTCGACCCCAAGACCGGCGTGCTCAAGCTGTGCGACTTCGGCTCGGCCAAGACCCTGGTTCGTGGCGAGCCGAATGTCTCCTACATCTGCTCGCGGTACTACCGCGCGCCCGAGCTCATCTTCGGTGCCATTGATTATACTACGAAAATCGGTGAGAAAGAAAGCCTTTTTTATTTATTTTAAGATGTGTGCCTTTTTCTTTCAATGTATGGCCACATTAAAAATGAGGAATTAAAAAAAAATGTGTGCCTTAAGACACGATGACAGATTTTGCCGTTGTTATATATGTGTGGGCATAATAAGTATTTTCCATATCCAACTCACGTAGAACTTAAATGAGTTATTTCGAGAAGTTTAGACAAAATGTTGAGGAAACTAAAATTTATTTGACGACGCTTATTTACTTTCATTATTGGTATTTTCTTATCAATCACATAAAGTCATAAATTGTTCACAATTTCATTATATATATCATTACTCTAAGAAAGGGTTTGGCCCAAGGTTTTTTTAAAAAAAGAACACGGAAATACCCTAATCTTACAATCAGCTTTAATCACAAGTAAATTGGAATAGTCTCACTGAATAACACAGACGTCACCAGAGCCGCGTTTCCTCTCGAGATATCGTACCAAAGTGAGCCCTAGGACGACATTACACCTGCTTATATAGGGTCTACCCCCAGTCGCCCCTACTCATCCCTAATAATACATAATTGACTTAATTGTACGAAATTATGCCTAACAGCTTGTAAAATGATATGTGACTATTTTGCAGATGTCTGGAGTGCCGGTTGCGTTGTGGCCGAGTTGCTTCTGGGGCAACCCATCTTCCCGGGGGATTCTGGTGTCGATCAACTCGTTGAAATAATCAAGGTGCGTACTTGCTCAATGTTAACGATACTCCTGAAAAGACAGTAATTGTCTCTTGTCACAATTATTATGAATATACATATTAATATTTAAAAAAATACCTGTCGGGAATTAAGCAGATATGATTTGTGGAGAACATATTTGTAATGGCAAAAGCTAGTACATTAAATTTTTCAGACTTAATCAGTATGCAATAATAAATGTTAAGATCAACCTTTGGATATAATATACTCTCAAATAGTTTTTTTTGTTGCAATATATTGTGATGTAAATCCATTTATTTGTTTTCAGGTCTTGGGTACACCAACACGTGAACAGATACGGGAAATGAATCCGAACTACACCGAATTTAAATTTCCACAAATCAAGAGTCATCCATGGATGAAGGTAATGAAATAATTATAAATTTTATAGTAAATAGTGTATGTACTGAATTGTGACCTTGTTCGAGGAGCATTCATTCATTTCAAGTCATGAATTATATCATTTCAATAATCGAACGCTCTTGCCTCAAGGCTGTGTAATTAAAACAGTTTTCTCAATATCCTGGCAGTTATCATTGCGGTTATTGATCAAAAAGTATTATAAATTTGTGTTAACATTGTTTTCTTCAAGTTTAAATCTCAACCAAGTTAGGGCATGGTAATTGTGTACAAAATTAAATAAATGTAACCTAAGATTTTTATCTCCATAAATGACTGACATTTATTAAGCGTCCAACTGACTGACTTATGTCAGTTATCGTGTAGTCAAATACGTAACATATTGCCCTGCCCTATCTTGCTGTAAGCGGATGAATTTTGAAGCGTAGCGCGTGATTGCAGTTCATGCTCGAGCGATCGATCGTCTCCAAGTCTGCCACTGATCACCAGCGAATCAGAGTAAGGCAACGTTAGCAGTAACCGTCCCCTATCGCAGCGATAGGAACCAGACATACTCCTTGTGATAAGCTCCCTTGTTTGGAACCTGGTTTCTAAAATGTATACTTCATGTACATATTGAATGGTTAAATGGTGTATATGCTGGCAAAAAAGTATATTTTATCATTTTAATTAGCACAGGACGAGTGACGTGTATATATTGTTGAACCTGTAAATAATAATTAGACACTTCGTCGCTCTTAGATATCGTTCAAAGTGTAAATTGTATAATAGTGTTTACGATATTCGATTATATTTAATAATTCACAGAACGTATACGTATTTTAGAAACCAGGTTTGTGATTTCTAGTTTAATAGAACTCTGATAAAGTTTAGCAAAAAGGAATATGTCGATAGGGGTGCAAAATGTTGGCGAAGTGCAAAGCAGCATGTAAATCAAGCAAACCGCGATTCTAATCTGTTGAAATTTCACTGTTTGTTGGTGTTCAGTGTGCATTCTTCTAATTGACGTGAGAATTCTTAGATGACTTCCATATCATGATTCATTATTCTATAAATTGACTAATTTTAATATCTTCATCAATTTCATTCGATCATTTTGTAAATATATCACGAACAAAGTCAAATCATTCATGCGCCTGCTGATTTTTAATATAAATACCAGTACCAGTAGTTTTGTAGCAAGTGCATTATGTAAGCAACGATTTCGGATGAATATGTTTTCATACTATGTAAAATATAGCGTATGTATTTAATATTCAATTACTTGGTTAAATTTCGATTTGAACCAAATTTAAATTGCCAAGCTTATCACGCAAAAGCTTTGTCATATTTTTGCACTGGAGTGTATTAGTACTCAATATGGAGACTTCTGATTAATGATAAAACTAACTAATTAAATTACCACTACTTTGGCAAGTGCACAAATGTATGTGTATTGGACCTTTTGTAAATACGTTTGAATAAGTTGGTAGCAGTATCAGGGTGAGTAACGCGTGTGTTTGGCGCAGGTGTTCCGCGCTTGCACCCCGCCAGACGCGATCTCGCTGGTGTCCCGCCTGCTGGAGTACACGCCCAGCGCGCGCCTGTCTCCGCTGCAGGCGTGCGCCCACTGCTTCTTCGACGAGCTGCGCGAGCCTGGCGCCCGGCTGCCCAACGGCCGATCCTTGCCGCCGCTCTTCAACTTCACGGACTACGAGCTCAGCATTCAGCCGTCGCTGAATGAGTTCCTGAAGCCGCGCACGGCGCCCTCCCACGACGCGGCCGGAGGGTCCGCCTCCAGCACGCAGCCGACCGCCAGCGCCGCGGCAGGCTCCACCTCCGAAGACCCCTCAGGTTAGTCAAGGTGTGATGTCCTTTACTATACCTAATCATCGCTTCGGATAAAATGCAGTATTCCGTAAGTAGTAAAATTGAACGCTTTTTCAGGACGTAATGAAAAGAGCGCAACATAACATACAACCGCAGCCACGTACCAAATATGAACATTTTGTTACAAAATTAAATGCATATTTGTAAGAAAAGTTTGATTTTGTTGTTTTATTTACAAATCTAGTATATTGGCTTCATTTTTTTTGTATCAGATTGCATATAAAAGTATAAGTAGCGTTAGTCTAGCTATTGAAAATAATATATTGAAATACATATACAAAATCATTGATATTCTTCATGCTTCATTTATACTTATACTATACTTTATTATACTTTATTTGATGAGTATAATTTTAAAATTAACTTTTATCCGTATTACTACAGACATGTTTTTAGTTTCAATATTTCGTTATAGCAATAGTTGTGATATAGTCAACCAAACTATTTTAGACCATTAAATATAATAAATAGTTGGATTATGAAATATTGTTGATAGCCCAGTAGTATAGCGTTGTGCGTGTGCGTTGCAGGTGAGCCCGCGGCTGCGAGTGGCGCGAGCGGCGGCTCCCCGGGCGCCTCGTAGAACCCATCAGCAGCCACCCGCAGCGTAAATATCTGATGACGTCAGCCATCCCAGCACTTTTGACCGGCTAACTGCGCCACAGAGACCGCCCGACTTGCGCAACTGCCCTCACCTCAACAGGGAATGAACGACCAGTCGAATCATTCTGCCAAGTCTGTAACTGACCCGCGATGCCGCGTTGACACCGCGCCACTCCCCACTGCGGCCATTTCCCTCGGACGGTGTCAGCGCGGCATGGGGGAAATGTGTAATAATAATTAACTCATGTCACAATTAAGTATTTTGGAATTTGGTCTAGTAATAATAATTATTCATCAATTTACTTACTATTTGTTGCAGCACTTAGGAACAACCTTAAATGATTTGTTTTCGAATTGGATTTGCTTTGTTGTGATGTTTTCTCGTCGTTCGTTGCATTTACATGTTGATGCCTTGAGCAGATGACAGTGGTGGCGTGCCTACCCGTTCTGTATATAAATTATATATATGTTTATTTTTACACTATTATTGGGATCAGTTGTCGAGCCACCCTTTTCGCCAGCACGCACCTCACTTGGACTAGACCGGCTCAAAGTTTGTTGGAACGGCGCACACGTTGAAGGCTTGAAATCGTGTCGTGTTTGCTACTGAAATGTTGCGAGGGTATTGAGATCCACGATTAGTCGTGAGCTACGGTAGTATAGTTGTTGAAGCGCTTGATCAGTAATAGTCGGTTAAAAGGGTAAAAGCGAGTGGACTCGGCCCTGCAACAGCTAGGCGCGAGTGACCCTTGCTCTCGATGGTACACGGTTTTCTGAACCTTTTGTTACGATTTTGTACTTGTCTTGTTTCTTTAGTTTTTTGTAAAGTTATGAAATTTCTAGTTTTGTACCGTTGTAATCCTATCTACATGAATATAGTACTTTCATTATTTTTATGAAATTTCCGGTGTTTGTTTTGCTAATGTTTTATATGAATGATAATTTTGATAAAACGCATAGTTGATATTTAGCTGCGCATACATAGTAACAAGTGCTTGGGTCTTATAATCAGTAGCGATGAATTGTGTGTAGTGTCCGCGTAGAGTATTCGTGGCCGCCGCGCCACTAGTACAAAGGCCCTGTGTCCGCTCTCAGTTACACACTTGTACATTTTTATATTTTAGAATAACTGATCTCTCGAGATAATTTATGATGTCTTATTATAACTTCCCTGTATTATGTATAAAACTTTGCAGAAAATACTAAATGTAGATTGCATCGATATTCAGGCTATTTCTGTAATCGCCTTATATTAAAATACGCAATTCTGTATTATCAAAATCGATGTCCTTCGTGTATACATAGATTTTTCGATTATAGTATATCTATCCACTATACGCATATTATCCGTGTAAAATTGTATAAATCGATGGGTGATTACTTGTCAAAGACGCTAAAGCTATGAAATTCATTGTAATAGGATGTAAGTGAGCGCATTATTATTTGCACTACTATTTTGACATATATTAGGCGGAGGTCATTTATTAAAATCAATTTAGAATTAGAGTAATTGCGTAACGTATGGATGTGATGTAATGCGGCTTCATTTGTTTAATCAGTACCTGTCGGTGAACCTCTACTCTGTCTGTCAATAGCTCAATCTGGACCAAACTACATTCATAGTTGCAGCCATAGCCATGTACTCTTCGCCTGCCTAGCACAGCGCCCGGCGCCGCCACCCTCTTACGATACACTTGTAGTGGAGCTTAGTTGGTTGTCATTAAGACTATTCGCTGACACTTTTATCTCGTGTAAATATTACAATATTATTATGTCTTTTATTGTACGACGTATTGGTTTAGCTGGAGCCCACGGGCCCACTAGTTTAGATATGCATATTTTTATTAAGTCTTTAATTCTTACATAAATTTTGTAATCGACGTTACTTCTAAACAACCTCTGTGTAAAAATCTAAGACATACTAGTGACCTGAATGTACGCAGCGGTGTTGAAACATAGTCCTACAGAATCACACTTTCACAATTTGCGTGCACCCCTTAGTAAAGGAAGATTACACTTAATAAAATTATATAAAGAAATACCTTCTAATGGGCGTATGACTAAATTATTTGAAGAAGTTTTCTTATTACTATTATTGTAATATTAAATTTAATAGTGAGTGAAATTTGTATTTTGTTTTAATTTGTTTTACTGAATTACATCGTAACACCCATATCGTTGTTAGTTATGAATGAAAATAACATTATAAAAGTAAATATTAAATGACTAGTAAATGTGGCATTTTATTTCGTCCTTGCATGTCTCCTTCATATAATTACATACATACACGCATCGCACCTTTCTTTCTGAATTTGAACAGAGTTTATGGATCCCCATTTTTGAGTACATCATGCATTATTTTGTCAACCAACGGAGGCTGTTTCAGGGGACGTCAGTTTATAATAATAAAAATACTCTCAGGACCCTTTCGGGGTAGTCAGTTTTGCGTGTCTATCTCTGTAATTGCTGTGGTAGTAATTCTACGGTCTCGAACTCACGTGTTGACCAGATAGAACTCGTGACAGATAGTAACCGTGTCGCCCTATACAATCACAAACTATTAAATGTTCTGGGTTACCGGAAGATGTTTACCTTGCTTCACTTCATCTATGTATGTATTTTGTACACAATACATTTACTGCGGCACATGCTCCGGTGTTTTTACCCTGTACACACACTAATACAGAGTCAAGCAGCAACGGCAGCTTCAAATTATGATACAACCCAAGTCTCGGAAGTAGTGAATGTTCACATGGAATTGGTCAATGATGAAAAAGGCAGATTCCATGGGCCTAAAACATCCATATTTAAATAAACATCACGCCTGATTTCTCGTAGAGGAGTAGGCAGAGATCACGGATCCCTATTTGTGCCGATCCTGTCAGATCGCTTTCCAATAAAATAAAGTATCCAACAAATTATAAAACATATATGTTAAGTATGGTTTCCTGTTATGAATAAATAAATAAAATAAAAATATGCCTGAGCTCAGTGTTTTTTTCACTGAAGTTGTGTCGTCACAAATACTGATGCCTCGGCGTTTGCATTTCTTATTATTCCGTCGCCATGGCTACACCAACGCCGCCAGCCGCTACAACCGAAGAAAAACGCAGTCGAATCTCTCTTTCTTGTTCTTCGGTTCATTCCAGTTGAGGATCCAAATATAATCCTAAAGCGATCATATTTAGCCAGTTCGGCATCTCAATTGACTAAATATTCTGCCGAAAATAATTATTTTTACTGTTGACTTTGTTAACGAACCATAGACGACGTATAGCTCAGCTCATATACTGTACAGCTTGGCAAAAACGTCTAGAAACGTAAACTTTCATTTGTGATCTTGCAACCTTAAAAAATAATTATGTAAACAAAGTGATGTCAAATTTCCAAATATTTGTTTCAAATAAACTCTAACATAAAACGGTTATTTAAATACGTAGAAAGTTAATTAAAATGAATAAGACTATCCGAAGTGATGTCAGGAGTGTGATTTACAAAGTTTATAATAACTCTCTGGCGGAAAAAAAGGACAAATCTATTCTTTCCGATGTGGACGATGTTTATCAAAGAACTGCTAAAATGACCGGTATCTGAATGTTTATTTTGTTGTATATAGTTGGTAAATGCATTACTTGATGAACTATAAACCATTGTGAAATGCTTGCATACGAGATAAGTGTAATATTATACAATAAACTTCGAACACGAGGGTTATGTTTACATCTTTGTTCAGTACTGTGGCGCGCATTAATGAACTTGATACTTTTGAGTATTTTTAACTATTTTTGGAAGAAAATTTATTTGAATAAAATATGGATATTTTTTTTGAAGTTTGGTACATATATTAATCAAAGCCTGAAGATTAACAATACATTACATGCAGATATAGGTATTAGCAAATGCCCATAATGTTACACAAATAATACTTCTATATACTAAGTACCAAGACTAGGTTGTCCACTTTAAGGGTTGCTATGAAAAAACTTAGTGGCGCCCCCATTATTTTCTACTCTTTTTTGCCAAGCTGTAGTATTATATTATCTGTGGCTCAGTGATGAATGGATGCAAAATTACGCATTAGCTTGTTATAGGCAAAATAACCAATACATACATACGTGACAGGTATTGAGAATTGAGTGAGATATAAAACATTGAATAGATATTGCAAGCTGAGGATTTGTTTGGCTATTGTAATAGAATAATTTGTTTATAAATAAAAGAGAAAGAAAATCAAAGCTAAATAAATACTCATAGCTAGAATTTTTCTGATGTTTTTCGTTAATTATCTTAAGTGTATATTATAAATATAAAATATAACTAATGAAAATTTAAAGTACTACTTCTGTGATTTGGTTAAATACTAAAGTGATAACGAAAATTTATCAAAATGCACGAAGCTTACGATGTTTCGCACTTATTGACGATCACAATGCAGATTGAATCCATAGCAGCATTCGGTATGTATTATTAATTTACTTCCATAACGAAGATTATGCCTACTATGGACCTATGATAAATTTCTACTTGTATTGTATATTGCAGACAATAATCTGTTAATTGGGACACGGCAAGGGCAATTATTGATGTATTCTCTATCAAAGAATAAATCTACAAATAAATATGAGCTGCAGCTTGTGCAACTGGCTAAAAATTTCAGCAAGAAACCTATTCAACAAATCGAAGTTATACCAGGTTTGTGCAATGCAATATTATTTATTTTAATATTATCTGCTAGCTTATTCACATACATGTATTCACGCCTCTATGTCTCCAATGGGATAGACAAAGACTATCTATCGCCACCTGACAAGGTCCCAAAATCTCTCTTGCTTCATTCGCACCCATAAACCTTCTCATACAAGCTCTTATTTCTATTATTGTAAGCTAATTTGCTGGAGATCCTATAACTACCCATCACACCTACAATCCAAAGATTCTGTAGGTTTTCATAGGATACATTGTTAGTAAAATATTAATATTGGCTATAATTTGCATCCTATATCAAAAGACATAAAAAATTCTATTCTGTTTACTTAATAAAAGAAACCTTGATCACAGTACATCAAGCTGGAAAGTAAATGACTAAGGGACTAAATGAAAGATTCTATTGGGAAAGTTGAGGAAGATGTGGGAGCAATATGCTAACAATATTCCATTTCAATGTCATTTGAATTTGAATATTATTCTTCTATATTTTTCAAAAAAAGCTCTTATGATGTTTAGTTAAGCTTCTTAGAGTTTATATGTTTATTTATTAAAATTTCAGAGGATAACCTGCTGCTATGTCTGACCGATAATATTTTAGCAACATATGACTTGAATGTGCAGCAGAATTTTCCTATTTTAAAAACATTCCAGCAGACCAAAGGTGCTTCCATGTTTGCATTGGATAATAAGGTAATTAATTATGTAAATAATAAGTTAAGCATATGAAAGCCACAATTAGAAATAGTTCTTTGGATATAATATGCTAACAGTCACTAAATTAGTTAAAAAAAATTTACATTTCAAAATTTATGCATTTTAGGTTCTAACAAATAAATTACCATTAATTCGACAGAGAATAATAAGTAATTTTTTTCTCCATATCTAGCTGAGCCGTGTTATAAATTATTCATGTTACTGTTATTGTCAGTCCACAGTATCTATGACTGGAGAATCCAATTGCGTAGTGCGCTTGTGTGTGGCGGTGCGAAGAAAACTGCAAGTGTACTATGGGAAGAATCGTGAATTCAAACAGCATTTGTTTGACTTTACTGTACCAGATGTGCCTAAGGCCATAGCGTGGGGACAAGAGTATTTGTGCGTTGGATTCAAAGCTGACTATATGTTGTTTGATGTAAGTAATGTATAATATTGGTCTACTAATCATAGATAGTGAAACTCAAATAGTGTATGTTCATATTCAGTTTAAGCAGTAAAGCAGAGATTATGATTATGGTTTTGATCATGGTCCATGGTGATGGTTATGGGTTGCCCTAGATATAATAGAAGAATCATGGTATAACTATATAAATTTTGGTATACTATCTAATAAAATTGCCATGTTATAGTATCCCTTGGCCACTGAAGTATAATCCCAGAAGTTACAGTTTGCATGTATGTAATAATTGTATTGTCTATAGTAAGATGCAGTTAAACTACAACATAATTGTTTAACACGTTCTCTGCCGACGCGGTCAGTGCTGACCGACAGCTAGTTAGCAAGATATAGTGTTAACAAGATAATATTAAATCTATACAATAATGTACCTTTTCTGGTAGTGCACAAGGTCAATGTAAACACACTATATATTAATCATTATATCTCTTTCCCTCCACAGCTTTCTACAGGTAATCCCAAAGAACTGTTTCCAACAAGCAGTTCTAAATCCCTGGAACCAACAGTTGGGAACTTTTCCGAGACCTGTTTCTTGTTAGGCAGAGACTCAACCACAGTACTCTTGGAGGAGGCCAAAGATATTGAGATCAAGCAAACTGTTAAATGGAGTGAGGCGCCTTTGGGAGCGGGTAGGTGTTATATTTGTGTAGGCTTAAATTAGGAAATAAATAATAACAGCGTTTCTCTATTGGTAAGAAACCTGAAAAGGCAAAGATGCTGTGTTATCAAATGACAAAGGTTCTAAACAACTGTAAACAGGTATTAGGTCTAGTAACCTTATAGGTAAACAGTAGTGATATGAATAATATATATCACAAGTTTTTGATAACTGTATGATAGTTTCAATTGCCTAATTTGTAACATTTTCTTTTAACTTTCTACCTATTTCTTTAATTAAAAGCAGGGTTGGACGTGTATTACCTTTAGTGTATGCGTATGTCCCGTTATAGTCTGGGGTCCCAAACTAGTGGAACTTAGAAAATCGTAAAAAAATCCATTCTGTCTACCCTGAAAGGGATTAAAGGATGTGAATTTGTCTGTAATTGACTATAATAATATATTCTGTTTCCAGTGTGGGATGAACCTTACATTTTGGGAATGTTGCAAGATCAAGTGGTGGTGCAAACGTTAGAACCATCACTTTACATTCAAAGTCTGTCAGAATTGAATAAGGCGAGGCTGATGTATAGGTAAGTACTTCAAACCAGAATCTACACAGAGTTATATGACTTTAAATTTTGTTTACTTTTATGAGTTATATTTATTACATTACACACATATTCGACAAATAATTCTTATAGTTAATGTCATAAATAATACATTGCTTTTACTATTGCACTAGGATATATCCTGTAATGACAGACAAAGTTACATAACATACGCTTCACGACTTGTATAATATGAACACTCCCTTAGCGGCCTGCTCTCCGAAATCTAGAAGGCATGTTAAGTATAAGCCACTCAAAGCTCGCGTATTTTAAGTATAATTGAATAATATATTCCTTAGTATACCTTTATTTATTATATGTGGCTCAACTATGAGTTGTAGGTACTTATATTATCCTGTTTTCTATCTGTTCAGTAGTTTTCCTAACCTTTGTTTCCAGATGCAAACGCGGCCTAGTGTACGTCTCCTCAATAGGGCAGGTGTGGTGCCTCACCGCAGTGGACATTTCGAAGCAAATACAACAACTGCTCAAAGACAAACAGTTCCAGATTGCTATTAATTTACTGGTATGTATGATTTATATATAACGCAGTATGTACCTTTAATATTCATAAACATAATACATTGACGATCATTGATCCTTATTGAGTAGCCAGAGGTCCAAGTGTCAATTTCTGAAACTGATTTAATGGGCACTTTAAAACCACGTTAATAAAATAGTCATCACTTTATGTGATAGGTGATAAACCGAGTCGCCATTGACAATTGACTATTATTATTCAAAGAAATATGTTAGTTGGTTTCCCTCATACATTTTAAAACGTTATCCATAGTAATTACGATTTATATCGTTATCCGTCATTTCTGCCTATCCCTTAACAGGGAAACTGGCATGTGTATGTATGTAAAAGTAAAACAAATATTTTGTTCCAGAACCTATCCGACTTCACCGAAGAGGAACGCAAGCAAAAAATACATTCCATACAAATGTGCAACGCCGTAGACTTGTTCGACAGCAAGAAATACACGGAATCAATGGCAGAATTCCTCAAACTAAACACAGAGCCGGCCGAAGTGATAAAACTGTTCCCTGAACTGGATAACAAGCAGGATTCGTCCAACAAACTGCAAGGGAAGGATTTGGAAAATGCTCTTAATGCCTTAATACACTATTTGACGGAATTGCGAAGGAATATTGGGCTCAACAATGCTAATGCAGAAGGGAGTCAAGACGCGGAACAAGGGACCCAGAGAAACGTAGCGCAGCAGTTGGAATTGATTGATACGACGCTGCTCAAGTGCTACTTGCAGGTATATAGAACTTAATCTACATCGTATGATAAGTTTGCATGAGAAGTAAAACATACAGTCATTTGTATTGTTTTTTGTTATTGGTTACGTTAAGTTAAAATTACAGCACTTTTCACGATCGTAATTCCAAGCACAATGTTAAGTTTTACCCCAATGGTCGTCGGTTATACGTATGTTCTTCATTGGGTAGATCTATCATTAGTATTACAACAGTATTTCGGTATATTTATATTAAATTCTGTATTCGAATAAATTATAATAATATTGAATGATTTCGTATATTCACTTCGTATTCGTATATTTATCCTTACTTGCTACTTTCCTAAAGCTACTATATATTTCTAAGCTAGAATATTCCAGGTCCAAATTAGTTGGTATCCAACAGCTTCTGAATGAATAAGAAAACAAATAATTTCTCTAGTATACTTATGCTATTATGTATACTTGCTTAGGTATTGTACAAATAAGTATCCTTTCTTACAGACAAACGACGCTCTCGTAGCACCGTTACTCCGTCTAAACAACTGCAGAGTTGAGGAAGCCGAGAAGACCTTACTAGAGCATGGAAAACATAGTGAACTCATCATCCTGTACCAAACCAAGGGGCAGCACACCAAAGCTCTGTCCTTGTTAAGAGAGCAGGCTAAACAAGCTGATTCTACGCTCAAAGGATATCATAGGACTAAGAGTTACTTGCAGAACTTAGGTAAGTGAATTTGCTTTGAAAGTTTAGATACTATACGAAGCATTACCATTAAACTTTTGAGGTTTGTTAGATGTTTAATGAATAAGTATTTATAGAGGTCTTTGGTAACGCAAAGTTCACGATCTACCATATAGCGACCATCACTGTATCTTTATTAAATAATGTAAATTTAACTATGCTGTCTAAAAAAGGATACCTATCGAATTTTGTAGATGCTTTTAGGTACAGGAACAAAGACTGTTAAATAGTCATTTGTTGTATAAAGCTTATATGCTTATGTGTATTTATCGATAAATTAACCAATAATTATATTTCTATCAGGATCGGAACATCTGAACCTAATATTCAAATTCTCCGATTGGATACTAAAAGAGTATCCAGAAGAAGGCTTGAAAATTTTCACTGAAGACATAGTTCAAGTAGAAAACCTGCCGCGGCCTAAAGTGATGGACTTTCTACAAAGGGAACACGAAGATCTAGTCATACCTTATCTTGAGCATATCATCCATACATGGAACGAGACTAACCCCGTTTTTCACGATGCTCTAGTCACTAAGTACAGGGAAAAGATAACGGAGAAAAAAAGCAGTATTACAGATGAAGAGTTACAATATACTAAGACGAAGTTACTGAAGTTCCTACAAGACTCGACACACTATGTTCCCGAAAGGATGATCTTGCATTTCCCCAATGATAGCCTGTTTGAAGAGAGAGCAGTTATATTGGGGAGGTTGGGCCGCCATGAACAAGCGTTGGCTATTTATTTGCAAATATTAGGTGAGTATTGCTATTATTTTTATTCATAAAAGTTGGATTAGTTGAAAGGCCATTCCGAATATTCACATAATCCCTTTGGCAGTAGACAGAACCTCAGATATTTTTTGCCTCGGTAGCTTTAACAAAAATATTGGGATAGTTATCGCTATGTCATCACCCAATAGATACCATTGTTCGCCAGTCCCGCAATAATAATAATCCTTTATTGAAACTCCATAATACATTAAATAACACTATAGTACTGATGAATAATTACAAATTATAAGGAAAATGTTCTACACGAATAAGTTATTATATTAAAATTATCAATCAGAATTAAATGTCAGTCAAGTAGTGTGTGCAGTAGCTATTTACGACGTGCTGGAATCAAAACCAAGGCAATGGGTGTATCGTATTTAACGTCTACAATACTTAATGCCATTGAAACCACTCTTAAATCAGTCATCTGTATAATTATAATAGAAGTATGTACAACTCGTCTTATTCATGCCATCTCATACTTCAGGTGACGTGGACAAAGCCATTAAATACTGCGAGGCCGTGACAGAGAAGCCGACCACCAACAACCAAGATGTGTACGTGATTCTCATGCGTATTCTAATGAACCCAGAACAGATGGGCACGTTAGCGGGACCTCTAGCCAACGTGGTGCGGAACCCTAAAACTACGGAGCCTGACTTAGAAACTGCGTTAGCGATACTAGAGAAGCATGCTGATAAAATATCGCCCTTGAAGGTAACTTATATAGGACATACATACACGTACTTTGATCTCTTACAGTGCTGGCACAACTTAGAACATAGGTCGTGAAGGCATTGTTGTCAAATATTGGTGACGTAAGCTTATCCATTATTTAATGAATTGTTTATTTTTTTATTCATCTAAAAATTAAAAATACCAACACAGAATTTCTTCTAATGTGATAGGTAAGTCTATTTATAATCGTGATAAAAGGTAATATAGTAATCAATTTACTTACCAGACTAACACTGGATACGGGAAGATGTCCACACTGATACACAATATTTCAACAACATAGTCAATGCGTAAATTAAACAGCAGTTTCAAAGTTCTGACTAAAATTAAATATTAAAAAAAAAATTATTAAATTCATGTCAAAATTTAATCTTCCCATAGGTATTTCAACAAGCTCTCTCATTATAATGTGTCTATTTCTAGGCGCTGTCAGTACTTCCCGATTCAGTGCCCTTAACGAGACTGAAACATTTTCTGGAAAGTTCCTTGGATAATCAGCTCACTGTAAAAAGAAGGACGCAAATACTCAAGGGGTTACATTACGCAGAGCATTTGCAGGTAATAAATACTATGAATGAAGTTTATGACTTTTATAATAAAGTAGGAAATATTCAGTACCGCTTTTATTCAGAAAATATGTTTTCATTGTACATATTTTTTATTTGTGTCGCTAAAGATTTTCATAAACTCAAGAAGGACAAACCTCTAACGTTATCATATCTAAATATGATTACGATTCATTCGTATGAATGAATTTCTAATATATACATATGTAGACATAAACTGAATAATATAAATAATGACCTTAAATATAACCTTTCAACACGCTTAAAATGCACTATATCTGTGAAGAACATTGTATCTAGAACACTATATCTCCATCTATACTTCTTTATACCTGTCTTTTTTCAGATGCAAGAACTGAAGCAATACCACGAGTCGAAATGCATAGTGATTCACGATTACAACGTGTGCCCAGTGTGCAAGAAACGCTTTGGCAACCAAAGCGCTTTCGTCCGATACCCCAACGGTGACATTGTGCATTATTCGTGTAGATACGACAAGTAGTGTAGTTAGATGAAGTCAAAATGCAAAAAAGATGGATAAATCAATGTAAAATGCGATCAAAAAGGATTTATCACAAAACAATGATCGATCTATAAATTTGGAATTAATATATTTTTATTATCTAATGAATGTGTTCTATAGATGCGTATAAGTTTGCTGAAGTCAAAATTATATGAAATCAAATTTTTGTTAGATTTCTATATTACAGCCATGTTGTAAGACACCAGCATTATAGCATTGTACTAATAAAGGTTCCGGTGGTTGTACAAAGGATCAAAACAAAGGTTTTAAGTTGTTTCCCGACCAGAACGGTGTTATTAAACACCAACAATAAATTTTGTATATAAAAATTTTTTTCATATATATTTGTGAAATGCAAAATGTGGTTAGGAAAAACATCGCGAGGAAACTTGTCCCCTTTTTTACATCGATGATAGACAGAATGATCGCCTGTCTAATTTCTTTGAGCATGTGTGCTTAGAGTGGCTAAATACATTGAAGATATTTAAATCCTCAAGCAACCTCGTAAGAGTTAATATCGTATATTATTTCACGCATATACTCCTCTATAATAATATCTTTATTCCAAAAAGTGTATATAATGATGTATTAATGTAAAAATGCTATTAGATTTAAATGCATGTTTATATAAGTCTTAAGAATATATTTATAAAATGTATATTATAAACAATAAATGTGATACCAAGTGTATAATTGCCTTTTTCTTAAGTTTACTAAATTAATAATTATATGCTAGATATAATGAGTATAAAATACATATGAATTATTGGCCATGTCAGATAACTCAAGAGTTTTGTTCGTGTGTGATAACTGAAATTATGAGATTATTTCACCATATGGCCTATCTGTAATTGGACTAGGTGATTTAGCTACTTAATAAATAAATATTTACTTGCGTTCGGATATTTGCTTATAGATATGAATGCAAAAACCCTTTTTAACGCCTGTGATAGTGTTATTAGCAAAAATTATAGGCTTAAAATGTATCTGTTACATAATTTTATAGTAATTTATCTTTTGTTCTTTGAGGTTTCGTAAATTTATAATTATAAAGCTGTTTCGAATAAAACCAAACAGTAGCATTTTAATACACCTGAGAAATAATTTCTTTGTCATATACGTATTATTTTTCTATATTTTAATTATTATTAATTTACCTTTCCTTATAATATACTATATATAGCCCATCCCATTCTAAAACAAGCAAGCCAAGTACCTATAGAACTTTAACTATATTGAAATGTATAAAATTATTTCAACTTTGCTCGTTAGATGTTTTATTCTTAATTCGTTAAATGTATCGAAAAAATTGATAGATCGATACAAAATGCGGTTGAGTGACAAAAGTGGTAGAAAACAAGATAAAAGACAAATTTTTTGGTCATTGTAGTATATTTAATAATTTCGGCCATCAAAGGCATGCCTCTTTAGCTCAGTGGCAGAGCACTGGTCTTGTAAACCAGGGGTCGTGAGTTCAATCCTCACAGGAGGCAATTTCCATTCTACTTTTTTACTGCAAATTTGTAAGTAAATATTTCCGTAAAACGGCTATTATCGTATATACGCGACGATATTTTGAAAAATATTTTTTATCTATGTAGAAGAATTTAGATTTTTTTTCACACGTAAAATTTTATATTTATTCTAGCAGTATCTACTGAAAGAATGAGATTATCCTGTATATGAAAATAAAGTCATCTAACATATATATGACGCCTGGCCTTTCTACCTGGTACGTTGAATACTGATTATCAGATTAAAAGATGGTTTCGAGTGTCCAACAACCACAACAATACTTAGTTGGTAGATCAACCCATGGCTACCAGGAAAGTTAAAAGATCGTGGTGTATATGTATAAATATACAAATCTTAAGGGCAAGCGACCCTTTCGGCGAGTCAGACGTTTTAGACGCGAGCTTACTGTCGCCTCTAATGCTATCGCCAGACATTCAAACTCAACGTAATAATAATATGTAGTTGACGTTCATCGTTTCTTTATGATTACAGCGGGAGTTTTAATCTTTTTATTTAAATATTTTATCCATAAACAAGCATTTATTCACACTCATTTATCTACTTAGACAAGACCTTGAAGCCAACTTCTTAGCCTTTCTGATACAATGTTAACTATAGTATTTACTATACTACTATAGTATTTTATTATCTGTGACTATAGTTTTGACAATAAAGAAACCTGGTTAAAAGTTATTATGAATGTGTTGGAAGTTTATTTCCAATAAAGCGAACGTTTTTTTAAATTTTTATACTATCATTTTTAGTAAGACCCAATTCCCTCGGTACAGATAATGTAATACCAAATATGATACATATTATAGGATTTAGTAAGATCGGATCGAACATCGGTCAGACAACATTATTAAAATTATTTGTGCAACAGTAACACATCAGATTATGTTTCTTGTAATGAAGAGTGACATAGAGATATTTACGGATTCTTACGAGTGATGATGAGGTAATAACAAAATGAAGATCGAGACGAATAAAAGAAAATAAAGTGTAAAACAATACAACTATAAATAATTCGAATGCTGTGCTAGATCGAAATGTGTGTGTGACTGACATAAGCTCATTCAATAATTTAAAGTGGCTTAGAAAACGTATGAAAAGTGAACATCTCAGCAAGGCCTAAAGTGACCGGGCATGTAATCATGAAAGAAGAAAAGATCTTATATGACTTCGTTTGTGTCAGCAATTTAGTAGTAACAACGATGTAGTTTAAATTAATTGACTAAATTATATATATTTATATAGCATATGCAAATAAATACAGCATATATATACGCAAAATGTACATTATTTTAATAATGTCATATGCGAAATACAATGAACTAAATATTGAATGCTAGACAAAATGAAGGATAATAATATAGAGTTACTCAATGAATTAATCATTAGATCCTCCTTTAGTAGAGTCCAGCTGCCGATATTGAATGTTTATTAGCTGAACACATTACGTGATCGATGACCTTTATTCGCAACTGGCACAGTTATCAATGAGGCGAATGTTAGGTTAAAACTAAACGACTTCAACATTTAGTGATGAATTTGAATAATTAACTAATAAAATAGATAGATAAATAGATTCTTTCTTTTGTAAATTTGTTAACAGAAATAAGAATTTCGTTTAAAAGTTTGATTGATTGAGCGTCTAATGCTGCAATATGTATTGTTATTTAACATACAAACGCGTCGCCCTTTTCGCTATAGAGCGGTAGACAGAGATTACGCAACCCCATTTAACATAATACCATCAAATTGTTTTTTTCGGCTGTACGTGTATATGTATAATTACGTGCGTGTGAGTTAGACTTAGTGATTCATTAAATCCCAGATAATATTAAAATATTTTTGTTGTGATACGATTTTGTTTTTAATGATTCATGTTTACAATTATTAAAGGACAATTAATTCCGTTTTATACTGTTCATAGTGGAGGTAAACGAATTGACTTCTTATCACCCACGCTCCATTAGATCCCAGCTGTTTATTTAATACGTGAGCCGCTTCCATGATTTCCTAGTTTGGTTTATATATGAAAGGCATGATCATAACTCACATTGGTTATTGCCAATGTCGATTACGCCATAACCAACTTTGAGAGGCGCCGGCGCCGGTACGCAGCTTCAAGTGGGTGTACTTATGTAGATGAGGTGTTGTAGTGCAGTGTAGTGTAGGTGCCTTATGTCGCTCATAGGTTAGGTGCCCACGTGGGTACGTGCTGCGGCCTATGTCGTCGACCCAGCCGGTTCGGCGTCCGTCCGCGGCGGCTCTCCACGACTGTTTGCTGTTTGTCGTGCGAGGCTTAATTTGTCTTATCACGAAGTAGGTATATTTAGTTTTTTGTCGTTGTGTGAAACCGTGACGCGATCGTGACTCATATTAACTCGGAATATATGCGACTTGTAGAGTATTCGCGTCACAGCCTCTGTGGCCCAATGGATAAGGCATCGGCCTCCTAAGCCGAGGATTGTGGGTTCGAGTCCCACCAGAGGTAAAACACTCATTTTTATATAATGACGTTTTTGTGAGTTTTTGAAATTAGGATGTTACTGCGCTATGAGTTAACTCTATAGTAGAAAATTAATAGGAATGTTAAAATAGATTTAATCAATTAAGGTAAACAACAAATTGAATTATGAATAGCCTAATTGTGTTTATTCATGTTTATTATACATTCAATTAATTTGTGGGGTACGATTTATAAATGAAGAAATCTACAGTGTTATACTTTTTATTAATTTAACACAATTTGAAAGAGTTATTTACAATAAATTGGTACATAGTAGTAATTGAACATAGGTCTTCATAGTAAATAGTTGGTTTTAAGAATAGCGGTACCGCTTTACCTTAAAGGTACGAGTAAGTACATAATGTTTCGAATTGACGGCAAATTCATGCAAAACGGAAGTTACACTCACGTTCACACGAGTAGTTAATGCATGAATTAATGATTAAAGTTTATGTTTTACTTCGTAAGATTATTAGAAATTATTATTAGTAGTTAGTAGTAGACTTTCAGAAAATTTATTACAAAAATTTGGTTTTTGTGGACGGTAAAAGATGAAACAGGATTGAATCTGTACATAAATATGCAAATTAAATATCGAGGATCTGGAATTTGAAAGTTGCTATTTCCCATATTAATGTTATCAGAGCCTCAACGTCAATCCGAGGTTCTGTTCTCCCTGAAAGGGATTCCAGGATGTGAATATGGTATTCTTCTGGATAGCTCCGGCCCTTCCTTGTCTTACGATGCGACTATGAGGCAAGGTCTAAATCGAATCTATTATGGTTGATGAGCTAGCAACCTTAAATGACAGACTAAATGACAAAACAACCTCAGTACTCATGTAAAAAATAACAAGCGGATGTCTTCTTGACTCCGAGGTTTTGTCCACCCCGAAAGGAATTAAATTAATGTATTCTTTAACGTTAATGTTAATGTATTCTTCTGGAGGTGTATGCAGTAATGTGTTTCGATTGTTTTATCTCGAACATTAGTTTCTGAAGCTTGTTGTTTCACGAAAGGCAGTCGTGAGCATATTTATTGAACTGTCAATAGAGTATCGAGCAAGTGAGTCCCACTATCGTGGAAAGGGAAAGATCGATATGATAACGTATCATTGATAAGGATGGGCAGCCAACACAGTCATCGCGATTACACCAAACTGATGACACAGAGTTGTCTCTTTAATCGATCAATAAATTAATTTATTACATTTATCGATATTTAATCCTTTATAACATCCGTTGTGTGATTCGGTTCTAGTGCTAAACGGGGGGTATATGATGATAATGATGGCTGACGAGATGAACTATGGGGATTATAACTACAATAACAACGCCGGTTACTATGATAATAGCTGGTCTATTATTCCACCGGACTACGTGCCGCCTGAAGATGACTACAGATACAATTCTTACTCGTAAGTACACCTATGTTATTTGGTTTAGTTTTTTATATGACCAGATCAGATCAATCCGGGTGAAATCGTTGGGTTCAGTCAAAACAAAGCTTTTATTTGACCATATACTCATAATAATTATGGTTATCATTAAAACAGACTTCTTCGCAGATGGATATGTAGGAGTTAAATAAAACTAAATTGGATTTTTATAAAATAAGTAAGTAAGTTTTTATAAATATATTTGTGTTATTGTGCGAATGTTTTCTTCTGGTTATACTCCAGTAGCTTTAGATAATTTGTACATATAAATGTCTCATGTGAACCGACGGTACTATTGATATATTATTTATTTCGTAATAGAATTATTTATTTATATAAATTGTAATCACGGCTGCGAATACGAGTTGTTGAGAATGCCGACGGGCGGCCGGCCGCTATGAATGAAATATGCTAGACACTCAGTACTCTCTATTTCAAAGGTAATTATTCAAATAATATAAATTTTCATAACGGTGGGAATGTATTAACAGAAAAAATCCTTATATTATAAAAAAAAACCATTGACAAAACATAGCAATGGAAGCTGCAGTTAGTACTTGCCGACGGCAACGTAACTTACGTACTTTATATTTTGTTCAGTTATTGTAAAGTCTGAATACGCCATTAGAAAAACATGTTGATAAGGTAATTAATTGAAAATAGGATTAAATTGAGAATAGGAAAAAGCACACCACATTTAAAAAAAGTAATATTTTACTACCTATAAAAAGTGATTATTGTACTTTTATTATTAAAAGTTTTTTATTTGTTTACCACACAAGGTAAATATGTATGTATATAATTACAACTATTGATTAAATTAAAAGTGGATAATTATTTGTTTAAACAATTTAAAAAACATTAGTACTATTTTCCGTTGCGGAAACGTCAGATGTGCGCAAATTCATTGTCGATGAATTCATAACCACATCAAACCCACATGTTAACCAGAAAGTCAACATATAAAAATACAGGTGTAAATTGTATTGTAATTGATAAACTATAACTCCCGTCCCGGGGTATAAAACTTCATTTCCAATGGTACATGCTCGAGCGGGAGTCGATTCTGGAGTCAACCAATTCAAATTCAAAGGGCCCAAGCATTGATGCACTCCACTTCTACTTGCTCAGTAGTATATTATTTTTAGAAACTCAAGATTTTTATTCATTTTACAAGAAAACGTGACTTATCCCGTACATAGGTAACACTTTTTTTTATCGAATTTACGAGATAAGTCCCGTTTTTTTTTTGTAGTATAGTGTTTTTTACAGCCCGTGTATTAATAAGGTACAGATCCAAACGTACATGTCGTCATGCGATTCACGGCTGAACAGTCACAATAAGTCGTCCATTAGTGAAACGACTAATATTATTTAAATAAGGCAAGGTTCGCGTGCCATTCTGCCATAGTCTCTGAAGCGGCAAACGAGTACCATTGAGCTGGTAACCTGCAGCTGGTGATTCCCAAGCCTTCGTGGCTTCAGTAATTGGTTTCGAAATCCTCTTGTTGTGTCGTGAGTGAAACCATTTGAGGCTATGGCTAAACAGAAACGCGGCAAGGAATACTGGTATTTCGGTTGTTCTACGAGCTACTTGGTTGGGATAGTCTTTTCTAATTTCTCCATTTTGTTCCGTTGAGTCTCTACTTCGGATAACAATGTCGTGACTCATTAAAGTAAGGGTTCATTATTATATTGGTTGACTAATATATTTATAATACATATGTATTTGGCACAAACTTCATTCCGATATACTTTCTTCAGTATCAATCATACCGTACTAACTCCCTTTAGTCAAACTTATAATTTAACGTTTCGTGAGCTTTATATAACTATACTTTTTACTTACAACTACATAATAAATACTTATTTTTCTAATGTTATATACATAGACTAAATGTTTCTAAAATACCTTGGTCTGCAACACGGAACCAAGGAAATCCACTTTGAAGCCTCTGCCGTCCAAAAGTTGTGATGCCGTGCGCCGACTGGTGTATGCGGTTGAACGCGACATAGCTACTCCTTCGGCACGAGTGCTGGTTGAATCAGAACTTCTACACATTGGTTACAATATGGGGCAACTTAGTGGAATCTAGCGTGGTGTTTTAGTGCGAAAAGTATTTAGAGGAAGATTTTTCAACCAAATATATATGATTCTAGTTCTACTTTTGGTAGAGCTTCTGGTTTTGATTGTTATTTATATGCAAGATGTTTTATGCAAGTTTGCGTAAACATATAAATCTTTTTAAAGTAGCCTGTGAAACTGTATATGAAATTCGTATCGATGGCTATATTTAACTGTAAGACAAAGCTAAAATTTTGAATCATATGAACTTACGAATTATTTCGGGTTCTATCTATCTATCTAGATTAAATAGTATAGTCACAATTTAGTATAAAGACACATGATTTGACAGCGATTAATTTAAGTCGAAGGCTCCGTTGCTAAATTGTTCTAAAAAATGGCTACTGGTTGACATTTGGGGCTGTTTCGGTGCGTGGTACGATCTACGGGTACCACTTTTTACAAATTGCTTTTTTGCATTCTTATCTTTATTGACATCACATAAAAAGTGGAGTTAAAATTTTGGTATGTAGCAGGTATTCTCAAATATAAATATTTTAGAGCATTAGCCATACGGTATTCAGAAGTATATTTTTATTCTTTATAGGTATCTAGGTTCGATGAAACAACGGAGTACTTAGTAACATTAACATTAACAATGGTAACATTTAACACCCCTACTTGCAATGATTTACCGTTCAAAAAATATTCACAAAATTACTAACGTGCATGGACACACCGCAGAGTCGTGACAGAGGGGTCCCGACCCTGCAGTGTGGGAAGATACGGGGAATAGCCTATAAACGAACCTAGCCACCAATAAGGTGTGTGTACCTAACTGGCCCTAAGTCCCTATAGCCTAACCCGAATATATACTTATATATAATAAATGTGGAGTGGTGTGTCAGGCGTGTGGCGCGTGGATGTGAGGCAGCCGGAGCCACCAGGCATAAAGTGTGCCTAGCCGTGTGTAGTGCCTAACGGTAGGGAAAGCTACGCCTCTAGACCTAAAGGCGCAGCCGGGAGCCTAGGTTGGGGGATCAAAGGTTAGGTATGAGGATTTTCCCGTAGCTGGTGAGCCAGACTCAGCGCCACCATTTGAGACTGAAGGTGTCTTTGCCACTACGGGAGGAGAGGTGAAGAAATGAGAACGCTACAAGGTTCGTAACGATCTAGTTTATTGATTAAAATCTCAGTCTTTATATACAATAATCGATAACGAGTGATTGACGTCAATGCTACTGCCGCCGCCTCCCCGCGGGCTCGGAGCTGCTGCCGCTGCATGTGCTGACTCGCACTCTTGCACCACTGCCATCACCGTCACTGCGCCGGATCCTAGTCAGCATTCTTGGTGGCCCGATTGTCCGACTGCATCTTTCTGTGGTTGGCG
This sequence comes from Leucoptera coffeella, assembly GCA_030578115.1. Taxonomy (NCBI): domain Eukaryota; kingdom Metazoa; phylum Arthropoda; class Insecta; order Lepidoptera; family Lyonetiidae; genus Leucoptera; species Leucoptera coffeella. Next base: position 183,356 of record JAMBLF010000649.1, on the reverse strand, counting down.
TCAGCATTCTGACGCTGTGGCCAAGAGCACTGACCGCGGCCGGCGCGGTATGTCCACGTGATTGTGGACATTTTGGGCCCCGGCAGAGATGGATTGCATCTGGTAGAGGCTGCCCGGGGTCGCCTGCCTTTGTGGTGTGGCAGGTGGAGCGGTGTCCGGCTGCGTGGCTGCAGGCTCCAAGGTTGCCGGTCTCCTCCGGCGGGGGCGGCTGCAGATGTCGCGCATCAGCATTTCGCCCGCCACTCGCTGCACGTCGTCCCGTTTCCGTTTTCTATACCTGTTAACATAAAAAATAACTAAGGTTAAGACTAATATGCTTGTTATTATTAATAAACTTATATTGACCGAGGTAGGTGACGAGAACTGATACCAGACGGTGTTTTTTAGTTCTTTTGATAAGTTTTGTTCAGTTTGTAATTCGTTTTGTAATAAGTTGTGAGTTATATCCAAGACTGTTTCCTTTGATATATTGTCATTCGCGATTTTCTTTAAATCTGTGTTAATAGTGTAGTTTATCGGTTTTAAGTAGGATGTCACTGCTGTTGAGGTTTCACTTCGTGTGGCTGTTAGCAAACTGGTTTTTGTTTTAATTATACAGTTCTCTGATATTTGAATGATGCTTATGTCATCGATTAAGGCTGCTTGGCGCTGTCCACCACAGATGATTGATATTGTTGTTTTCTTTTTCGGAATGATTAGCCATGTATTTGCTATGTACATCTTTTTCCATGTTACATCGTTAGCTGGCGTGTAGCTATTTGTGTGACAATCAGTTTCGTTGTCGTTGTTAGTCTGAAATATCATGTCCATGATGCAGTTCTTATGAAGTTGCATCATTGTGATAGCGACAGGATTACATATGTAGCCATTTTGTTTTTGTATGCATGACTTGAATTCTTCATTCGTGAGCTCAAAATATTTTTCTGCGTGATAGTTTATCCCCAAAAATGTATGTTGTGTTACGATATTTCGCATTTCGCCGTCTTCAGTTCTTTTCGGTATTGGAGTTATATGCACCAATGTATATTTTGATGTTTCGTGTATCGGAAAATATGCAGAGACTTGTATGTGAGTATCGTTCTCTGTTATTTTTGTGTCTAGAAGTGGTGTTTGCACAATTTTTATATTATTTGGCATTTTAGTGTTCTTTTCTGTTATTAAGTCTCGAATGCTTCTCGGTGATAAGATACTATATATTGATGCTTTTTCCAGAAATATTTTTACCAATCCTTCGTAGTGATATGTTATTTCCGTTATGTAGCTGTTTGCTAGATTGAACGCCTGTAACACTTGTATTGCGAGTTGATTTTCTTCTTCATGTTTCAAGTACTTATTAACACTTTGTAGGTACTCTATTGCTTGGTTTATTTTATTCTGAAATCTGTTAAGTTTGCTTTGTATTCGTTGTTCCGTTTGATTTACGGTTGTTATAGTAGACAACATGACATGGGTTTGATGATTCGCTGCCTCGATCAATTGTTTTTGGTTGTTTTGAAGTGCATCAATGTCCTTATACACTTCATCGTTTACTCCGAAGATTGATGTCATAAACTGCCCTAGCAGACCTCGTTTCCGTCTTGTGTGTTCTAAGTCTGATAGATATTGTACTGTTGTTTCAAACTTGACTTGTTCTTCTTCTAAGTGCTGATAGAATTCATCACAGTGGGTTTGATATCCGTCATGATTTGCTTTCCGGCACATATTTTTGAAATGTTTCGTTACATCTTGAATTGCTTTTTTATCGTCAACTATTTTTTCTCTTGAACAATAGGTTTCTACGCGAAAAATTCCCCTGTTCACTGTCGTAAGTCCCAGTTCTTCTACGTATATTCCAGATGGTATTCCTCTAATTGTGTAATTCGCTAGCGTTCCACTAACTAGTTGTATTACTAGTAACGTTATTAGTAGTACATGCTTCCACACTTTTACCCCGGTGCTTGCATGTGCGTATGTTGGATGTTTACTTGTATTTCTGACAGTCATCTTGTTTTGTGTTTCCTTGTTACCGTCGTTGTTATTTTCGTTTACAGGTAGTGGTATCAATGTATGTATGGCTCGTTTGGACTTATGACCGTTTGATTTCTGTATTGTGACCACACGTGTTTGTCCATCTTCTCCTGGATGTACTGCAATGATTTTTGCTAGCGGCCATTTGCTTGGGTTGATGTTTTCGTCTTTGATCAGTACAGCAGTGCCTATTCGTAAGTTTTCTTGCTCTTTTGTCCACTTGTACCGTTGTTGTAGTAAGTTTAAGTAATCTTTTGTCCAAGCAGACCAAAAGTCTTTCCTCATCCTTTGTACAAGCTTCCACCTATCTGTCAATTCTATTGTTGAATGTGCAATTGGATCCGGTACTCCAACAGCTTCGCGTCCAATTAGGAAATGACTTGGTGTTAAAATGGTTTTATCATTTACGTCTTCATTTAAAGGACAAAGTGGTCGGGAGTTTAAGCAGGCTTCTATTTGACATAGAAGGGTCGTTATTTCTTCTATGGTTAAGATTGATTCACCAATGACTCGTCTTAAATGGTGTTTCATTGCTCTAATACCGGATTCCCACATTGTTCCAAAATGTGGTGAATATGATGGGATGAAGTGCCACTTAGTGCCCAAATTTGTCAGTTCATCTGTGAAGTTCGATGACTGGGTTATCTGCATTATTTCATCGTACAAGACCTTAGCAGTTCCAATGAAATTTGTTGCATTATCGCTGTATATATTAGTCACAGGTCCTCTCCGGGCTATGAATCGTTTTAGCGCCGCAAGAAACGCCTCTGTTGTCAGATCGTTGACCAGTTCTAAATGTATGGCTTTAGTGGCCATGCACACAAATAGTGCTATGTATGCTTTTCGAGATTGATATCCTCTGCCTTTGAAAGCTCGAACCTTTATTGGGCCTCCAAAGTCGACTCCAGAATTGCTGAAGGGATATGACTGTGTGACTCTAACAGTTGGTAAGTTGCCCATTTTCTGGCTGGCGGTTTTGCCTTTGTATCGTGTACACGTGACACATTTTGATAGCACTGACTTAACTTGCTTAATGCCTCCGATTATCCAATACTTTTGTCGTATATATGCGAGAGTTAGTTTGTTACCTCCATGTAACGTTTTTTTGTGTGCATCTTCAATTATGAGTGACGTTATTCGATGTTTATTTGGTAGTATCACAGGATGTTTGTTTCCGTATGTAAGTTCAGAGTTTTGTAATCGGCCTCCAACTCTTATTATTTGGTTATTATCTATAAAAGGATCCAATGTGGATAGTTTGCTAGTACTTTTTAAGGATGATGTGTTCTTTAACCTTTGTAAATCCTCCTGAAATGTTTCCGTTTGTATTGCTTTCAGTACTTTGTTAGTCGTTTCCTGAATTTCTGACACTGAAAGCGACCCTTTTGAACGATTTTTATTTGTGAATCGATAGCAGTATGCTAAAACTCTTATGAGTCGATCATAAGATGAGAATCGGTCCCATATTTCATTTTTCTCTTGTGTTGCGGTCATTGTTGAGTAACTTTTTAGTTCTATTATAGTTTCTGGCAAAGTCTTGGTCAATGGTAGTTTATCTTCTCGCAACCAGTCTGGACCTTTCCACCATAGCTCGTTTGTAAGTAACTTCACCGGGTCTGTACCACGTGATACTAAATCAGCTGGGTTGAGGGATGTCATCACGTAACTCCACGTTGCTTTAGGTTGTAGACGTTGAATTTCTGCTACTCTTCTAGCAACAAAAGGCTTCCAGTGACTAGCTTCTTTCTTTATCCACGCGAGTGCTATTTGGGAATCAGTCCAGCAATATGTGGGGGTATTAGGAACCTCTAGCGCTGGTTGTATCTTATTTATCAGTTGTGCGAGCAATACTGCCGCACATAGTTCAAGCCTTGGCAATGTGGTTCTGTTTTTCTTAGGAGCTACCTTTGACTTAGCTTGTATTAAAGTGATATGGTATACGTTTTCCACTTTAACTCGTAGATATTCAACAACTCCATAGGCTTTTTCCGATGCATCACAGAATCCATGTAATTGAGTGTACTCTAGTGTTCTCTTATTTGTCTTGTACCATCTGGGTATTTTTATCGCTTCCAGTACTTTTACATTTTGTTGTATAGCGTCCCATATCTTGCTTATATCAGAGTTTACTTGATCATCCCAATCGGTTTCTAACAGCCATAGTTCTTGTACTAGAAGTTTCATAGTAATGATGATTGGAGCTAGCCATCCCAGGGGGTCAAATATTTTGGCTACTTCAGATAATATGATACGTTTTGTAAGCTTGCAATGGTCTTGAATTGATATTTGGAAAGAAAAACTATCTTCTTGTGGTGACCATATTATTCCTAGTGATTTTCTTGTTTCATCAAATGGGATTTTCATATGTTGCCCATCTGCTTTATTTTCTTGGATGTTATCGAGAAATTCTCGTGAATTTGATGACCATTTTCGCAGATGAAATCCTCCCTTGTTTAATAGGTTTGTTATTTCTGTTTGTAACATGTTGGCTGACGTGACATCATCAGCTCCACTCAGCAGATCATCCACGTAAAAGTCTTGTAATGTCATCTTACTTGCTAATGGATAATTCTTTTGCTCATCCAACGCTAGTTTTTGAAGTGTTTTTATGGCCAAATATGGAGCACATGACGTCCCGTAGGTCACTGTGGTGAGTTCATATTCCTCTATAGGTTTGTCCGTACTGAAACGCCATAGAATACGTTGATATGGCATATCTTTTTCATGTATCTTTATGTATCTGTACATTTTCATTATATCTGCCATAAATGCTATGTTATGCATCCGCCATCGTAGTATTATAGTCGGTAGGTCGTTTTGCAATCGCGGGCCTTTCATCAGATTCTCATTCAAACTGAGTTTTCCTTGGGATTTGCTGCTAGCATCAAAAACTACCCTCAGCTTAGTTGTGAGCGAGTCTTCTCGTATTACTGGTTGGTGAGGAATGTAGTATTTTCCTGTATCTCGCTTTTTGGCTTTTCTCATATGTCCAAGTTGTAAATACTCTTCCATAAATTCATTATACTGTTGACGTATTCCGTTTTTTGACAGTTGTTTTTCTAATTGTAGTAGTCGAGCGGCAGCTTTTTTGCGCGAGTCACCCAAATCTAAATTTTTATTTTTGAAAGGTAATCTTACTGTATATGTCCCGTCCGAGTTTCTCTTTGTGGTTTTCTGGTAATATTTTTCACAGTCTGCGTCTTGTTGACTAAGAAAGCTGTTGTCAGGAACCTCTTCCAGCTCCCAGAATTTGGTTAATTTCTTTTGTTCCGTTAATGTTAAGTTTAAATTTACTAATCCAACGTTTGTTTCAGTTGCATAACATGCTAGGCCAGATAATATCCATCCAAACTTAGTTTGTTGCGCTATAACTCCTTCGCCAATTTTCTTGAATCCAGATAATAAGATATTACTTAATTCGTGTGCACCGAGAATAACATCAATTTGTCCTGATTTGTAATATGTTGGATCTGCCAGCTGTATTCCTTTTAACTGGGGTTCTGGTATTGGTTTAATCGTTTTGTTCGGTAATAATCCCGTGAGTTTTGGCATCACATATAGGGTGACTGGTAGCTTGAAATTCTCCTCATACAAAGGTTCAAGATTCACATTTATCGTGCTATTGGACGTTTTTGTTGCTTGGTCCCCAATTCCTCTTATTTCTGCGACGATTTGGTTTCTCTGCGCGCCTATTAATTGTGCAGCTTCTTCTGTACAAAACGATGCTTGTGATCCTTGATCGTATAAAACTCTAAGTAAAACTGGCATCCCATTACGTGAAATCGTTTGCACTATGGATGTTGCCAAAAAAACAATTTTTCCGGTAGTTTGATCTTCGGATAGATTGGCAACTAGTTTTGTTTGGTTTTGTTGTTGCTGACTTTTGTTTACCGGTCCCAAATCTTTGTGAAGTAACGTGTTATGGTTGGGATCTCCACACTTTTCACAACTTTTGTAGAACCTACTAATGCATTCTTTGTCGACAGCGTGGTTTAGACAACGTTTACACATTCCATTACTTTTCACATTATTAGCCCGATCATTAACGTTGAGTGATCCAAATGTAGGGCAATGATTTATGGAATGGGCATCTGATTTACAATACCAGCAAAAAGTTCTCGTAAACTGCTTATCTGCGTAATTGTTGCTGCCTCGCTGCTGATGAGCCATTCTGGGCGGCGGGTATGATCGTTGTGGCATGTTCCATTGGGGCTTATAGCTTTGTTGTAACGCATTGGAGTATGGCATTTGTGTAGCTTGTAAACACTTAAATCTCCTTTCCAGAAATGACATCATATCCTGAAATGAATCCATTGCAGTGATATTATCTAATTGTTCTTCGTACTTGAAATTTGTTTGATAATCCCAGGTTCTACTTATAATCCTGCAGAGGATGGGTCCCCAGGATTTGGTGTCGATCCCTTGATTCTTTAACGCTTCCAAACATTCTTTAACTTTGTCATGTAATTCTCGTAACTGGTTTGCATTTGGTTTCTCAATTTTCTGCAAGTTTAATAATTCGTCAATAAACTGGGTCGCTATCTTTCGTTTGTCGTCGAACCGCTCGCATAGTAACTGCCATGCAGTTTCGTAATTTGCTTCTGCTATTGGTAGGTATTGGATGACACTTAATGCAGGTCCTTTTAAGTTGGTTTTTAGATATTGCATTTTTTCGGTGTTCGATATATGTACGTCCTCGTGAATGATCTTTGAGAATAGATCTTTGAAAGTCGTCCAGTTACCAGAGTCGCCGTTAAAAATAGGTATCTTTACTGGTGGTAGTCTTATTGTTGGTCGTGGTGTCGCGTTACTCGATAAGGTGTGCAGAGATAACTTGTAAAGATGTTCTTCGATGAGTTCAGCCGTCGTCTCGTACCTATCTTGTGTTTTTTCGTATTGCTGGGTTGTAAAGTATTCATGATTTATCTCGAGTGTGATGATGTCGAGATGAGTGTTTTCAATGCGTTTCCATAGTTCCTGGATACCACGTTGAAGGGTTCGTAATTTCCATTCAGTTGGTTTTTCTTCCAAGTACTGTTCGGCTTGATACATTTTCCGTCTTAATTGTGAAATCGAAAACATTTGTTGTTTAATCATTTGTAAACTTGCAGACTGCTCGTATATGTTGCAGTGCGGTTGGTTCGTATTACAAGAGTTTATAGTCTGATCATATTGCGCAAGCTGCCTATGTGCATTTCCTTGCGGTTTGTCCTGGTTGATTTGTCCGGTTTCCGTAAGATGCTCATGTATGCTTTCTTGCGGGTTTGAGTAGTTGTGTTTTGTTTGTAAGTTTTCCGAGGATTGCTCATTTATGCTTTCTCTCAGATTGTAGTAGTTGTGTACAGTTTGTACGTTTTCCGAGGGTTGCTTCTGTGTGCTTCCCCCCGGGTAGTCGGGGTAGTTTCCCCCTTGTAGTTTTTCCGAAGGCTGCTCGTGTATGCTTCCTTTCGGATTGTAGTAGTCGTGTCTAGTTTGTAGGTTTTCCGAGGGTTGCCTTTGTATGCTTCCTCCCGGATAGTCAGGGTAGTTTTCCCTTTGTAGTTTTTCCGAAGGCTGCTCTTGTATGCTTCCTTTCGGATTGTAGTAGTCGTATCTAGTTTGTAGGTTTTCCGAGGGTTGCTTCTGTGTGCTTCCCCCCGGATAGTCGGGGTAGTTTTCCCTTTGTAGTTTTTCCGAAGGCTGCTCGTGTATGCTTCCTATCGGATTTTTGTAGTCGTGTCTTGTTTGTTGGTTTTCCGAGGGTTGCTTGTTTATGCTTCCTATCGGATGGTCGTCGTCTTCTTTTGGTGTGTAAGTCGTCAGAGATATTCCCTCTGGTTTGCTATGCTCACCAGTGGAGGGTTTTCGTTCGTCCAGGTATACATTTTTTTCATATTCATTGAGTACTTGCATGATTTCTTGATAATTCTTATATATTTCGTTTTTGAAGAAGTCTCTCGTCGTGTATTCATGGTTTTCCAGGATTGGGTCGTTCTCAATGTTTATGTGAATGTTTTTTGAAGATTGGTACAGTTCTCCCGCTGTCTTTCGTCTTGATTGTATGTACTTCAGGGTTCGTCTAGCCACTCCATCTTTCTTTACATTACTCAGTAACTTCTTGAGCTCTGTATTGAAGTAATCTTGTTCCTGTAGGAGGCTGTTAATGTTTTCCGCTTCCATTTTCGTTCTTCTCTATGTTTTCAAACGTCTTCTGTCCCTATCCTACAGCTAATAACGAACCTAGCAAGTACTGCTGTCTCCTGCACCCCTCGGCCCGGGTTATGCGACTACTCTGCTAGTTGGGGGATGCCGCTTGTGGCAAGCCAACTAGCCAATTCGCACCCGGCGAGAGATGTCTACAGAATTCAGCACGTACTATCGAGTCTAACAAAACCACAACCCGATGCGGTTGATACACCGAGCCGTGACCTTGCGACCACCAAAACTATCCTCTACCCTAAGTATCCCCACGCGTTTGATATCGAGTCCTCACCGCGGCTTTAGTTTAATTATTATTTAAAGGTAAGTTAAAGTAAAGTTAAAATATATTCAAAGTTAAGTTAAAATTAAATTAAATTAAAGTATTAAAAAAACAATTAAGTTATTATTTAATTAACTATTCAAATTAAAACAATAAAATAGTATCACCATAGGGGTGGAAATTAATTAACCGAAGGACCATGGACACACCGCAGAGTCGTGACAGAGGGGTCCCGACCCTGCAGTGTGGGAAGATACGGGGAATAGCCTATAAACGAACCTAGCCACCAATAAGGTGTGTGTACCTAACTGGCCCTAAGTCCCTATAGCCTAACCCGAATATATACTTATATATAATAAATGTGGAGTGGTGTGTCAGGCGTGTGGCGCGTGGATGTGAGGCAGCCGGAGCCACCAGGCATAAAGTGTGCCTAGCCGTGTGTAGTGCCTAACGGTAGGGAAAGCTACGCCTCTAGACCTAAAGGCGCAGCCGGGAGCCTAGGTTGGGGGATCAAAGGTTAGGTATGAGGATTTTCCCGTAGCTGGTGAGCCAGACTCAGCGCCACCATTTGAGACTGAAGGTGTCTTTGCCACTACGGGAGGAGAGGTGAAGAAATGAGAACGCTACAAGGTTCGTAACGATCTAGTTTATTGATTAAAATCTCAGTCTTTATATACAATAATCGATAACGAGTGATTGACGTCAATGCTACTGCCGCCGCCTCCCCGCGGGCTCGGAGCTGCTGCCGCTGCATGTGCTGACTCGCACTCTTGCACCACTGCCATCACCGTCACTGCGCCGGATCCTAGTCAGCATTCTTGGTGGCCCGATTGTCCGACTGCATCTTTCTGTGGTTGGCGTCAGCATTCTGACGCTGTGGCCAAGAGCACTGACCGCGGCCGGCGCGGTATGTCCACGTGATTGTGGACAGTGCAGTTAAAATAAAAACTTTAAAAAATCACAAAGTTACAATGAAAAACATAAATACATATATAGATAGGTAGGGTCGAACAATAGTACACAGCTTGTACAGTTACCTCACTCTAAAAAGCTGTATCGATAAATTATCGTCAAGGTGCTCTCGTTGAGGGCCGTTGATACCAATTTGAACTAACGAAGCAGGGGTTAAACGCTGGTGAACATCCACAATAATCCATTATGGGAATCACCCTCCCATATTACTCTACTCTGAGGGACAGAAACATCTGTTTATGATTCACGCTGATAGCGCGCAGTTTGATTTCTGTTCGGGTACATTATGAGTTAACGCACCTGTAGTTTTAAAGGATGATTGGGTACTAATTAGTCTATAGTTAAAAAAGTGCACAAGCTTTCCAAACTCTTTTAGTGAAATTAGATGACTAGATAGAGGTATACATTTTTCGTTAGGAGCACGAACCAAATACTCCATGGTTAGGAGTATTAATATGTTTTCATTTATTGACAGTGTAATAAATAACTAAGTAATTGAAATAATAATTTCTTACATTACATGCTTAGCTAACAATTTACCTAGTTTTTCTTCTATTTTATATTGATGACAAATATAAAATATAACTATATTAGTGCTATGATTTATTTATAATTGAGGCTATCAGCGCTATAGTGGTGTAGCCCACGTTTTTTTCTCTAAAATATAATAATTCTCATAAAATACTACATTACACACTAATATATGAAATTAGAATAGTCTTTAACAAAAAATAAAACATTAAATTAAACATTACTAAAGAGTTCAAATCATGTTTACCAATGTAATTGCTAGTTATCTCTAATTTAAGCTCACTGGGGTTACACCAATTCTGCGCTGATAGCCTCAATTGATCTAAATAAATAAACATAATAAGACGACCTCCGTGGCGCGATCGGTTAGACACCTGAACGCTAATCGTGGGGTCCCGGGTTCTATTCCCGGTGGAGGCAGCGTTAAGAACTACGCTTTTCTACTACTTTCCAGTCTGGTTGTTCATTATATATGCTATACATGTACTTATCTATATATAAATGTATACATTTCTTAAATATATGTTGACTAGTACCCTTAACACAAGTCTTAAATGTACTTACCGAGGGACTAGTTCAATTAGTGTAATAATATCAAAATATTATTAATTACACAAAACAAGACACCTTTATACAATATCCTCACAATGATCAGTGGCCAGATCCCAAGGCATAGGAAGTAGCGAAGTGTGGCTAGTGGTCCGTGAAAACGGAGGGCGGCGGCACCTGCGCGGACCCTCCGCAATCTGACTGCACCTCACTCGTCACTACGGCTGCAGAGTAACCTACCGGATAGATGAGAGGCTAGAAATACTACTGTTGTATATTCAACAATAAACAGCAGCTTGGACATTTTAACTTATGATAATTAAATCTAGCTATATACATACATACGAGTAAATATAAAGCCAATTACAGTTTTCTTGCACGTTGCTATGCATGCCATTAATAAGTAGATTAATGGTGTATTTTTTATTTCATAAACATAACGTACAAACAAAAAGCTGAAATTAATCGCTAAAAATGAAAATGAAGAAAGACATAAAACAAATTATAAGACACATTTATACTTTATTAGCGAACCGTCCATTCTCAGAAACTTGTATATAGGTTTTATTGTCCCTTCATTGTAGCTACGAACAAAAGAAATAGTAGCTACTGGAACTATTGTTTGATTTTCATTTAGATTTCTATAGAAGCTTTCTTTATTAGCTGAAAAATATAATAATACAACTCATGTCAACAGTTAGTTCATAATTGTCGCATAGTATTACTAACTACGCAGTTTCGGAGGTGGAGACTAGAACCTCGAACTTCTTACAGCACCGTGAATGTTTATGGCTATATGTTTTGATCAGATTATAGTTTTTATAAATATTAAAAGTATTGCTTTAGTAAATACTGTGACCATCTCTTTAACTCCTGATTAACAACTGTGTTTTTCGGAGCAAAGAACCTAATGAATTTTTGTAATTTGTTCAAGACATTATACCTAGGTAGAGCCCTACTTCTATTTAGAAAAGGTACTCTGTGCTGTCGATGCACAAATCGGAGTGAGCACGCAACGATGCCCCTTAGGTCCCGCGGCCCTCCTAAACGCATTCTCAATAAGTCAATTAAACATTTGTTCCAACACGCCACTTCGCAGCGCCTCCGATGTAACTAATTGGCCTTTGTTTTACACATACAGTACTTTGTTATACAAAATATATTATGGAGCCTGTACCTTTAGCATCTGGTAGTGACGTAATATTATTAAGGTTGCAGTTGTAAATTGGTAATAAATCTGTTTGTCAAATCTAAACCTGATAGATTGGAAGAAATGAATACATACATACATATACATTCACGTCTTTTAATTCCTTTCGGAGTGGACAAAACCTCGGGGATATAAAAACCCTTGGTAATTATTATTTTTTTTTTTTATGAATATTGGGGTTGCGATGTTATAATAGAATATTCAGTCCCAATAAAGTCTATTTATTCCTAGTTCCTACGTTGCCTCCTACGAATTGTACGGGAAGAACGGTAGCTAGTTAGCATTGTTTTTACGTCCTAGCATACAACACAGCACAGGATAAAAATGAATAAATTATGATATAAAAGTGTTAAACAATAAGTAGGTTGGTACTTAACAGTAGACAAAGTGTTGAGTCATGTATTTCTTATGATAAAGGCACAATAGAAATATTGTAAGAAATTATTAAATGTTAAGGTCCATGTGCATATCCCTTGTAGTTAAAATACTTACCTTCATCACCCTTCAACGTAGTTTTTTTTATTATGCGACAAATTCTAACTTATAATAGAATAGAGAAACATTTATTATTATATGAAATATTCTACATTTACTGTAAGTAAAAAAGTGTCTTTTAAAATACTACTTCTTTTATATAACTGTAACTCTATTAGGGAACTCACTAAAGGATTCGGCAACGAAAGGTTTACTTATTAGACGAAGCAACTTTCTGTATGTAACTTATTGCAATTTTGATTAACTACTTTTTTACCAGACAACAGTTAACATGTTAGTCAAAATCGTAATTTTCTCACTACAATTATATAATTCGTCTGGCTATATTACTGATGCATTTTTTGTAATAAAGCGTTAAAATCTAGGTACATAGAAATTTAGTAACGTGTGTCGTGATTATGAATCCAATGTTAATAACTAACCCTACACCTAAGCTTACATTTACTTGATTGAAAATACTTGCTATAACCACCTCCGCCGGCGGTAAGTATGTTTATGGGATTTACAAGAATTTAATTTCAATGAAACGAAAGTAGTTTGCCGAGGTCAGGAAAAATTGGTTACTAAATTTAAGTCAATACTTTATCTGGAATTATTTTCTGGAATGTCTTAGCCGGCTCAGAGAATGCTTGCTATATTAGTAAGACATGAGAACATTTAAGTAAGATACCATTATCTTTTCACTAGATGAATATAATTCAAAAGCAAAAAGTACCGAGGGAATTACTATTTAACACTTATAACAAACAGACAAGAAAACAATGAAGATTCACCAGATGTTCAGTCTTGGCGTCGCCTCTAAGTCCTTCATTTTTTCAAGTTCATCATCACTACCTGTTCCCGTGAATGTTTTCCATTGTTGTCTGCACTTAGAAGAGGAAAACCTGCTCGCCAGATGTTGGTGCTTCAATCGAAGTTCATAGTTTCCTTTGAATTGGTATTTCTGAAAAAATCATAATAGTTTTTATCACGGAACAGATGTTAATCTGAAGTTACTTCTAGGTATTTTAAATAAGTATTTGAATTCAACTCGTCAAACAAAAAGCCCTTCGACACGGTTATTGTAACTGTTCCAATTATTATAATGCTAATGCCGGCTAAAAAGCAAACACTCCATCCTTCCAAACAGCTACTTAAGCCCGACAGTTAGAAAAACATAAATAACAAAACGCATCGCTAACTGCACCAGCCGATATCCCACACAAAAACGATTCAATCAGTACCTAGAGCTTACACGAGCTTAATAAAACACTCGTGAGTCGAAATCATCATTCGCCATTTACAACGGACGCCTTCCATAACGAAGCCGGCCTCAACAATAGGCTTAACGCTCGCAATCATTACAAAAAACGCTATAACGTCGAAAGCTCTCTATACAGAGAGTATACTTCAGTTTCGGACTGGGAAGGCTTTAGGGGGCCTCTGCGATTGGCCGCCGGGGCGCCGCCTTCCGCGGGGCGCGCGCCCATTGGCCGACGCGGCTGGAGGGTGCTCTACGCTGAGAGCGCTGTCGAGGCACGGGGTGTGCTTCAGCCGAGCACCACTCGAGGGCTGTTCAGTTCGGGAGCGGCATCGCGAGCCGCCACACGTGTACCCCAGTGCAGTGAAAGCCTCCAAGATTATTCCCAAGTCGAGCTCTCCCTTGCGGGAGATGAAGAGCGAGGGCGCGCGCTCTCCGCCGCCGCTGCTGCCGCCGGCCTCGCTGCTGGCCTGGTCGCCCATCCTGCTGCCCCCGTGGGGGCCGGCCTTCCTCCCGGCGCTCTATCCCGCCGCCTTCCGCTCCGCTTTCCCAGGGTGAGACATTTGCACCTTTCGCAAGTTGCCTTCAACTTATTATATAGAGTATTATTGAAATATGGTAATGTACATGTCATCAATGTAGACATTTAGGTATATTAAAGTTTAATTAGGTACTGAATTTTTATTTTAAGGATCAGTCTTATTTTATATTAGTTTTCATTTGGAATTATGAGGCATTGATCTTTATTTGTTTTTCGTTGCATTGATGTTATGAGCGATTTACGTTGAGCGCCACGTAGGTCACTGATGATCTAAGCTAATGGAGGAAACCTTTTCAAAAAAAAACTTTCCAGTGTTTTGACTAAGGTTTACAATTCCACGCCGCCGACGGACTGTCTAGCGAAAATCCGGACTCCTTCCGTGCAAGGATGTATTTCCTCTAACACGTCAAGTGTGTTGATTCAGCCAAAGTCCAATCTGATGAATCGTGACGATTCATGTGATAGTTTTTGCACCTCACCTTAGTGAGTGCTTGTTAATATTTCTGTTAACAACCTGAATCCTCTTGTGGTGCGCCGCCATTGATCTGGTCACGTTCGGGCCGGCTTACGGAGATATGCAATTATAACATTAATTTAAGACATTCCTCGAGAGCCCTTTATAGAAGTCACGTCTTTTCACGTGTTACGAGAGGCAATCTCGAAATGGCATGAAAGAGCGGCATGTTTTCTTTCAATTTGCTCTCAAAGCGACTCGAGTGTGGATACATCGACTGAATGGCACTCAACTCATTCATCGCTAACGATACGTGCTCCGGTGTAAATTGTTCGCTTTGCCGGCATCTTCAGATTATTTGCTTATGTGATGGATGTGATTTCCTATCAACTTGAGATGGTGCCATTTCCTGTTTTGTGTTTAATGGGGAGTGCGTATTAAAAAAGGATTGGTTAGAAAGTTTATGCAATTAAAAAATTTGTAATTGCCGATTTTTTGTTTTAATTTATAATATAACTAGATATTTAATCAAGTACGCTATCCACGTACCTCATTAATAGTAAAGTAAAGGTCTTAACGTTTTAGGTTGCAAAAGAACTTCATTGCCACTGTCTTATAAAAGTTTAATAGGTATTTTTCATATTTAGAATTATGCCTTGAATATACATAATATTCTAATCAATTTTTTTATTGCTCATACACGTATCTGAAAAGAAAGTAATATGAAATCTTGATTTTTCATAAGAGAACTTTGTGCCATATGTCAGTTTTTTAATTATTGCTGTGTTTGTTTATTTAATATTTCGTGGACGTATTTTAATCACCATGGTTGCATACAGTATCGACAATATGACATGTGTATGATATACCTTACATCCAGTTATTAAACAGTTATTTCATCAATATCAACGTTATATCATATGTGGTAGGTAGTGTTTTATGAATATTGACGTAATTCTTAATAAGTGAGATGAATAAAATATGTAACTAGATGATTAAAATGATTCCCATTTGGCTTTTTCGTATATTGCCACTTCTAGCGCTAGGTCTTTGTAAGATTAGTCTAATTTATGAATAAGAATTCTTTATATGATATACCAAAAATCAATCGGAAGAGTTTCGGTAGTATACCCT
The DNA here is from genome assembly GCA_030578115.1 of Leucoptera coffeella. Taxonomy (NCBI): domain Eukaryota; kingdom Metazoa; phylum Arthropoda; class Insecta; order Lepidoptera; family Lyonetiidae; genus Leucoptera; species Leucoptera coffeella. Next base: position 167,763 of record JAMBLF010000649.1, on the reverse strand, counting down.
TTCTAGAAATCTTTTACTAATTTTTATATTTTGCCTATTGACATATTGTAGTATATGTACCGATGCTACCGTAGCACATTCTCTCATACTGTAGATACCTGTAAACCGTTTTCCTATGGGATCATTATGCATAGAACCTGACCAACCAGATTCACATAAATTACATTCATACATAGCTATTTTACGTACGTCTACGGTGTCTTTGTCAAATTTCTTTATCTATAGTTTATTAATATATTTATTATTATATATGTATTTTTTAATTAAAATAATATCAACATTAAATATTATTTAAAGTACAGACTCCACATAAAGCAAACAGTGTATTAATATTTAAAACTAACACTTTTTACCGATACATGTAACAGTGGGTTCACACCTACCTTATTACCCATAAAAATTCAAATATTAATTCCAATACATTGTTGCAGATTACTAGACAGCATGAAGATGCCAGGGCAGCGTCCTGGTTTCCAGATATCTGACATCCTGGGCCTCAATGAAGGAAAGGGCATAGGGTCAGGACCTTCGGAGCCAGCTCCAGCACCCATGACCCTCAGTGACCTGCCTCCGTACCCTCCCATGAACCATCATTACTCCCACGAACTGCTCCGTCACCACCAGCCCTGGTTAACCCTCGACCAGCATGAGCCTAATGGTGAGTGATAAGTTTGGTGTATTGGTAGATAAAACGTCGTTTAATCCCTTTCAAGATGTATATATTATCTACTAGGTAATTTTTAGCATATTATATTGGATTATAGTGATAATATTTATATGGAGCATTGCTGGCGGGTTTACTAGCCCATTGCCCGAATAGATTCCATTTATGCCTATTTGCTTTTTCGTTACCTACGACATATTGGAAGAATGGTAACTAGTCAGCATTATTTTTACTTTTAAAAAAATATTCACACAAAGCTAGCAGAAATAGAAGTAATGAATCATGATAAGATTAAAGAAAGACGATAGACAATTGATAAATAACTTGTTTATTCATATAGGCACCTATAATATTAAATAAATAATAAAAATATAAATGTACTTGTATAAAATACCCTACACACAAGTTCTACATATGCTTGTAGTGCCTCTGTATAATTATCCATATTACAATAATAAAGAAGTATTATGTTTCTAGTACATTATTGTTGAATGCAAAGATAATGTTTTATGGCATCACGTTTGATATTCTCCATAGACGTAGTTATCTTCTTGCGGCACTTAAATACAATTCCACTCTTGAACCTGAGTTGATTCTGCCACTGAAAGCTCTTCATTTCAAGTTTAATCGTCTAATTACTGTTACTTACATCGCTGCTAAGAAATTATGATTATGGACTAAGAAATCGTTTTCCTAATTTATAACTTTACACACACTACAATACTTGCTTAAGAGATATTTATATTAGTATCTAGCTATATTATTAAATATTGCCCAAAAGATCAACTCCTAAAAAGAATATATTTCATTAATTTCCATTGTAATGAAATTAAAAGAATCGGAACATGAAACGGTTCTGTTCCCAGTTTTACGTATTGTTTGCATCTTACACCATTTGATTACGTATGAATGTACAACTATGAATACTCTACTCTATTTGCATTGATAATAATCGTGTCAACATTTTCGGCTGCTTCGATAAGGGATAAACGAGCACTTTTTACTTGCATGTTTTAATGTAGGCACTCGAATTTTAAGTATCGAATATTGTCAAGTGCGATCCACTCGAAATTGGTAAGCAGTAGCCGCGGCCGTCGAGAGGCAGATTATTTTCGGTAACTCCTCGAATCAAGTGTACAAATTCAACCAATCTGGGCTATTAATTATTTTTATCGGCTTATCGGACTCGTTAAGCAACTCGAAAGAGTCGATATTTTGATCGATTGCGTATGCGATCGAGATTTAATGCCTGTTTGAATGAAGTGCACTTTGATGGGACTAATCCCACTACGTATTTCCTTTTTACCTTTTGTTCTAATGTAAATTGCACTATGCAGTGAATAAACTGGTTTTCTTTCTTTCTTTTCTGTCTTTATTTTTACTCGCATGAAAATATTAATTCTAGTTCATTATATTTTAAAGTACGATTAATAATATATTACACATAGTGAACATTTTAAGTTCTTTAATTATACGTATACGTACCGCATTCACTCAGCAAATTTAACCGTTATTGTTAAAACAAAAAAAACAATAGCATTTGCAACAGGGCATAATCTGCAATGAAAGTAGCATGGGATGCGATGGGAACTGTTGTTTAATGGGCAAAGATACCACCAATCACGCCCCACAGGGGTTGATTGTGTCGAAGGGGCATTATTTGTCACCAATAGGTTAGGGCCCTTTATAGTGTGAAGGCAGCTGTATTCGGCCTATCAATTACACGCTGTTTGCGGCTGTTAGGGCACCTTTATGGCAATGACAGTTAGGGAGCCATTGTGGGGCCACCCGATCAATGCGCCCTGCTAATTGTTCTCGAATAGCGCGCTTCATGGCCGGTGACTAATTTTGTTTTGTGGACATGCTGTTTGTTAGGATTGAGATAGTTTGTGAGTTTAGGGTTATTGGGCTTGCGACCTAGTTTGACTAATTAGCGAATTAAACGACGATCCAATAAACCTCATATAGGATTTTATCGAAATGTTGATGTATAGATAAAAAAGATATTTATTGCTCTAATATAATTTTAAAGAATACATGATCAATTCTTTGCTATTATTACAACTACTCACTTGGCACAGAAAATAATAGGTAATTTAATTATTCAAATAAGAGAATAAAACATAAAGAATATAACTTTAATACGAACATTGCAGAATTTTATTCATACACAGAATATTAACCGAATAAACCCAATAAAGTCCCATCTCTAGCAGTCAGTCATGAAAAGTGATCAGTCAATGGGAGTGGCGTCACTCCCTCCGCGTCACGCCCATTGCCGCGAGTCAATGCGCGGGAAACAAAGGGTACGCGGAAGGTTAGGCGTAGAGCTACCCGTCAAATCTAGCTATTATTATTATGGAGTTATACGAAATATATTTAATGAATAAGAGCTATAGTAAATTTTAGGCATAGTAAATTTGGGTTTTAAGTACAAAATAATAATTATAATTATGTAAGTTTGTATGCAAGTTTTCCATGTTAATAATAACATATCATAAAGACACTGGATTTATATCACAGATATAACAACCTAAAACTTATATGACAATAGATAAATTTGGTTGAAATTAAATCAGAAAAGGACTGGACTTATAGTGCTATACCACTACATTATGCTTTACCTTTAATATAAAATGTTTCAGATTTTCTTAAACTACAAAGCGTTAATCAACATAATTTTATACTAAAGCACTTTTTTTTTCCCAGGCATGATCGGCCAACAAGCCTCTCCAGACAGCACTTCACGCACCTCTGAACTTTCTTACGCCGGCATCTCCGTGTCTTCACCACCAGACGAGCAGCGTGAAGACCAGGAGTACGATGAACACATTGACGAAGACAACGACGGAGATGAACATAAGGATAATAATTCAACTGACCCCAGCATGGTGCATAAGAAGAGGAAAAGAAGAGTGCTGTTCTCGAAGGCTCAAACGTATGAGTTAGAAAGGAGGTTCAGACAACAGCGCTACCTATCGGCACCTGAGAGAGAGCATCTTGCCAGTCTGATTAGGCTTACTCCCACACAGGTGAGATGATGAATATTTTAGAGAAATGTGATTTTGAATTATTTTGTATAAAAACTAGACTTTGTCACGTTAATGACACAAAACGGGTAGATAACGTGTGAGACTTATATAACGTTTTTGATTTCACATTAATGTTAAAATTTCTGATTTATTAATTGATTTCAATAAGTATGTCCTCTGTCAATTCAATAAATTACTTCTACTTTGTTACTTAAAACCCGAATTTTATTTAACATTGTTTTCACATTTTCTTGTTCCTTTATTTGACAACACCTCTATGTGCAGGTAAAAATCTGGTTCCAAAACCACCGATACAAGACAAAGAGGGCTGTCCAGGAGAAAGGTGCTCACGACATGGGTGTCGGCGGACTATCATCGCCCAGACGAGTAGCCGTGCCAGTCCTGGTGAAGGATGGACGACCATGCATGGGCAAGTCTGATGGTCTACCACCCTTAGGAGTTCCACTATCAGCGTACCAGCCCTTGCACCATCAAGCCCATGGCCATCCACCGCACACCGCGTGTTGGTGGTGATATCAAATGCCTTGATAGAGTATCGTCGCTTGAGATTTGTTATAAAGGTACTTAGACAAATGGTAAAACGTGAAGAGAATAGAAATGTATAAGATTCTTCTATAAGATCATGTTACTTAGTAAGAATGTAAGGCAGGCCCATACATTGGTATTTATTCGAAGGGATGTCTATTCTCTTATCGTTTTGCCAATTGTCTAAAAGGTAAAGGTCCGAGAGAGAATAAAAAACGATGTTTTAAACATTTTGATTGGTTGGCCTTAGATTGTATAAATGTGTATACTAGTCGATTCCTAGATTGTCCTATTGGAATTAATATTACGAATAAAAACGAATACTAAAGCTAGGTTTAATTTATTCGAAATTACTCGTTTGCTACTAAATTTTAACTCGAATAGTCATTGAAATGATATCCCGTAAGATTTCCTTGTCTGGTGGATATAGAAAACTTAACACGTGTAATGTTCCTACTTAATACATAGTTGAATTTATATCTTTCTAGAGTAATAATTAAGCGAGTCTTTAAAATTATAAGAATTAGGAATCTATACGTAACTAATTCTTCCATCATAATTGTGGATTTACCCAAATCAAAATGCTTACCTGTTATAGTTTATGTAAACCGAAAATGCAGCATGGAATCACGTGTGAATTTATATATTCAAACTTTTATCGCTTAAATTCTTACATTTGATAGTTACCTATTATAAACCTACATGTGTAGGAAAAAGTTAACCACATTTACTTGAGAAACACGTCTATGAAAATAGTATATATAGCACTATATGTTTTAACCATTATATCTATTCAATAAGTATGCGATAGCCATACTAAAAAGCACACGTGAAAAGATTTCATAGCATCGAATTAAAAAGAAAAGTTATGTCAACAAAACATTTTTATTTTTCTTAATTTAATGGATAAGCTGTTTATGTCATCACAACAAATATACTTAGAGGCATGACTATTTAAAGTGCCGATTTTAAATAATGACAATTACAATAATAACACATTCCTTATTTTGTGATGTACTACATTCCGCTATTTAAAGTGTTTGTAAAAATAATGTACAATTTGATTTGGACTTTTAGATTGTAAGATAGAGAATTATTATAGCTTAAACGTGTATGTAAGTGGACAGATTCTATAATTGCAATATTTAATGTTAAGTATCAGTATTATCGTTCAAGTACTTAGAAGTATATTATTGTAACTATTATATTCTTATCGACTATAGTTATCGCGATAATTTAGTCAACTTTATGTGTAAATAAAATCTATAGTGTGAGAGTTACCTAAACAAGTATTTTTATTTTCTACATTCCATGGTACAGGCACCCAATCACATCCTTTTACATTAACGGATTCTCAGAGACGTGATATCATCATGATGTTTACCTGTAGCATATACTATGACCTATTTCCTACAATTTTTAGTTCATTAAAATTCTGGTATATACCTACATATATATTTGAAGTGAAATAATTTGAGAACACCAAACTAGTAAGCTGTCAGTGATGTTTAGTTGTTATTATTGATTATGAACATTACACATATAATTTCATTGAACTGAAAGCTTTTTACTATTAGAAACAAAATTTCTAGGATATGTAATGGAAAATGAGAGCCTAGACAATCGCAGGATTTATAACGAGTCATCATTATTAGATCACGTAAATTAACACAAACATGGTCATATAATTAAGGTATCGTATTTTTTTAAACTAGGTTACATTTTGTTATGATTTCACACGACTTATTTATATATTTTACTGGCAGACTAGTTGCGAACCAACGCCAATGGCAGATAACATAAAGCTAAGTACAAATATTGTGTTCATAAATAAATAAATTTCACACTTTAACGACAAATTTACTTACTCGTACTACAGACGGACTGTTAGATATAATTTAGATTTGAATATGAAGTTATTATGAATGAATATTATTAAATTAATTCGGTTTTATATACAGAATATAATATTCTCACAGCACTAGCCGATGATTTGGTTGGTTGAATAAAATTATTTCGCTTATTTTCAAGAGAAAATGAAGTGCAAGAGAGATGCCGAATAAAGGTAAAGTACGCTGCGGTAAAAATAATAAATGTATATCGAACGAAAGTTATATGGTCGACAAAACTCTCGTCGTAATAGGCCTAAAGTAAGAAGGTGGTGAGAGTGACTAAAAATTATTTAATTACATATATGATTTGACTGCAGATAATTTCGTTTTTGCATTCTATATGTATTTATTTGGAGTATATTCCAAGCAGTTTTACTATTCTCGAGGATATTCTTGTTTTCATGCAGATGTCTTCATGAGATACCCTTCTTAACCTTATGGTATACGAATTTCTGAAAGAAAAACGACCTCCTTATGACAGTATTTGCTCACATCCATCGAGGCCAATACCTCCACAGCACAGTCGATTAAAGCAATGCACATGCGAAGTCTCTCTCAAATATTGACATTCGCGAGGCGGCACACCTTTATCTAATCAGCGTCAACTAGGTGCGTGTGATATATAGATAGCAGATGGGCTGATAGGCACTTGTTCAGCCAACTTGTGACCTAACCTGTCCACGATAGCCAGATAAGCACGAGAAAGAATTTCTGGGCAGATGATAAAAGTACCTACGTTGAAAGTGGACGTGAATGAAATGATAATGTTGCTGGGGTTGGACAAATAATTATGCATACAAATTTTTACGTTTCCCAAGCCTAACTTACCGTATATTACCAATAAAATAAAATTTTATTTTATTGACCGAATTGAGAATTAGCAGCATACTCGTATTTATTAAATGTTATATCGGTTACATACAACGTCTGAAGCAGTAAACTCCAATTATGTTTACCATTGGTATATCAATAAAAATTATAAGGAATATAAGTAAGATTCATTACCAGGCTAAATAATTATTATCATATATCAGGCTAAATAATTATAATCATAGTGAATTCGGCAACTAGGAACAACTTGGCAATAAGTTCACACAGTTTTGTTTAGCGGTTGCAGGTTTACAGATTTGAATTAAATATATTGTTATGCTTCTATAATACTAAGCGTACATGCATGACACATAAGAAATAAAAAGCTCGCTAATATTAAATCTTTAATATATTGACAGAAGGTACACATTACATTAATAATAAAAGAAAATGGGAAAAAAAATACTATGTAACATGATGACTACAAAACTAACACAGCACCGAATTAGTCGGCACAGGTGAATATAGATATGATGTGAAAATTCATAGGTTGTCCAAAATTAAGGAGCCAATCAATTCAGCACCTTGAAACGAAGAATGTATAAAAAGTTCAATCGAAGCTTGTATGGGCTGCCAATCTAGCTATTTGTCGATCGCACCATTCACACAAAGAGCACTTTAAGCGACGCCTTTCAACGTCAACAAAACTCTGTCATTATTAAAATAAATAATAACCTTCCCAACAAAAGAGAGCTCAGAGTCGGTAGCAACAATGGCCAAACAAACTCCGAATGATTTCGATAAATTCTTGAAAACGCCTCCTCCGGCCCATAGGTGCGAGTGAATGAGAGAGGATAAGCCGATTAACGCGATACACAAACATTCATTCACACACGTGGAGGCACAATTCGGTGTTTGTTGTTGCCTCGCCGAGCATTGGCTGCGATTTTAATTGAGAGTTCAATATGTTTAATAGTGCTAATGTAGATCGAACACAACTATAAAAAGTGAAAGAGAAGGAAATTAGAAGACATGAGATATGACCACTACACGTACTCAACCCTTAAACATCATCTTCATTCATCGTGTATAGCAAAAAAAAAACCAATACTGACTTAAAAAAAAATGCGTGTACTAGATATACTTATTCGCTGAATATGTTTTAGATACTAAGTATGGTTAAGTAAGAAAACAAATACGACATAAACACCCAGCATAGGTCATTAAGCAGCACACGCACTGATGGTCATTTAATACGAAAACAAAATCTACAATTTATTTGAAAGCATCCTTCATATTAAGGGCGCCCTACACTGAGTGAATCCTATCTCAAATCTAAAGCACAGTACATATGGACTACTAAGTGCTTTTCGGTTATGACGGGGCACATTATAGCCACAACTCAGTTAACATTGCGATAACCTAATGTAATAACTACCCTTACAAAGGGAAGGCTCAAAATGGATTGTATGTTTAAGGGAGTACGATTCGTTTTTAGTTTGCTACAAGCTGGTTCATAATAAAAGCCGAGGGCAATTGAATCTGAGCCTAAAAGCAAAGGGGGTGAGTTCATTTTTATACAGCCTGAGCCGCGTGGTAAGACAATATTGTTGATGTAAGCGCAATATCGTTATGATGAACGAGGGTGGTATATCGTGGTCAGTGGGAGCGCACTGGACTCGAAACTATGATAAGACGGAATCAAAAGTCATTTCGCTCATAACCACCTGAATGGATGGGCTTAGGTCATCTTAATAATAAGTAAATGGTGTTCCTAGACTCAGTGGGTGATAATAAAAAGTCTATGTAAGAATATATTTTAGTTTGGCTTATCTATTTTTAACAGTGCTTACACGAATCTTAAATAAGAAAATAAAAATTCATAATTATTGCTATTATGTATAAGCCTTATACATATTGCTTAGTTGCTTAAAATTATGCATATGTACTTTTTTTCTATATTCTTATTTTCCCCATCCCATAATTTTTTTTATAAAGATAGTATGGATAAGATAGACATTTGCTTTAAAATATCCCGTGAAAGAAAGAAACTAGTATTTAAAAACTTACAGACTGTCGGACTTTATTCTATTTTACTGTTCGAAGAATTTCGCGACAGTGTTAATGGCATCATTACAAATGAAATGAAATGAAATGAAATGAATGAAATGAAATGAAATGAAATGAAATGAAATGAAATGAAATGAAATTCTTTTATTCAATATCAGGATCATAAAAATCACTTATTGAAGGTCAAAAAAAAAAAAAAAAAACATTTCCATCGGAAAAGTTGTCATTACAGTTAATCAATTGAAATAAAAATATTAAATAAATCTAATTAAACTAATGGCATTTCGTAAAGCAAAATCCCGCAGAGAAGAAATGCCAAGAAACTCTGCAGACATATTTCAATACAATACAACTTAATTAAATAATCCATCAGAATGAGACTGCAGCCTGACTAGCAACCAACGAATATTATGAGCAACATATTAAAGGTGTCCCAATAAGAACATGCATCGTGAGGCCGCAATCACACCAAGATGAAACGTCACATAACATCATTTAGATAATCTTTCACTTTGTAGTAGCCCTTCTCGATCAACGTCGCTTTAGTGCAAACTTTAAATTTGTCTAGAGGTAAGGACTTTATAGACTCTGGAAGTTTGTTATACATTTTTATGCCCAGGCCCATAAACGAATTGTTTATTCTTTTTAGTCTCGAGCCACTATAATACAATTTGTTTTTATTGCGTGTGTTACAATTATGCATGTCTCTTACAAGCCTGTAATCATTAATATTTTTTTTAACATAGACTAAGTTATCATATATATATTGAGAAGCCACAGTGAGTATATTTATTGTCTTAAACACATCTCTTAAAGAATTGCAAAATTGCAATCCCATGATAAAGAAATTCCGTTGTTGATATCACATAAAGTAGGTGATTGTAAACAACTGTGTTCCTAGTAAATGATAGATTATATTATAAATAGGCGCCGGTAGTGTGAGTCAGCTCAGCGTTTCTTCTAGAAATTAAATACGTATGTCATGAAGCAATGTTTAAAAATATGCATTGAATCACAAAAAATAAAGTTGTTAATAAAGTTGTTAATATTTGTGTAAAATACGCATGTCACAAATAAAAATATTTTACAGTTTAATTTCGTTCGCCGATATTATAAATTATTTAAGTTACAAATTCACTCCCTTTATGGGAACCGGAGGATGTAAAAATCCAAAAAGGTTTTAATAGAGTTGTTCGTTAATCTATCCAGTAAATCACGCAAGAAACCATAATACTAGCCACTTAATATACGACGAACGTTTCAGATTAGATGACACGTGACTTTAGCTTCTCGCTACTAAATATTAGCAAAGTTACATCAATTCGTACAAAGTATTTAGCAGTTTGTTATATTAATAGCGAAAATGATTTAATATCAAATCTATTAACTCTGTAGCTGATGGTAACTTATATTTGTATATGAATTATATTGAAGGATTGTATTGAGTTAAAACAAATTCTTTCTGTAGCTCATAGGTGAGATCCCCGATCACAATTATTATTGTGAGGCTGATAAATATTTCATATATTTAATAAACTCAAAATAAAACTATTATTTACAATAACAATAAAAAAAAGAAAAAAAAAACAAATAAAATAAAACTTTAAAGGAAAAATATTTCTTTTAGCTCATCGCTGTCAGAGAAAGGCACGGTCCCCGACAAACTGGCAACATTACCTCTCTGAATGGCCAAACTAATGCGTTGGCCAAGGTAAGTGCCAGCCTTTGGATCACCAAGGCCTCGGAGAGGCGAACAGACACCTCCTTTACAAAACGTCGTGCCTCGCCTCCCCAGGTGCCAAGAGTTTCAACGGCGAAAGGAACGAAAAAGTAGTAAAAATAAATTATATATAATATTATTCCTTGAGAAGAAAGACCGATACTATAATCTACATATCTTCTGTAAGGGGCAATTAGGATACTAACTATAAATTTTGAAAGGATTGTAGTGATTGCTACGTAGAAATTTATATAAGAAAATTGTACGTCAAGCCGAAAAGAAGGCTTTATTACATTATATTTTACATTATCTTTAGTATAAAAAGTTTTGTTCTAATATTATCACATAAGCGTTGCTGTACATATATAAAGCCCATCAACCCATTTAGATCTTTTTAGCAATTACTGCTCTCAGACGTTCACACTTTTGGACACTATAAAAATATGGTCGTGAACTATATTCGTAGTTTGTTTGTTCATTAAACTTGTGTTAACCGAGGACTAACAATAAATATTTCCTGTTGCATTACCCATGCTTAAGCCACAATAAGCAGGCGCATGTTCCGCACATTCTGATTGACGTAATAAACATCGTTTTCGTGTGGGAGGGTTAATTTTCCCATCCCGCCTAGGCGAGGCGCCCCAACCCTAAACAATTTTGAAATTTACTTAATCCATCAGCTCATAAAATGTTACCAAGTCATTTATATTCATTTGGGAAAATGCAATTTGGGACGGCCGTTACATCTATATTTGCTTTGATTCCAATGGCCTTTGATGATAGTTATTCAGTTCGATATTGACTATCGTAATTTTGATGGCCTCTAATGCAGTATGCTTGACAGGTGGAACTTTCGTCTCTATGTATATTCATCCTTTGTTACATATTAGCCTCCTTCGCAGTAATACGAAGAAAGGCACCTAGTTAGCATCGTATTCATATCTCAGACTAGCATATCATTTGAGGCAAAGACTAATTTTGCTTACACAAACTATATCAAACGTCAAAAGTTCTTAAATAAATAAAGATATAATTAAGGTGAATACTATTTAAAAATACTTGCATGCTCTTTCAAATGTCACTTATTGTTATCGAAATATAGAGAAAATAAACTTTTTAAATGTTGAAGTTGTATGGAATTTGATTCTACATATTAGTAAAAACATATTCTCAAACGAATTATACAGCAAATCGTTCACACACCTACCTGTAACTAGAATCATAAAAGGAAATTTCTTGCGAGCGAATTTCCACGAGCAATTTTTCACGTGCTGCCGAGCGACATTCTACATAAAGGTTTACGACAGGCCGTCATATTTATGGCTCGCCGCTATTGTGATGTATGTTTTTTCTTGTTGTGCACATTAGGTTTTATCTGTGTTTCCGCTAAATCAAGTAGCTACTGGCCGTAGACAGCTACCTCGCATACATCATATGCCGTTTGGGGTCGCTCACTGGGGCTAAATCGATTGATCTAGTTAGGTCACATGTGAACGCTGCCTTAATTGTACGGCGGAATTTATCACACAGGCTCATTTATATTGCATGATTTTCGTGTTAGCTAGGTGGAATCGTATTTTAAATGGTTCTGTCATATAAACGAATGCTTAAGTTTTATTTAATATTATTTGCTCTTTGTCCTTTAACCTTTATTTATTTGAAATACTTCTCGCAATGCATAGATAATCACAAAGACGATAATTTAATTTAAAATACTAATTCTACTGTTTCTATAGAACCAACTATAATAATATTGATATCGACCATCTATCCTCGACAAGTCACCATTCAATCTATTAGCGTAATTGCAACCGTCATGCATGTTCGGACACTGGCCCAATAACTTTGGATTAAGTCATCTCGCGCCCCTTTTTTCGTAAAAAAGGGAAAATGGAACGGTGCTCGGCGGAAATATTACCGCGCCACGGCATTTCCGCACGATAAATCCCCACCCAATCAATAGGATGGCACACCCGTCTCTCGCCGTATTTCTTTGCTAATGACAAAGAGTTTTTACTTTATTGGCCCTTTTTATCACTCGGTCGTTGTGATGTCTCGATTGGGATTTATTGTGCTGTTTGGAAGAGCTTACTCTTCGTTTCGGATGCTAAATTGCCAATGGGAATTTCGTTTAGTAGATACTGATATAGGTATTAGTGATTTGTATTATTTATGCATTATAACGTTAAGGTTTTGTGTTGTTGTTCCTACAACTCTACGGTATAAAAGAGTAAGGTACATATATGTATTATAGGACATATATTGCTCGTAGTCCCTTGGTGAAAAATGACTCGGCCTTTTGGTGAGCTATTAAAGAATGATTATCCTGTGTTTAAATATGGCATGGCATGCTCATGTGAATTAAATGAGACGGAAGTAGGTTGGCTCTACCTGTGTCATCACTGTCGACTAAAGGGGAGACTAAATCAGAAAATCAATACGTGGGAGCCAGTGGCGTGAGGGACGCAGCACTCCCAAACTTTCACTTGCTTCAGGCGAAAAGTAATTGTTTTTCTTCCTCTGCAATACTGGAAAACGTTCCAAGTTTTTATTACGGACACAGTAAAACGAAATACTTGGTAGCTCATATTTTAGTGCAATAAAGTGATAAAATGTTTATTGGGAAGCTCTAGTCTTTTGCCAGGATGCACGAAGGCTATAACTTGTTTGTGATATTAAAACAAATAAGACAAAAAACGGAATATTTATGTTAGTTTTAAAATTTTGAATGACAGTTATATAATAGATAAATATACTGATTCACTGTGAACTAGTATACTTAAGTGTAGGGCAAGAGAACAAGTCTAGGCGCTTGTTAAACGCTTTTAAGAATTTATAGGTACATTATGGTTTGCTCATGAGATCTCTTATCGTCAACTCATTGAAAAAATATCTTATAACACAATACAAGCAAACGGAAGACCTTTACAGTGGGCTCGAATCTTATACGTCGACAACGGTGATTGCCACGTGTCAGTCTAAAAGGCGATATTATATTGATGGGTAGTTATCATCCACCACAAGTTGACCCAATAAATAAAAGTCATGTTCAATCACGCGCCACAGGACGTAGCAAATTGAGTTGTCAAAATGGCAGACACTTCCGGAATAAAATGGCTACCCGTAGTCATGTTGTGAAAGAGATGTCAAACGAAATTGCAACAATTAATAGAGCTACAATTTATTATAATACTGTTCCTGAAAGCTATTGCCTTATTGCCACGCGTCTACATTAAATTGTCTAAAAATGGGTTAGGAACTCCCACAGAGTATCACCTGGACAAAGATTGCTTCTATGATTTTGTTATAGACCTCACACCACCTTTCATCATCTACGAGTACACATCACCTTTATAGCTTGTCTATATCTATATACAGCTAAATTAAGGGTGTAAAAAGTATGGTTATCCAGATTGTTAATAACATAATTATATGGGGGACAGTTATTAGCTACACATAGATACTATCTAAGGCTTATAAGGACTTGTGTCTAGTCTGTGATTATAAACTTTTTCGTAATTACGTTGCAACTCAATGACTTTCATTAATCGATTTTTATAACATTATTAATTAGTATTCTATAGATTATAACCTGGTATGAGAAGTGCTTATTTAGGACTAGTTTTATCTTTACTTAAAGGATTTGTTGATACATTTACACTGTTGTTGAACTTATTATTTAATCCTACTTTACTTCCGTCTGTAGAGACCACCAAAGCAGTCATATGGCTATTTATGAGTCAGCGGCGCAGACTGGAGATTTACGAACATCAGCTTTGTATGAGGTGATTAATTACTCTTATCAACGTTTGATTCGGACTTAACCGGATTTAACAGTGATGACTGAATGATAGGCTAAGTCTACCTCTGATGAACGAAAGCCGAAAATGGATATGATATATATACTTAACTTTTGGTCTTCTGTCTGAATGATAATTTTCGACTTACTATTATAATTAACACGTATGTGATGTATATATGAAGTTTTAAAAATAGTAGCTTTATGTGGTATTGAAATTGAAAAAAATCAGGAATGTAAAAGTTAAAAGTAGGAACAAATGTAGGAAATACCGACAAAAAAATGCATATAAAGGAAAATAACAAACAGCATTTTTTTACCTATGAGTCAACCTTTTATAACTTCGTACTAATCCTTGCAGTTAGACCACATACTTCTTTATTGTTTTTTCATCTTTATCTTATCCAAATATTTTACGAATCAATGGACCTCGTCCTAAATCCATCCATTGGTCCGTAACTTGGTTTTAACAGCACCCATTCATCCAAAAACACAAATATGTTTCGACAATCATCTATGGTTAATAGACATCTTTAGAATTTCTTTCATGCGGGTAATAAAAAGTGAATCAACCAAAGAGTTTCTATTGTGCAGGCCAAAAAGATTCAGACAAGTAATTACGGACTAACCACACAGGAGGCTCGAATTATAATTACTGTCTGCTACCAAAAGCGGAGTGAAACATTAGCTAATACTGTAACAATAATAATAGAATAATTCAATTTACATATAGACGAATACCACTAGAGGTGTCTGTCTGAACTCAAATGTAGTGGCCGCGTTAGGCTTTTAGTGCACTGTCTTTTGTTATTAGTTAACACGATGGACACAGTAAATTCCGAGGTGAAGTAAATTGTACGTACGGATTAGGGAGATTTTGCCAATGATGACTAAGATAAGTCCAGGGTTGGAAAATTACTGCTACTTCCACAGACGGAAATTAATGTCGTTCGTTAGGTAAATCAAATGAAAATCTTGGATCTATTGCCTAATAACTTTAAAGCCTTCTTAACTATGTATTAAAATCAACACAATAATCTTTATTTTAATAGAAGACAAGGTTTTTATTTAATATACAGTACTTGTAAGAAAACTAATTCGTAGACAAGATCCACATCTCACTTTGGAGACAAACTTTTCTCAACAGTTGACCATCTGCAATCAGAAACAGAATTTAGATCGCAGCGGGGAATCGATTGACAAACGGACAGACGTAGGATTACCCAAACGGCACCCGGACACAACCGTTGCCCGTTTTTAATAAAATAAAAAACCCGCTCAATTTAAAAAACGAACAAGTCATTTTAATCTAATAAATTAGAATTTCACACTTTTGATAACAAAGAAAAAATCGCACAAGATTTAATTACACTAATCCTTCATCCTGTTAAAAAGAGGAAGCCTTGGCGATTTCTTTCTTTCTTGTAATAGGCTATTGAATCGGGAGACCGGAAAGGGACCCACGTCATAGCGATGCTCTCTTTAAAGGATTCTGTCACTATACCAAATGAACCGTGAATATATGGTGGCGATTGTGAGCTATTATGCGATTCTCGACAGACTGTGTGTCGCCAAGGGACAAAGGGTCCTCTCGTGGGCTCGGAATTTACATCAGTTATCCAAGTTACTCCCACATTCCACTTTTGCATTTCCTGGACATTATGGACAAGAAATGATGTCCTTTTCCTACTTTGTTTATAAATAAAAATATGAGTAATTGTTTGGCATAAATTCTTAATAAAAACAATTGAACTAGTATCAATAATAACCAACCGTTTTATGAGACATTATTTTACCAAGAAATGATGCAAATAGTTGTTTGCCTGTGTATAAGGTTTCATGAACACGCGAGGAGGTTCTGTGAATCTTATTATATCGTGAACAGGTTTTATTTGTTTTTTGAAATGTGCTTGTCTTGTCTTCGTTTTTGGCGCCAAAACCCTATCAGTCAGCCGCGAGTAAAAAAAATTATATTATTTATTACTAACATTGCATAATATTTAGATTTTAATCGCAATCCAGGATTGATTAATAATAACCAATTGCCTCTATCAGAATCGATATATATCGGTGCGTACAAGCAAATCGCATGTTACGATAAAGAAGCACAGATTTTATCGGAAACTTTGTGTGTTTAAGTGTCTTAACAATATTTAAAGATAATAGCCAATATCGAAGTTAATAAACATTGATTAATACGACATGTATTTGATTGCGTCTATCATTTGTTCTGATAAAATATTTGATTAGCGTGTGCTCAGTATCAATCAAAGCAATTTTCTTTACCTAGTTTAAACGACTACCTATTGCTTACACGAGTATGTAATTGCGTTTAACTAAATTGCTATGGAAACATTTTAAGACAAATACGTAGGCGTCTACAAAAACCATATTAAGTTATGGCAGGACATAATTAATAGCAATTTATTAAGGTTTTAAGTAATTGCAAAAATAAATGTAGAGTTTGTCATTATTAAAAATAAGCTTTAACGAAGCAAGCCTATGCCAACTTCCATCAAATGGCAATACAAACTGAGTCCGTGTTGATCTAACATAACAATGCAATAATAATCTGCAATGACATTTTCATTCTGTAAAAACACAATGTCAGTGCAATGATTGGGAACAAATCCCGCGTTTGGTAATTCTCAGGAGGCGTTCTTTCGTGTGATCAGATTCAATATCAGGTAACGTAGGCTGCGATTTCACGCTAGGTGTGTCGTGCGCAAATTCGGTTTTATGCAACGGCGTTTGCTCGTGAAATTGATTTGGGCTCAGTCCATTGCATCGCGGAAGCCCACAATTTCATTCATGTTTTACACCCATTCATCGGAATTTACAACTTGTCGTAAGCTGTAAGCAGGTAGAACGCACTTTTTTTTTGACTTTATTGATATTTGTGTGACTTATGATAGAGAAATGCTCATTCATAATTTTGCAAAGAAATGCAAGTAGTAATTTGGCTAAATTATCTGAGGATAAATGTAATATAACGGTGAAAACTCTTAGCATCGAAAAATACTTTCATTAATATACAAAGTCTATGATCATATTTCGATTCATAGGGAGTTAAATTGCAAATAACATAAAGATGCATACATTCACGTCAATGTCAATTGTTAACTATTAAGGCATAATTAATTATACTTTTTGATATTGGTTTATAATTAAAAATTTTATAGGAATACTTTAGTGTCTTAGTACTTTCATATTTAATATATGAAAAGATAAATTAAGAAACGGAAATAGCAATTAAAAATCAAAACCACAAGTGAGAACTTTCAAAGATAAATGGCAGTCCTTATGAAGAGATTTTTTCTAGTCGTCAGTATTTCTATAAGCCGGGCACTCCAGTGTGACAATAAGCGTCCTTTTATTACAAGTGTTTTACGACTTGTCCGTGTCAAAAAAACCTTAAGATCTTTTGGCATTCCAAGTGGCCATGTCCGTTTTTCCCACGGTGACTGTAACTATGCCATTGTTACGTAGAGTCCTTGCTTTGTTTTTCTGCTGGACAATGAGCCACATGGTGACCAGATTTCGGAGCAGATGAGGTAGACTCAGCCTGCCATATAGTCACGTAGCTGAGCACTTTTTGTGTAATTGTGAACCATACGAATTATTTGCTTGCTTGTTTACTTTGCTAAACCTTTTGCTTCAAATATTTAAATTAAGTATATTAACGGGGTGCGAAAGATATAGTTTAATACACTCTAGCCTTATTTATGTATTTAGGTATACATTAATTAGAATTTTAAATTCGAATTTGACACCTTTGTTACATTATATTTATAATTATAATATTTATAGTAGTGTTCTTTTTATTAATTTATACAATCTCGAATTGCACGTATTATAAATAAAGTATCCACGGGAAAAGGAATGATATAACTTCAAGGGTAATCTAATAATGACCATAGTCAATATATACGAGTATGTATGAGTCAGCATAACTTGTCAACTTGGTTTTAGAGCAGCTATAATTTACATTTATAGATAGGATTGGGCTTAATACAGCAAGTAAACTTTGATATTCGCGTCAGTGGTCTCATTTAAAAGTTAACTAAACTATTCATTGAAATTCCATGCCCTCCACTGAACACATGTTATTGGCAAAGCTTTTGACAATGACTATGCTCATCCCGGTCACCACATCCGCTCGGAAGTGGCCAAGATGTCCGAACCAATCTAAACAACACTCACGGGTTAGCTGTTTACACAAACCTATCAATAAAGCCTCCGATGAATGAGATTGACCACCCAGTGTGGACCATAAGTGCTCCATTCAATGGACTGTACACAAAAAGTTATGAAATACATTATGCCTACATGAGGAGAAATTTTAGTTTCGTATCTGTGAATTGAAATAGCAAAACTGTATTGCTGTGCATTAATAAATAATTATTTACAACGGTCAACAACAAATACGATTACAAATTTTCGGTCGGTTTATTTATAAAGAATAACAGTAGGTACTAACAGTTTTTTTTGGTACGTATTATTTTCCTAACCTACGCGATGTTTCAAGTAATACTCATAAATTCCTACATTATCACGCTCTATTAATAGTTCGGTACGTTCCTACCTAATCCAAAGTGAGCACAATTGTCATTATAGCTAGAAGACTTGGCTCCCAGGTATTTTTATTTCCCAATGTAAATCTTTCGTCGATAGTGTTCTGTGCCAACATTTCTTTGACCTTTTCTTTAAATTCTGAGGCTACGTTGGTTGTTAAATGCTGATCACCTTGTCTTTTTCAGGGTCGAATTATTTTTAATTTTTATTCATATTGGAGTTTCCAATGACTATTGAATATCCTCCTTTCCTTCTTTTTATGTGTTTAGATTTATCTACGAGTATATTTATTATACCTAGTTTTTTAGTCGTAGTAAAAATCCATAATTGAATTTTTTATATAAAGATAACCGAAAGCCCAATTAAAATTGTTATTTAAGTACACATGGATTAAAAGTTTATTAATACTAAAACTTACTTTAATCCATCCACGGCATCCATAGCCGCCCATTAGTCACAATTTCGTCATTTTGGAAGCACCTTTTGATACCTAAGGCCATTGTGAAGAGGCGTTATTCTGTATACATTTCTCAATATAAAACCACACTTTGTACCAAATATGCGCTCGAGTATAAAGGTAAACATTGATTTTGTTGTGTGTCCGTTGGTGGCATAGATAATGAATGTTTGGGCTCCCATTCATGCGAGTAACAATGGTGGCAGTCGTGAATGGGGACCGCACAGCGACCGAGTGGCTGGACTTTTGAGAGCAATGCTGATGGCTCGAGGACAATTTCAAGATTCGTATAAAAAAAAGAGAAGTGATTGTGCTTTGTTTATGATCAAAATTATTCTTAGTTTATAACATACAGAAGAATATAATTGTGAATAAAATTAATTACTGTGTATATAACTATTGCATAGTTTTTCTTACTTTTGTTAGTCAGTTTCTTTTCTTGGAATGGATCGTCATTTTTCTCGGCACGCTCAGACAGTAATATTGAGTTATGTTGGTATTAATATTTGATAATTTTGAATGTGATTAAACAGAAAGTGAAAATTATCGCTTGAACCCATTAAATTTAAAATCATTGCGTCAAAACCGACAGAGGAATGTAAGTCTAAATTTTTTGTGTAGCCCAAAAAACATTCCAGACAGATATACTATCAGTCTATAATAGAAACCGCAATAAAAGTTATCACGCCTCTTGCAAAAAGCCAATAGAATGGAGCATTGAAAAGCATATATTATCACAATAATTGGGCCCTTAGGTTAGGCGATTTGTCAATTTGTAGGCGTGACGCACTGGGAGTAGATTTTGGTGCAGCTTGCGTTTAATTTGATATTTTAGGGAATAGTAGTGTCGGTATCTCTAGCAATGGAATTGAAGAGAGTCGGCTTATATTCTATATTGCGGAATAAGTAAATTATGTGCTCATGGAATCTAATTTTCTATATCTAATCGATTACTCTGAAAATGGAATACGGAATCTACGGATTTGGTATCCTTAACTTGTAAAATTATTTTGACACACTTATTTTAGAATTACATATTTTTAACTTTTATTCATATTCAAGTTTTATAATAACTTTGACTGTCCATTAACTTTCCTACTTTTTATATATGTAGATTTATGGACGAGTTTATTATTGTGATCTTTTTATACATACAGCATAAAAGTGATATTGGTGTTTGGTTTGGTATTGGTGTTTTGATGTCAGATGGAGTATTGGTGACAATTTGCTAGCCTATCACCCAATAAATTCCATTCACACCTAGTCCCTTACTCGCCTCCAATAAAATATACTATTTACGACCTAAATAAAATATATTATTTGAAATAACTTCGGCAACAAATAGAAACTAAGTCAAAATCTAAGATTAAATACGTACTCATAGTATTTCCTCAATTACTATTCATCAATTATCATCATCCATTTTTTCCATTATTCAGTATAACTCTATCACGCTATTGTTTTCAATCCGTTCACACAAACAAAACTATCATCACAAAATCGCACCAACCATTTTAAGAGAATGAGTCGAAAGAGACAGCCTCATAAATCGGCGAAGGCTTTCATATTCGGCAGAGAAGGATAGAGGATGGCAGTGAGAGGCAATAACGAGGTCGCCAAGGGTTGGTCCTTACAGCATCCAGGCTCTATACATCAAGATTTATGCTCTCACCCCCCTACCTCATAGATAACAAGCTAAGATGGTTTTGCTTTTCCTCGTCTTATGAAGGCTGGTTAAAAAAAAGTTGGGCTTGTTTATGGTGTGTATAAAAAACTATTTGTTTATAACTATATATTATTTATTGATGATTTTTTGTCGCATAATAAAACTTAAGGTAATAAGTAAGAGAAAGTTAAATCAAAATTTTCCAAATGAGTTCTTATCTTATTATTTTGTGTCATTCTGAACCATAGAGCAATTAAAATTTTGTGATTTTAATTGTTCCAAATTCCTCAGAAAAGTTCAAATTAAATCAAGTGGATTATTTCGGCACCAATACATATGTATATTTGATAATTTTAGCAACGAATGGATAAAATAAAAAGAAAAACCTGAAGTTAGTTATACATAAAATATACTGACTTGAACAAAAAACGTATACAAGGAAAATGAAACACCAAAGATCATTCTAACCAGTTTGACGAGTGATGGATGGTCGGCTACAAAAAATATTTCTATATCAGATTAGATTAAAACAATGTTTGCATAATTAACTAATACGAATTGCTCATTTTTATACTGACTTTGTTTTAAATTTGTGGTATTTCATCAATTTATAATTACCATGGTTTTACAAATACATATTATATGAATTCATTACGTACAACATATTTTAGGTAGATATTATATGTATATCCAGTTATTTTGTAAGTGTACTAGTATGTGTTATTACGAATATGTTGAAATATGTATCATGTTCGCTTATTTAATTGAACAGCAAGCGTTGAAGAGTAAAGAAGATAAATTTCGATATTGATAAAAATATAACAGTGACGGCAGCGACATCTACTCTTGAAATAAATTTGCTAACTTATGTTTCTCTCTTGCAACAACAGATGTCAGCGTTGTGTATTTTCAAACCGGTGCTATTCATAACGGTGACCAGGGATAAGTATTGTCTTCAACGCAGTGATATCATACTTACCTGGCGTAGGGGCTACCGTGATCCAGAAGGCGGTTCCCCCAGGGCGAGGCCTTAGCATTGCACTGCGCTTAGGTTGACCCCTGCGATTATCCCTAATGTGGATAACTCGGGCGCGTAATTTTTGTTAGTAGGGACTGCGTCCGCGCCGTCCCTTGTAATTTTCAAAAGGATCTCCTTCTACCATGTTAACTGGCTTTGCTCTCTCCAGTAGTTTCGGTGACAATGTCTTCCGTTTTAATATTATATTTATTCTGCACTCTTATTATGACACGGAAAGAAGAGCAGACTTAATTGGAAAATTGAAGTCTATTTTATTAAACTCTATACTCTTCAATTATAACACAATTTATAACATAACTCAATTGAATTTAATAAGTAAAATATATTCAAAAATTCTCCTCAGCCCCTGGGTTGGCCTGATACCTGTCACTCCCTAATGAGGATAGATGCCCTCGGATATTGTGCCTTGATAATCCGGGATTCGTCCCCCGCCGTTCCTGCCTCCTTTAGGAGTGATCAACATCACCTACTTTAGCTAATATAAGCGTTAGTTTTGCATAATCATTGCCGTCGATAGCTCTATTAGACTTATAGATTGATGAACTAAGATTAGTGTTTGGTATGATAGGTATAAAAATAGGGTATCATAATGTTAATAATATTTAGCACTAGCACCAATTGAACTAGCCCCTTGGTAATTTTGTATATTATATTATTTGTAGAGAATGTTATAAAGTGTCCTTATTCTATTTTATGTCATCCGTAGTCTTTTCTACTTAGCACAAAATACAAGGTTTTATGCTCAAAGTTAGTCAAGAATTCTGCGCTAAGCGAACAAAACAACCTGTAAACTGAAAAATATCTGAATATAACTAGAATTAAATAACGTCATCACTATAATAAACTATTGGAATTTCAATATCAAATTTAGACCTAAAGTAAATCTATGAAATGCAATACGAACGGCATTAAAAATTAAATTGAATTAATTTGACACTTTCCACATTCCACCATCTGACACACATGTGGCTAATCTTCATAAATGAACCGTTCCACTAAATCTTATTCAACACCCCTGCAGGCCCTCCCACTCAATCTGTGAGTATCGTTTACAAATTTAATATTTACTTGCTCTGACTTATCTTTATAAATAGTCGACAATATTACAACCACCAGCGCAGTTTGATTGTTGTTCCCCCATCTCTAAACTAGAGGCTGTCACGTGACATGAGATCTAAGCGATTAATCTGTGTAATAAATAAATGCTATTTTATTTTATTAATTTATTTAGTTGTATTATTTTATATATATTACCTATTACTATATTTTATTATTATATTATATTATCTATATTTTTATTACTATACAGGGTGGCGCATTCAAAACGGTCAGTATGGGAAAGTCTGAAACTATAAGAGATACGAAGATTTGTTCTTAGGAACCATGTCACCGATTTTGATAAAAATAATAACTGCATTCATACTTTCTTTGAAAAATCAACTGTATCCAGTACGGGAATCGAACCTGGTTGCTTTGAAAAAATAAACTGGACCTTTTCACTTTTTCTTTTAAAATATCAATTTTGTAGGTCTTAAGCTGTAAATGTCTCCATGAAACATGGTGTCGAAAATGAATAAAATGCATTGTTTTGACATACTTTAGTTTATCATAGTAGGTTTTCTAAGTGACCACCGTTGTTTTCAATACAATATTCAACACGTTTAGGTAACGATCTTACTATTGAATTTTGTATTTTCATGTGGTGAATTTGCGTTACAATTGACTTTATTGCTACTTTTAGGTCTTCAATGGTGTCATAGTTTGTTTTGTAAAATTCATCCTTAACGTAATCCCACAAGAAATTTACTTTTTTAATAACACGTCACTGTAAGTGGACTTCTCTATAGATTGTTAGTTTTTGATTACTGTAGATAACAAAACCTCTTTAAAGGATTAATGCAATGCTAATGCCACATGATATGGTGTATGTAACAAGTAGAGAGGTACAAAACTACAAACAGCCATAGAGAGTATTTTACATGTCTGTTGAATATTGTAACGGTGTATGTAAACTACTATGATAAACTAAAGTATGTCAAAACAATGCATTTTATTCATTTTCGACACCATGTTTCATGGAGACATTTACAGCTTAAGACCTACACAATCGATAATTAAAAAGAAAAAGTGAAAAGGGCTAATTTATTTTTTCAAAGCAACCGGGTTCGATTCCCGTACTGGATACAGTTGATTTTTCAAAGAAAGTATGAATGCAGTTATTATTTTTATCAAAATCGGTGACATGGTTCCTAAGAACAAATCTTCGTATCTCTTATAGTTTCAGACTTTCCCATACTGACCGTTTTGAATGCGCCACCCTGTATTACCTATTATGTTTTATTGTATATATCATTCAACAGCTTGTTCTAATATAAATATATTTAATTATAATATAAATTTATATACGGATAATAAATATGTATGATATTAATACACAAATATAAAAATAAAAGCCCATTTAATAAGTAGAGTAACAGAAATAATTACATATTTGTATGTCATTTAATCACGACTCTTTTATCACTCTTTAATCACGAATCAACCTTTATTTACCTTTTTAACACGATAAAGGGATCATAATACAATCAGCACAATTAACCAATAAATTCGCTAGAAGCTAACTCTTGGAACATACAATGATTTTCCCTTCGGACAACTGCCATGCTCGGATTTGGCCTAATCCGACATCTACTGCGAGCCGAACATGTTTGATTGTTTATGTTCAACTTACTGTAATCTTAGGCGTGAAACAAATCGTCCAAAGTTTTAGATACACCTAATCAATGTTTCACATATTGACAGGATTTACTCGTATGTATAATTTATAAGGCAGTGATAGTTGGTGAATAGTTGTATATTTTATATAATATAACAGCGTCATGCTAGAAATATATGATAAGAAAAGGTTTTAACATGTGCATACTTAACAAATTTCAATATGCAATTTACTAGAATATTATAAAGCATGGGAAAGTTAGAAACACGGTGTTTCACTAAGAAATATGTTTATTCTTATGTTTTACTACATATGTACTCGACATACTCATAGCTCTACACTCTCTCTCTCACAGTTTGAGCATACTTGTACAAAACGGTAAACAAATTGATGTATTTATATTATTCAAGGTGCGTTATTATAAGTGGAAATGAAAGACTTTGTAGTTGTCTTGTTAAAAGGTCAAATACAGTTAAAAGCTCATTTTTTATGCATATTTTAAAAGTTTTATTCCCTCTTTCTTGGATGGAATGAGCACAAGACTTTGTACATACATATGCAAGTATTTTATATAGCCAGTACACGAAAACTCATCGTTTACTTAGTAGACACAGGTTCCCAATAAAGAGTTGACACCACAAAGTCTTAGTGATGGATCCCTTTGTCGTCATTGGAGCATGAAAATCCAATTTTAATTTAAACCTCGGCAAGGCGTGTAGATGGCGGTGTCTGCAGTATTGTTTGAATGTTGTTCATCAAATGCGATGACAGCTAATTTGAATATATAGATATACATAACAGCACAGGAGTAGGCGGGCCTTAAATATATGTACTACTTCGAATAATATTCTATTAAACACTATTAAATATCTATTGAGATATTTCTTTAGGCCTATGCAAACTACAATTTTTAAAGGGATAGCAATTAAACGAGTGACTGTAAATTACAGTTCTAAGGCTGAGGCTACAGTAGGGAGCGATTTGCGATGCGACTGGAAGAGCGAAACGAGAAAAACATGGTATGGCTACATTACAAGCGAAATTCCGCTTATATTCAATTCAATTTCGCTTATATGTTGATGTAGCCGATGCCGTTATTTCAGTACTGTTGTTCCTATCGCATAAAGAAATCAAAGATCGGTAGTAATATTTGATGTACGGTGTAGCCATATACGTGAGCATTCATTTACTTGTTTTAATCGCTCATGTGTCGCAGGTCGCGTCGCTGTCTAATGTAGCCTCAGCCTAAGTGTCAAAATTAATTAATTTGGGTTATAGAATTACTAAGTGAGCGATTGACTGCGAGTGACGAGAAATCAACAGAACAGCAACTTACAAACATTAATTTGAGTTACTTAAAATACATAATGAGCAGCTTCATAATATTTGAGCGACCTAATATTTGTTTGCGGGTCAACGTTACGTCCTGCATTTTTTTAAATATTTGGCAAATGTATTTTTTATACTGAGCGGCATTTTATCTTAAATGAAGTGTTTCGAATACAAAAACTACTTTGAAAAATACACTGATGAGCCGAGTATAATGAGCTCACATTTAAAAAACAAAAATAATATGAAATAACTATTTGAAGAAACACTATTCTATTAGTTGAGAAATTTTATTATCGAAATATAAGGGTAATTAAATAAAACAATGTACTCCGTAAAAATAAAGTAATATGCATGCATTTATTTCTAAACTAACCTAACCTAACCTAAACTTTGCTCAAAGTGAACTTTTTAGTAGTTCGCTAAGTATAACCTCACTTAGAAAAATCGAATCTATCTTAATATTGAAGTTGCCCTCTCTGTATTTCCAGTCGCTCACTTAGTAATGAAGTCGCTCCGATAAAATTTTAATATCTGAAATTGATTTATCACAATCTACTTTTTGTAAGCTCGTTCTGGATTTTATTATAAATCAATATTCGTCGTCAGTTTAGTTAATTTTTCGCTTACTCAAATTCATACCGCTCAAGTTATTAAAACAGTATGTCATCATCAGTCGCAAAGTTTTTTTTTTGTTCGCTCGTTTTATAATTCCCCTTTTTAAAGTAAGCTTATTTTATGATTTCAGTTTTTTTTACTATGAGTATGTTCACGCTATGCAAGTAAAGACATAGATTCATTATCCGTTTTATAAAACTACTGAATAATAGCTTTAAAGAGTCTTGATGGTTAGACGACAGTGTGAAAATTGAGTGTAGACATTATCACTATATATTAATAACATTTTGTCTAGTTAGTAAGATTTTCTCTGAAACCTATTTCATGTACGTACGTATATTCTTATATTATACTGTGTTTGTGTTGCATATTAAACCTTTGTTTCCCTCCAGCATCCCTCTGTTTAAAAAACAATGAGGCCAAAGTGCGGAGGTTGTATAGGAGTTCATAAAGGCCTGTTTACACTCTCATTGTTCGTCAGTGAGGCGCATTAAGTGAGCTGTCTCGGTTTGGGAGGGTGTGATGGGAGGGTCGCGGATATTGCCCAATCATGCCATCATGCCGACACCCGCCTGTTGTTTTTGCATTCATCCTCCGGTACAGGGTGCGTCGGTACAACCTACGAAATGGTTTGCAATGGCACGTTTATAATTCTAATTTTCATTTGGCATAATTAGTACTATAGTATGGACGTGGTTTCTTAGAAGTTTAAGCTACAAAAGACAACATTACATTGTATATACGTGAATTATGATTAAACTATTAAGAGAATTCTTGAGGAAAATATGATGCTAAGAATATTGATTCACATCAGTATGTTATTAAAAATAATCTTCAATTTTATTGTATTTCAATTCAATGGTATTTAGGGGCTATTGTTTAAAATATTGTATTAAATTATATATCAATGGCATATATCAGGTCACTGCTGGACGTTGTCCTCTCCACGGGTACACCACAAGACACGTTCATCCGTTACTGAATATAATTTTTCTAAAATATACAATTTCCTCTAATATCTGTAAATCTTGGTAGATTATGACCGATAGTTTGCTCAATTACTAAAATAAACTTGATTTCTAGTTTCGATACCCAATAATTAAGTTCAAATACTTGTCGTTTGTTAACATTGGAAACTTTTTCATCGAAACATTGCAATATTGTCGATGTAACCGTTGTTTCGCTACTCATTAGTGCAAATCTATTGCCATAATCTAACTTTAACAAACGTATGCATTAAATCGAAATAACTCTTAGTGAGTATTTAGTACATTAAACTGACCTTAGTAGCTCCTTTCACCCTGTACACAAGCACGTTCTGTTCGGCTATTGTTCCCCGTTCAAACATCGCTGTTAAACGGATAGAGCAGCCCGTTTATTGTTTAATAAAGGTTTACACGCAGTTTTATTGAGGACGCCTCGCATTGATTTCGCTATTTGCTTTTTTAATAAGGTCTCTGCGTTTGAAATGGATACAAGGGTGCTGGGACTAAATAAGAGAGCTGTAGTGCATGTAATAGAAGAGAGGATTAGTACTGGTTTTTAGAAATAGATCAATAGAGAGGCTGGTAATTATAATCATGATGGAATGTGTAAATATGCATTAGTTTTTCACGATAATCGTTTTGTTTTGAAAAATTTTCTTATAAAGCTTAAAGATATTTAAATGAAATAGGTTTTCTATAATAATTAATCAATATTTTTAAAGCATATATATTTAAATATATAGACCCTGGCAATGGCACCTGAAGGCAGTATTTATGTTGCTAGAACAGAATAATAACTGTTAAACTAAATTACTTTTTATATATCGGTGACGGCATGAAACTCCCAATAAGTACAGACACTAATGCGTTGTCGCAACCATTCCTGATCTTACTCACCTAATTGGATTGTCGGGTTAATAATGCGTGAAACAATTCCAAATTCCGAAAAAGCATCTCTCGGAATACGACCGAAACAGGGTCATTCACGGACTATTAATCCTGACAAAGTAGCCCTGGCGCATGCACAAACGGAACGCCATTTTTCAACAACCCTTTTCGCTAACTGCTTTTTGGATAAAATATTTTGACAGCACCAACACCGATATAACCTAACTTATTGCGCGCAATTCGAGAACATTCACCAAAATATTCTTTTGCATTGAGTGCAACATTTGCTTAGCTGTTCAAACATAATCCTATAAGCTTTTATAGCATTCACAGTTTCACTTCTATCGATTGTCGCCGAATAGATAGGGTCATTGATAGATATAAAATTTAATGTCTCAAGAGCAAACAAGCGTAGACGCTCTGCTTAATGTTCGCAAATATGGGCCGAATGAGGTGAGGCGAATGGCTCGCAAACCATCAATCATGGGCCGAACGAAGCCGTAACAATCGGCACAACACACCATTGAGTCAGCGCCATTGTGTGACGTAATTTCATCAAAGATCGGCGTGCGACAATGGCCTTTCCGCGGCGGAAGAGCGGATGCGATTCGAGACGACTCCTATCCGCAAACGCTTGCGTTTTTTACGCAACTAACTGGACGACAATAAGGGTGAATTGTAGTGATTGTCACGGAGGGATGTTTCCACCCACAACCGCTGGGTTCGACAGCCCATCGCTCATGGCGCGGGACAATCGGATGTATACGTCACCTGTGTTAAGGACATCGGGACATCCTTGAGCGAGTATAAAACTACACTTTTTTACAGAAGAATGTAAGTATATTAATGTAATGTAATTCTGGTAGTATAAACAATAAAAATAAAAATTATGCTAGACTAAGAGCTTTATATTATATGAAGTAAGCTGAAAAATAAGTCTACATAAATAAATAGAACTTGTTTTTAAGTCAAGTCTTAAGTCGTAGTAGAATTGAGGTGTAATTAATTGCTTCACCCAAATTGATTGCACGAGACAGGCCATTATGAGAGTGTGTCAAAGTTTACACACAATTTGGAGTTTAATGTTAACGGCTAACGTTACTTCGTTTCATTTAAATGATTGTGTTTATAGAAAACTTGGATTAAATTAAATCGTAGAAGAAAGGTGTTCTTTAATATTTATTAATGACAGTTATACGTACATAAGAATCATTACTGAAATCCGTTTAGTAAATATGTAAGCTTTTATTCCATTAATTCTTTATGCAAACATACGCTTACATAAAAATCTCCGACTTCCTGTCGATAAAAAACCCTAAATCAATACAAGACAGTGCTGACTCACTACATCAATTAACAGGCTCGTATCCGATACATCGCTAACTAGAGTCGTGACCCTATTGTGGAGACACAATACTTTGACTTTTGTCGGCAGAAGCCATCCGCAGTGGAAGAACGCCCTTATCTCGACTCACTCGCACAATAACGCCATTGTTACACTCACTAAGGAAGGAAGTGAATAATTTTTATTCGATTAGCATTTGTAAGAGAGAATAGGACGAGCTACTATTGCGTGGATGATGGACTAGGTACGGTTTAGCTTGCACAACAATGGCGGCATTTGCACCTCAGAGAAAAAGTTTCTAAAGTATGTATCGTTATGTTTGAATGAGACTATTGTGGCTGAGCACCGCTTTTTCCATTTTAATGTCCGTGAAATTGGTGTAGTGTGGCTCTCTTAACCTATCTAGACAGCGATAAACTATACGTGAATTTTCTATGAACCCTTCTTCATTTATTTAAGGTATTCAGAACCAATTATTTGTTCAAGTTTTATATATTTAAGGATATGTACATAAATTAAGCTATTGTAAAGCATTGTCCTATTCAGCTCATATCAAAGTCAATTCTCTTTATTTAAATGTAAATAAACAGTAACAAAGAGCAATCTGGAGCCAGTTAACCCATCAGCCGTCATTGAGGAAAGCACATAAAGTTAATTGTTTGAAAGTAACATGATAACGAGACGGCTTTTGCGTGCACTCGCCCGTATGTTAAACCTCAAGACATTAATGGCTCTAAACGAAATTGATTCATGGTTTATGAATTGATAATTGTAGGAAAACGTGCATGTCGCAGATTATTTACGTGAATAATTTTGACATATCTTCGAGCTCAATAATTTTTTATTAAGTGCCAGGACAAAGCAAACACTATTCAATAATTCATGAAAGTTTACTAGTGTGACCTAGTACATATATTATAAATTACCAAGTGGCGCAATAAATTATGTATTACTATATAATGGAAAAGGGTGTAGTATAAAATCGTATAATATGTACAAATCTCATCATCACCTGTCAATCATTCAATCAAAATGGCTGATTACGTAACGTAACCATGGCAACCAAAGTCGGCCATTAAACGCGTGACCATCAATTCTTATATTCCCACCTGGTGGAAATGCCGCGAATTCGCAACACCCATTTCGGGACTGTTTAACTCACATCATCATCTTAGAAACGCTATCTAAGTAGTTCCCCAAACACGCAGATGCAGTAGGCGGGCCTCAGCAGATGTTTTCTACCCTTCGCGGTTTTGAATCTGGTTAAAGAATGACTAGATATGGCTTTTATTCGAGGGGACTTCCTATGTAGTGTTACGGTTATTATTACGGACATTGCGAGGCGCGCATCTGAATGATACGATTGTATTTTATTTGACGGGTTGACTCTTTCTAATATCAAATGTTATATTCTTTGTTTCCCTTTGGGTGTAAATATGTTGATATATTATTTAGGTGTATATTCCCTAACTATGACTTAGGTCCATAGTTATATTCCCTAACTATGGACCTAAGTCAGAAAATATCCATTTTTACTAATTAAATATTACTCAATGTCAATGGTTATGTGCCCATTAGCTTTTCTGAGATACGAACTGTAGATTACACGCCTTTCATCTCATCAAATTTCAGCGAATAGTCAGTCAACAATTTTATTGTAGTTAAGCACAACCAAGCACAGGTGCCGTTAACATAAAAATTAAACAACTTATGAAATAAAGGATTAAACTTAGTAACTTGTTAAGCATACATTTATCTACTCATAGAGTCGTGTGCCGACAACTCTACCTCGTTATGCAAATATTAGGTTTTCCGACTCGTTAGGCAAGTCTTGAAAATATTCGAAGCAATAATTTACTCTGGCAACTCAGGCGCTCAGTGGCGCCGCCTGCCGACTTTGCGGTCGTCGCATCCACTTCCGGTTCCCAGTTTCCTGTCGAAATGGATCACTTCCGTCGGATATCTATCATCTTTGTTTCACCAAATAAAGATCGGGGAGCTGCAGCCATTATTCTTTCGCTCATTAATAATGTTAATTGGTGCGTATGTTTCACTGATTCAATTATACAGCAGATAAATTACATAATAAGTATCTGAGTGTGTTGCGAAAATAACTGTTACTCATGCGTGAATACAGGCTTATACATGCTTATGCCGTTAAGCTTATGTCGTTTTAATTCATATGAACTCATATGATTCTCGACCGAAAAAACAGATCCACCTGACGATGACTGTTTATCTTATTTTGGTATAAGTACTTCAGACCTATGAGGAAGCTGAAAAACATATGTAACTTTCTGTAATAATAATCTTTGAATAACTGACAATAACATATAAAAGTTATGCTCTATATTTGCCGAATGACATACCTACTCGTTAGAGACAATGATCATATGAAAAGGGAAGCCATAGTTTTAGTTATCGAAAAGAAGAACATTTCTGTAACTATAGTATAATTTTTTGCATCACTACAATCAATAGTAAAATATAAATTTTATCTACATGTTAATCTATTTATTGTCTCTACGCTTGCATGTTTCCATTATATTGAAACCCATCAACAATTTCCTGCAAATAGATCGTTCAAATCGGTAATTAGTAGATTCAGATTACACCGAGGGAGGGAAGTGAGGTCAAAAGTCACGCCTAATTGTGAGAACTGATTTTCGCGTAATTAGCGCGACGAGTCACCAGAGGGCACGGGAAACGCACCCCTAGACATCCCCTAATTACAATACGGTCGTTTGTATGAATTTAAATGTAAATTAAGTTAAATATTATACCATACTATTTCCTATTTGAATTGGTGGAGGTCACTCAAGCGTCTCCTGAAATGGCTGCTAAAAACGTTGTGAAGAATATTTTGTTCATTTTCACAGTAGAGGATTTTCTCACTTTGACGTGGGAACTGATTTTCAGATTAAAAGTAGTTTCAATGTAACCTTGAAATAATAACTGATTATGATCTTATCAGTATTTTACAAAAATAACAGAATGACTTAAAGGCTCCACAGGATATTATCATTATAGCTACATTATACTACCACTAGAGAAAATATACGCTCACGGTTATGAAACCCAAGGTGTGTGTACACAAAGTTACGAAGCAAAGTGACTGAGTTAATTTATTTCAATTTACACAAGCGTATTGTTTCGCGCGCTTTTCATGAGCTTCCGGGCGTATGTTGCACGTGACAGACGCGTGCCTACCCATCTCTACTACCCTCCGAACATTAATCTGTGTTGCCAGTAACAAAAAGTCCAACGACAATTGTACCATAAACTCTATGGCACAGGGTTCACATTTATTTATTTATCTTCGTGATCATTACAACGTTATATATTAATTTGAATCTGTGATTGTTTTAGATATATTGTTAATGTTGCTTGATAATTGTTTGGAACGTGCGGTGTATGCTATATTGAGCTTTTGATGGCTGTGAAACTATAATTAGTGTAAAAGTCACGTCATCAGTTTACCGACATTCGTTTGGGAGAATCGAATTGACATGGCCATAGATAAATATAGTACAGTAGAAAATTCCCTGGGGGACGTATGAATTGCGAATACGTTTATAAGTATTTATGATTATTTTATTACATAGGTACGTTACCTCCGAAGACTATGAAAAATGAAAATAAAATACATATATTATTCTTCTTCTTTAAATTTAAATATTAATCGTAGCTAGAATATCTTGTTTGTGACTAGAGATTGGTGACCTTAACTAGTTTTTTTTAGAAATCCTTCACTACTTTTATTTAACTGTATACATATTAAACATATTATTTAACTGAGGCTGTCCCTGAGATAAAATAGATAAATAAAAAATATTTATTTGCGGTCTATAAATAGGATTCCGCTCCCAAAAAAAACTCCTTGGTCACGTATATCTATGTTTTACACCTTCGCTATTATATTTTGGTAACCACCAATTATCATATTAAGTTACGTGAACTTTGTTGGTTGAGCACACCGCACCAAACGCTGGAATAAAAACAATAGGGGCCGAGTGTGAGAAAATTCGAAACCGTAATGGGAAGGGCACCCGTAATTGTGTAATAAATACAAACAGACACTGCTCTGATAAAACACACTGAGTAAACAATAGAGTCGATCCAGTATCTATTTTATATTGTGATCAATTTGCTTGTATCTTTTTGATATTTGTTGATTTCGATGATCTTGATATCTAATTCGGCGTAGCTCAGTTGTTTGGGGCTTGGCTCTGTATCAGTAGGTACAGGGTTCAAATCTCACTTGAGCATGTACCAGTAGAAATGAATATTAATGAATTTCTATGTACATTTTCGTAATAAAAACACATTTACGAAATGCATCGAATTATACGGTGAAGGAAAACATCGTGAAGAAACCTACCTGTTCGCCGAACAGGTAATAGATAGTGCTTGTATATTGCGACATGGCTTACCACCTGTCACATTGAATACTAACTATCTGGTCAACATGTGGGTTCGACGCGTCCATATAATTAATACCTTCGCAATTGCCGAGAAGGAAACCGAATGGAACCTCTGACTACCCCGAAAGGGTTAATGGTCGTGAACGTTTGACTTTGTCTTTTTGATACCTTCTTCATTCATCCACAACTACAGCAAAATCTAAGTCCTTCTATTACCATTAAGTCACTAAGGAAATATTATTATGTCTCCTAGGTATTGTTAAGGAATTTAAATATCGTAAATTATGTATGTGACTATAAAATAATGTAAGAAAAATTGAGGTTCTTAAAAACTGACCAGTTAGTTACACCAAATCTCATGGATGTACACATATTGTTTTTTCATATTGGAAAGCCAATCATTGTCAAAACAACATCCCGTACAGAGTTACAAAAGTCACTCTATCACAATGTTTTCCCTATCAATTGAAGTATACGTAATATGGCAGGAAAAATGTGCCACTAACTCGGGGAAATCCATTCAAAGAGCCGAAGCACCCCTTAGGAAAGTCAGCTCAAGACGCACACCGGAAACCTGTCAACGCATCGGACAGTTGTCGGTGAGGACAAAGGAAAAACTTGCGTCACTCCCGCGCTTTACTCTCCGAGCTTCCGGTTTGTCAACTACCCGCATATAAACGACAGCATTACACATTGTTGGGAAAGTTCTCTAACAACATTCTCTAGTATACTTGATACACTAATCTTGAAGCGCCTCCTCGGCATTCGCATAAATTCCTTACGGGGCGCTTTTTGTTGTTTTGGACGAGTTTTGTCTTTTAAGATATCGAATGAGATTGAAAATGGTTTTATGTTGGTTATAAAAAACTCGCTTCATTCGTATTTCATCGTTCATGTCCTTTAACGTTTCCTCAGTGAAGGTAACCACAAAAACCACCCATCAGTTTCCTTTAGACTATATCTCATTGATTACCTTTGGCATTACAATCGAGGCTGTGATTATTGATACGCATTAGTAGTTAAGGTTCCAACCCCTTTGTCTTATTACATTGAATTCTAGTCCACCCAGTTCCCTCCTACAAAATGCACGGAAAATGTAACTCGCAATTTGAAATTTACACTATAATACCAGAAATATTAAATGCGAGGTCACTGAGAGTTAGCTTTTTACTGTTTGTTCAATCAAACTAAAACCAAGATTTGTAACTAAATGGGATATATTTCAAACAGTTACTTCCCAAATATTAACAAATGAAAGCGAGTGTGGAATTTAGACTGTGTGTAGGCACTGGTTTTTTACTACGCATTACAGCTACGGATAATTCTCAGTATGACGTAATGGAGTATGTTCCAAGCAAAAATTATTTTCACACACACTCCCGATATTTGTCAAAGCTTTTTTTTCAATCAACTGAGAGTATGCTCTACTTCTCAAAAGTATTTGTTTTATAAATCGTTTTTACAATGTGAAGATTGAAATCTTTGAATGGGTGGACAGAATGAAAGGGTATCATAAAACTTTCGGCTCATTTAGTTTGCGAAACTAATAACAAGAAATAAAAGAATATTGGCTAAATAACGACGCCTTAAAACTTTCTAGGGTTTAAGTACGCTTTTAAGATATTTTAGGTGTTAACATAATTTTCAAGCACAATATGTAAAATATATTAAATATTGTTGTTAATCACTTTATGATTATCGCAACAACAACAACATAATGTAAGCAAATATCCCGTTTGGGTTCAATAACAAACAACAGTATTCTACAAGGAAAACTATCAATTGTGTATTTCTTGTTGTTGAATAAAAAAGGGAGAAGAGAGAAGAACATAGTTGTATATCTAATGAAACTAAGGATAATTAATATGCTATACTTATGAGAAATCTACTAATTATGGCAGATTTCACAGTATGGATAGTATTAAAAATACCTTGGAGACGACAATAATTAATTCATATTTATAAGTCATAATTAATTTAGATTGACTCCAAATAAATTTAATAAAGTCCTGAAAAGTAAGTTATAATCCTTTGTGATCCTAATATTAATAAGAAGAGATTAACAAGAGCGTACTACTCAGTAGAAGGTTACGTTCAGGTTCAAAATAATCCGGACAATGTGGAGAATAGTCGATTGGATGGGCATTGTACGATTTACTCCATAATTGGGCACATGGAGTTATCAACACTAACTACGCTAAATAGAGAGGATGAGAAAGGATTAACATGGGCATTGAATGTTTAAGAATCGAGGTTGAAATTTAGAGTTCATAATTTGCTACATTTATAATCGTATAAATCTTAATATTTTTTTGGTTACCGACTTTGTACATATACATAAACAACATCATTATCAGGTAGTCATAGTCCTGAGTTAGTCTTGGAGGTAAAAATAATAAATAGGATCTAGGGGTAAATAGAATCTATTATCTATTATAGAATTACAATGCTAAGAAACAACCAGTGTCAGGCAAATGTTTTGACTTTCAATGAATGTACTGTACTTATGTTGAATAAAAACATTTGACTTTGACCTTATTGAGCGACGGGCTAGAAACCTATCATCAATGTTCCATTATGATATCGATATTCAATATTGATGCTGATAATTGACCTAGGAGACATTATATCTCCGACGTTCTGTCCACCCCGAAAGGGATTAAAGAACGTGATTGTATATGTATGTAAAAAACCTAGTTACAAAAAACGATCTAGATAAATAAATAAAGTAGAGCATATTATCCGGGTGCGTCTTTCTTGAGCGATAGTTCAGTCTATAGCGATATCTGTAGTCGTGTGGGCGGTGCCTATTTGCGGCAAGGTCGCATGATATTGTATTACAGTTCATCTAATGGCTAACTACGTTGAAGGGACTTTCTGCTTTGCCGTGGAATTGCAATTAGTATGCCTGCTTCAATTAGCTATATGTGTTTATTTCAGTGGCTATTGATACTAGCAATGACGCTCTCTATAACTGTTAAAAATATAAGAGCAGATCACTAGTTTACGTTTATTTATTTACTAGTACAACAAATACAGAATACACAAATATAGCATGGAGTAATTATTTTATTCTCTTACTGTCTCTTGTTCTATCTTGTATTGTTATGAGAGGATATATGAATGGTAGAAAAAATGTAAGAGTTGCAAAATTTCAAGTAAAAGTTTGCCAAAAGCTGTTTCCAGTAATAAATCTTCACAATCGTTTGGAAAAACGTTTTACACTAAAATATTACATTACCTAATGTAAACACGTCTTTTACGCCTTTTCGTAGGCCGCTATGACGCAATGCCGCATCCGGGGGATGTGTTTTTATTTCAATTCTATTTTGGCGAATTTCATTCAGTAACGAATACATTTCACGTGTTTGTGTCCTAAGTCACGTTTCGTTTGAGATTCAGTGTGGCGTAAGAGCTAACAGAAATCTTGGTAGCATTTTCCACTAAAACAAGGTAATTATGATTATGAAATGCGGTCAAATATATTAGCTTGATTAATGAGAAATAGCATAATATTCCACGACGCACTGTGCTCAATTACAGAACAAATACTCGCAATGAAGTTTCATATTTTGTGCTATAAGAGTTGAATATTGAATGGACAAAATTAAGTATTTGATTTAAATAAAGACGCTAATAATTATTTAACCTGCGTGCGTGTTGCATTGTGGATCTCCCTTTTTCCCTTTCGTACCTTCCTTTTCATACACAACCTTGCAGCTATAATATCCCCCGGTCAGTTTTAGCACAAATAATGCTGTTTAAATGCAATAACAATAGAAATGACAGAGTGTTAGCCCATCACATAGATTCAATTAGAATCAAGCAGCTAGTTTATTTAACATTATGTTAACTAGCACAAATATACATCATATATCACAATCCATCAATTAATTGAACAGCAATGCGATTTGTGATCGTGACCGAAGAGTTATTTCTATTTCGACCTTCATACGATTCTTTTTAAATAACCTTCTGTATTTGAATCTAATAGATAGATATTTATATCCGTATTGTTTGTTGATAAAACCGTTGCATTTATTCGGTTGTTTGTAGTGTGTATTTGAGGTGGAACACCATGATGCAACTTAGACTGCATATGAAGTAAGCTTCTGTTATTTCTCTAACCTGATGAAATATAAGCTTCGAGTACCTAATTACAAGGAGGTACTATTAGTTATTTTTGATAGGTTTTTCAATTTTCCTAGGATTTCAAATCATACTGAGCCTGTTATGATTTAAAGTTTAGACGTAGCGAAAGGGAGCAGTTACATTTATTTTCATACTAACAAAAGTATGCTAGCATAAGATTCACAAAATCAACTAGTACTGTCCTTCGAAGTCCATTAAACAAGAAATTCAACATAACATTGTTTATCTTTGCGAAATCACCAAGACCTTGATCGTTTTATGATTCAGCCAAATACTAAAAACTTTATGAAGGATACACACCAATCAAATGTGCTGTTGTTTCCGAAAATAAATCAAAGCTGACCAGTAAAAGCTCCTCGGAATAATGATGAGCACATTTTGTAAACACCAGTTACGTCTCCGAACCTTGATTCAGATAGTTCCGTCTGAAGAATTGAAGGAAAAATTCTGTGGCGACAAGTACAACTCGCAGAAAATAAGTAAACAGGTAAATTAGCTTTTTATTTTATATTAAATGTTATAAGTTCAGTAATTTATGAATTATTATTTACATAAATTGATAATTGTGCAAAAGATATAAACAGAGAGAGATATAAGTGACTACATTGCTGTAAACATAGCGAAAGGGCAATTAAAAGCTCACATTTCGTAATTATTTGTCAATTGCGTTAATAATTTGATTTATTCATATTTAGCGTCAGATTAATATTTTAATTCATAATTTAATCCATTAACTACCACGTTAAGCTATTTTTTTCAATTACTAATACTAATTAATACTTAACTACTACTACTACTAATTTCACTATTAATTTTACTAATTTCTTTAAAGTTTAAGTAGTATATAATAGTACCTATCTGGAATAAAATATATTGGTAGAATAATGTGCTAGGACATGATAAAATAAACCATTATTCTCATCACCTGTGTTTACTGAATGAAATTAAACTTGCAAGGTGTAAGTCTAGTACTATACGTATTATGCATTATAATATTATAGTAGTACTCTACACTAAGCATTTTAACAACAGGTATAAATTCATACTATTTTACATTATACTCGTTGCTAATTCTTAACCATCCACCTGTTTTGCAAGTTGCAACACAATAGAAATGGGTCACCCACGACTTGTTTATATTTTGTCTGCATCGGCTATCTTATCTCTCGATCGTTGAAACATTCCACATGACCGACATCCAATCAATCTACCCACTATTGATATTGTGTTGTTTGTTGTATTGTGATACAATTATTCTAATAAATTACTCTTTTTTATAGTATCACTGATTATTATACAGATTTACTAAGATACAGGAAGGGTGCTACGAACATTGTATAAATTTTATACTCTCAAACGATATAACTATAAAACATGTTTGCAATTCCTATGAAAAGATATATAATAAGTTTAACTTGTTTACATTTAAAATGTTCACTACTAGAAAACTATTCCCGTTGTTTTTAGCAGTAAAACAGAGAAAATGTGCTAAAGAAAACAGATTATATTACCGCTCGTATTCGAAACCTAAATACCCAAACTAAAACTGAATTAAGAACACTATGCTTGCCAACGTAAACCTAATTACTAATATCAATGACAAGTTAATTATACGCACATCAGTTTGGGATAGAGATTTCGCTTCACTATTACTAATGTTGCCAACAGCTTGCTTGATTTTAATAGTTATTACGTAGAAGCAATACACAGTTTAACAATTGAAATTTATGTTCACGGTTAAAATTATCCAAACAAAGTTAAAACGTGTTTGCTAAACAAGTATTTTTGCCACGTGTATGGGCAAAAGTGAAAATTGATTTCCCTTCACTTATTCTAGTGTATGGACTGAATTGTGGGCACCCCTGCGCTTTCTAAAAGACATTTTATGAATGATAATTTCGAATAAAATTTAAAACATTGAGAAACAAATATTGAACAAGATTTATAATTGTAAACAGCATAAACGCTCTCTCGTGCTACAAGATATAGGTTTTATTATTTACGAAAGAATGAATTAGGTCCATAAAATAAAACCAATTCTGAAAGTTTGTTAGTTTTTTATAATTATTTAATCTTTTTATTTTCGGTAAAATGATGAATACAAATGATTGCTATGAAAAATGTTCTCAACGTAAATACTTTAGAGATACTATAACTAAGAAAATCTTATGTACTTTGTACTGAACTTATGAATGTACTATGTAATATGTATGCATCATATGCATGCATTATGAGCAATGGCTTACATGATATTAATTATATCATAATTAGTCATAATTATTAGAATAATATCATCTCTCATTGATCTAATGATAGAAAACACGATCTTGGCATACATTTTGAAATTAATCAATAGAATCATCATTATTTTGCACCCTTGAGATTGGATTCAACGCTCAATTTGTTTTAGAACTAGAAGTAAGGTTATGCAGTTAATTAAGTCATTATTTATCGTCACTAAATTTGTGTAGTAATTATTATAAATTAATAATTTATAGGCGCTCATCATGTACATTAATTTACGCGTAAACTTATAACAAAACATACGCGTACTACTAATTGTACAACATAATCTCTAAAGTACCTATTGTAAAAAATTACTTTATTATCAATTAATTCTTATACAAAAAGAAAATGCGTTACATTTTGACAAAGATGCTAAATATCGCATCATAAGTACATAATATGCATTTTCCCAGTACTTTCATGTCATTGTTTGAGGGACCAACAATTTTTATTTCAAGTTGATGCTTTCATTTATTTTATTTTGACATTTAAATTGCATCGCGTTATTTCACTACGAAGGTATTTATTTCTATTCCGTAGCCTACTACTACGAATCCAGCCCAACCTAAATCAGATAATATAATTTTAGCTGTTCCAATTCGTTCACAAAACGAATCTAGATTCCTCTGATAAAATTGCATCTAAATCAATAAAATACCAATAAATTGTATTGAACTGCTATCATGGTCCATATAT
Organism: Leucoptera coffeella; assembly: GCA_030578115.1. Lineage (NCBI taxonomy): Eukaryota > Metazoa > Arthropoda > Insecta > Lepidoptera > Lyonetiidae > Leucoptera > Leucoptera coffeella. The sequence goes on along the minus strand of JAMBLF010000649.1, from coordinate 126,053 downwards.
TCACATTAAGCAGATGTTTGTTGTATGATACGGACGTCAGCACACGTCTGGGCAGATACCTATTTTGACGTCATATGTATTTGCTAAAAGTAATTTAAGATATTATTGCTTATTAAATAACGTATTATTTAACAGTGTTCCATTTCGAGAAGCAAATAAAACACCAATATTACGCCAGGTATCGTCAAAAGATATTATGTTGACAAGTTTAATTTACGTATTTATTTACATTTATTAAGAGCTCCGTTTGATCGCTAGCCAAAACATGTCTCTCGAAGTGTTAAGTGTAATTATTCTTATTTGATCAAAATTATTGAAAGTAACCAGCACACTTTATTTTGGGATATACATTTACGCACATTTCGTGACAGACAACGTCACAGCTGCTAAAATCTTTTAGATAAATCTCAATTTTAGGCATTGGCGTCATGGCATAAAAAATTCACGGCTTTGCTCATCAATTTACACAGACAGCAGATATATTATTATTATTACCTACATAATTTAAATTATTTAAAATTTATTTACCTACATATAAATGGTCTGTAACTAAATACATGACTGTTTCTATGTAACCTTTACTTCCATAGTTTTAGAGCGGGTATGGAAAATTATAAACTACATTTAGAACATAGATATATTTTCGCAGGTCTATCTCATTTAGAGAGGATGAAACTTTTGGGTCATCTTTAGCGTTATTTTAGGGTATGGCATCAAATATGGAAAATCAGCTACGGATCACCCAATCTAGTTAAAATACACGTAGCCCTTTAGTTACCTCCTACGAAATGTAGAGAACAAAACCTAGATAACTAGTAAAGTTTCAGCAATCAGAACGCTAACACTGGATTACGTAAATAAATATCTACATACGCTCCAGAAATATTTTGGTCTTTCGTGGGTGTTCCGAATGTCATATTATGCCATTGACTCATTTGTTGACATTGAGGTGTAAATATGGACAAAAATACTCATTTGACGAACCTTCGAAGCGGATTTTTCACCTTTCTATGACGTCTTTCCTTCAATGATGATCCGATAATGAGATTTTTTAGATATTGCTAAAAACAAACGAGGAGGTTCGTTACCAAAACTTTTGAAAATAACGTCGTAAAATTTATGAACATCTGGTGAACGGGTCCGAAATCAAAATAAGAATGACGATTGTTGTTGTTTTCATTCCGGAAAAGAGACAAATATTTTCCAGATGTGATGTATGTTTTAGTGGCTACAAACTTGTTTTCAGTGTTATTTGTCGGTTTCAATATTTTTATACGAGTCAGGTCCATTATTTATGAAGGGGTGGGCAAAATGGAAAAACTTTTATATCAAACTTCATAATATCCATTACTCTTTAAATTTTCTGTATTAGATTGTTGGTAGTCTTGGCAGTAATTAGTCCTTTATTAGGTACAGGGAAAGTTCCTAAAAATAATAACATTAACTAGAGGTATGTTTAAAGAGTGGTATTATGCATTTATATCACGACGAGCAATTTAAAATACTTTATTTTTCTCTTAATTTTATAAGAAGTTGTGCGTGATAAAAGATTTTATTATTTAAAAGATTTATTCTGGAATCGAAATTAGTAAACAAACTAAATTGTTTTAAGCCTAAAAAAGGATTAAGGGTCGCAGACAAAAAATAATCCGATTGTCGGCAATTAATACACATAATTAATAATTCACAGAACCTGTCTTTTTAGTATATTATGAATAATTAGCTCCAAAATCAACATGCGCTGGTTTCATTCGATCAGATTAAAGAAAGCTGCAATAAATTTTCGTATAAAACTCGGAGCCACTCGTAATGATTTAGTGAACTGTCGTCAATTGAGTTATTCAGGCCATCCGTCATGTATTTTTGTTTTCCTCGCGAATAAATTCAAGAGGAACTGTTCGAAAGAATCCTAAGGCCAGCCCGACCTTGCGACCAAATAAAAATAGAATGACAGCGACTCGATACAAAGTTGTCTATTTGAATTATAAACATAATAAAGGGTAGTATTATTATAAACATCCGGTGCTTCGTTGAGGTCATCTTCACAGATAGATTAATGTTTTCAGGTTGACATGATTTATTGTAAATTCATATTGAGGAAATGGAATAAAGATCGTTAGTACCTATTTTTAATATATTTTCTCCAAATATTTTACGACTTTAAGCTTTTAACTTTGTCTTTTTTGCAAAAATCTAGGCATTGATATAAAAGTGTTGGGAAGGTCAATAACCAGTTTCCACAATTACCTAGATTTACTCATGTATTAACAATCACTATTGAGCTAGATGGCATGCAATGTAATAAAATTATATAACATAAGTTATACCTAGATTTAAAAGTCTGTGTAATATTATTCACAACATGTTGAATATTATAAATAAATTCACAATTTATTTGCACAACAGTCAGATTCCATTTTGTAAGATGATGCAAATGCATCGTGAATATCAGACGATAAATCACCCGAAGAACAGACATAACAGTTTACTAAGTAATGCGCATGTAACTCTTAAAATTAGTTTACTCACATTCTTCAGGGTATGTTACTTTGATGGGCTGTCTCTACAATGGGTAATAGGCACAAAGTTATAGGAACTTTGAGTCCAGACGGATGTTGGGAAAAGTATCTAAAGCATAGAGAAATTCAATAATGGTATATTAGCCTTCTTGAAAGGTATAACAGCAATCATGTTTATGTATAAACTTAAATACTGCTTAAAGAGTAAATAGATCGACATTTATTTATTTATTATTATTAAGTTACATGTAAGTAAGTTTTAAATATATATGCGAAACACAGTTCCGAATATGTACTTATACTACGGATAAATGTGACTTTAGAGAGAAATTTTGAAACGGACGGCTTTTCTAGGTACAGAAGAGTAGAGTAACAGAATTTCCTCACTCACAGTCAATCAAATCCCGAAATTCTTGAAATATTTCGTCAACAGCTAGATGCATCTACAAATAAAATCTAGCAACTTATAAAGAACTTCCAAAGTAATTAGGTGTTTGAAGGCTAGACTTTTAAGTAAATGGCTTTGACCTTTTAATGAGGCTCCCCGTTAACCCCACCAGCATTCAAACTGAAAAACTTTTGCACCTATACAAATTGGAATATAAAACATTCTCCATCATAATACTGTTTCTGAGAAAATCGATAAAAAAATTACAAAAACATTCGTAAATCAGCGCGTCTGTTTGATTGCGAGGAGATGCGTCCGTATCCAAATGTGGCGGACGCGTCGTGTATTTGTGTGCATGGGCTGGGTGTTTGCGCGCGGGGGCGGGCGGCCCGGGGCCTTTGGGCGGGCGGCTCGGGCGGCCAGTGCGCGCCAGCCCAGGTCCGACACTCGACGTCGGCTCGTCAACGAAACAACCGCTTTACCACATATTACACGATTTGAATCGGTAAGCGACCCAGTGCTTGAGGGCTGTGCCAGTGTTTGCCTCGCAGTGTTCTAGTCTTTATTCTTTGTGGATTAAAAGCGCTATTGACGCGCCACCTCTCTCTTTGGTTGCGCAAGGTTCTCTCTTTCTGTCCCGGTTACGCTCCTCGGTTCTCTATCGGTAACATAGATATCGCTGTTTACGTAAGTTCTCTAGAAACTCCTTCGAAGCTGTTTAACAAGAGTCCTAAAGTGAATCATACGCATTTTAAATCCCATTAACTTGTATAAAAAATTCAAACTTTTTCATTTTCACAATTAAAAAGTGGTGTTAAGTGCAAAATTGATCACATCTTCAGTTAGGATCAATTCCATTAGTATTTACAAAATGCTACATTAAATTGACGAGATTTTGCTTAATTCAACTTTCTAAACTATTTCTCATTGCATAACTTAAAACGAAGTACATTTGAATATGTAATTCTGTTAAAGAGCAGATTGAATTAGCTATTTCATAATTTTAAAACAATGTATAAACCCTGTATATAAGTAAATAATCATGAAATCGTGAGATCGCTAAAAGTGTATTAAGTGGAAACAAAAGCTAAGTGTTTTGCTTCGTTTATTAATGACTACTTAACCATTGCCATTTTAATAGTGTTGCGGGGTTAACGGCGACCTCACTCTAGTAGTGCGTTGTAATCTGGGAATGCTGTGAATTCGATCCGAGTCTAGACTATTTTTAGATGCACTCATCCCGAGCCAAATTTGCGACCCGCCAAATGAAGAGTCGGGTATTTTCGAAGATGTTTCACAATCCCCACTAACACCTCGGCACCAGTATCTCAATTACGACATCGTTGAGAAAATTTACGACCCCACTTATCTGATGGCGTTCCTATTCAAGGTCAAACAAATGATCGGCGTAAGATCTGAGGATGAATTAGGAAGAGTTGCGTGACATTGGCCTTCGCTATTGACCACCACCAGCGTCGCTGTAATGCGATGACGGAATTGGTCAAAATGCTTATTTTGGCTCACCTGCTAGCAGCAATGACTCAGATGACCATGTCTTGGCACGCCAGGCTAAATAAATCCAAATACTTCCTAATTGAGACAGACATTGAGTCAAGTTTGTTTTTATCATAATATTTGGCTCATTTTCAAATTTTTGGTTATTGATTTTTATGTTGATGTTAACAAACAAACATTACTTTCAAGACCGTTGAGAGGATAACACTGTTTTTTGTTTAGTTCGTTTAATATTTATCTCTTATGGTCCAGTGATACAAAGTATTAAATTCAAATAACGTTATATATTTACATGTAAGTAATGATAAGAAAAGTAAATTTATATATATTTCTATGGAAAAAATATATAGTCATCTCTGTATTATTTAGTGATTTTTCTGTTTCAAAAGATAATTTATTTAATTCATGTCCGTAATTTCGAAATAATATGAAACGAAACTCATGAATAAATACTGTAATTTTTGAAAGTTTATAACAATTTATTAATTTAAATGATTGAACCTGAAGGTCTTAAAATTAGCAAATATAGTTAGGATCTTAAAGTAAAATATAATCGCTTTTGATTGCTTGTACAATTGCATTTATCAAACAAACTAGATAGGAGCCCGTGCCTAAAGAAAAGTCCACATAGTAAACGTATTCTGAAATGAAAATTACATCATCTGTTTAATAATCTTATTCTACGCTCGCGGTGTACCAATTAAATGCCCAGATAATATCGTAATAAACTAAACTATCTTTCCAAGAATAAAACAGTTGCTCTCCAGGTAATTACATATGAGATGTAAATGATCCGGAATGCGCCGTACGCACCTGGCTGCAGGCGTGTGACTCTCTCATAGAAACCAACAGCAAGGTCGTGTGAAAAACGAAAATAGCCGGCAAATAACAGACATTCGTAAAAACAGGCCGATTCGCTGTTTCTGACGGGGCACAAGTTATGTTGGCCGCGATCCAATAACACAGTAATCGAAAGCTGGGCCCGGCCTCTATTTGTGGCATTCACTGCTACCCACGTCATTGTTCTATTTAAAATACTCTAATGTGTGACTCAGTTATGTCACCTGTTGTAATACCTATGCGACAGGGTTGAAGTCGCTTTTAGTATTTTCTGTCAGAGTAACGATAAGTTACACTCTATATCTTTTGTTACAGAAACGAGCTCGACATAAACAGTCAAAATGTTTAAAAATCACTTAGAGATGATTGGGAGGAACGAGACGGCCTCGAAGAAGGCCAAGTTCTGGCAGTCCTTCGTCAGGTCCCTGAAAGGTAATATCACCATTATAAAACTAGCTTTACTATAGAAGAATGTAAATTCATTACTCCATAAGCTCGAAATGGTTAGAAATAAGGTTGGTGACTGAAAGCCCTTCAGGCATTATTGTCATCTTTTAACCGTTGATGCAGTCTTTCCTTCTATAGCTCTATAAAGTAATAAAGTACATTGGCTACAAAAAGAATCAAAAAGTAAGTTTATACGTACACCTATAATTATGCGAACTAAAGTAAATATATTTGCAAGCGGTAGTTGACATATATTTGGTGTGACTCCTTCAGGGTCCGAGGACATCAGGGCCGAGGAGAGGTACAGACCCACGCGCCGCAGCGTGTTCCCCGAGCTGAGCAGCTGGCCTTACAGCAAGTCCATCTACGACGACCCCGTGGCCGCCGCCGAGAGGATCCACGTCCCCGGCTACCGCTACCTGCCCGTGCACCGCGAGGTCTACGGCTACTCCCCCAGGGCCATCCACACCCACGACTACCCCCGCAGCCTCGACCGGTACAGGCCAAGTGAGTACACTGACAAAAAGTTGCCGCAAAAGTAACACCCGCCACGCAACGCTGTACAAAAGCACACCGTTAATACCGTCACCACCATAACAATCTCCGCTGTTTTTCCAAATTTTAACATCACATTTACTCCATATGGCTACGATTTAATCAATTGGATTCAGACGAAAGTAGGTGCGTGACCAAACAACGGAACGATTCGACATGAAGACAAGATTGTTTGCATTTCAATTAGGCTTCTTATATTTTTGTTTAGTAAAATTGTATTCGATATAGTTTAATTATTTATGAATTAATAAATACAAACATGTAGATTATACTTTGTACTCATGACATTGCACAACAAATACTTCAATACCAAAATTTATACAAATGTATACTTATCACTTAGAACCTAGAGACATTTAAAAAATAAAATTGTTTTAATTGTTTCAGCATAAATCATCAATCAGACTGAAATCTCATTTAAATGTTGCATTGCATGAGCTTAAAAGCAAAAGATACAAATGTTATATATTCTTAATATTTAGAAATTAATATATGTCGTAAAAATCAATGTCTCATATTTATCATATTGTTTAAGAATTTATCATGTTTGTAATATTGTTTTTTTTAATAAATATTTTAAATGAATATGATATGTAGAACCAGACAAACCCTCGAAGATTATTTCAATAAAGCAAGACCAAATTCTCTATTGTTTCGAAATGGAATATCATTCTTATTTCATCTTTGTAACTTTGCTTTTCATCCAAAGGTTTTTACTTAATACTTGTAAAATTCATGATCATGATTGCATGTTCTTCGCATTTCTTATTTTCGTTTCGGCATCTAATTCTTTAGTAGAAATCACCTCTCATCATAGCACATTGTGTTATGTCCATGGATGATAAAATCACATTTTTCTAAACTCATAGTCTTCAAGCATTTGTCAGGAGCTACATCTTTTATTTTCACCACTCATTGGTATTATTTATAAAAAAATATGGCATTATCAAATGGATTAATTTTTCTGGTATGTTCTCATTTGATTATGCCATGAAATACGGGTAAAAACATTAAACACCATTCTCAATATCCTGGATAAAGTGAGGTGAGTTCTATCAAATTCATATCACTAAATTAACTTGGCTTTGCTGCATGACGATGATCCGTGTGACTAGCCCAATGCATCTCATTCAATTTATCTAAAACTTGAGTGAATACTAATACTTGTACGTCTGTTTTATATGTAAAGTTTTGCGTTTTAGTAAGTCAGTACGTCTTCAAACACTGAAGGCGAACAATTAAATATATAGACTAAAAATTAAAGGATTTTTAACTTGTACATAAAATGATAACGTGACATCATTTGTTTTTTGATTTGATATTTAATTTTTTGCATTTATTACGTGGGAAAATGTCTGAATTGTTTTTCCCTCGCAGTCTACCATGTGCCGAGACGCACCCGCTTCGGCGTGGACCCCTTCGACGCCCAGAAGGCGTGGCAAGACCACCTCGACAGACTGGCCGCCATCGACCGTCTCTACCCATCTCGCTACGGACTCTACCTTAAGGACAGGGCCTACCCCATCGCAGACCTGTCTGCCCCCGTCATCAGCAGCACTCTGCCCAAAAGCCTCAAAGGCATCGAATACGAACCCGACAACAAACCCAACTGGGGAAAAGGTAAACTACTATTCTAAGCCCTCTAGCATAGATTAGGTTTAAGCAAATCCCTGAACTGTCTTTCCGGATTTATTCGTCAAGTGTTATGTAACTTCGCTTTAAAGGCTATGGTACTATTATTTTCAACTGAAACTTGTAGGTCTTTTTAGTGTCTCGGAAAGACTGAATTGGACACTGCGACTAAAATCGGAGATGAAAGTTCAAAATTTCACACACCCTATGTATCCCTTTTGGTGAAAGAGAACATAATTGTTCTGGTTAGTTGCATGACTTTTGATTTTGAAGCCTTATTGAGGACAATATTCACCAATCGGATTCATAACTTTTTGAAACTAGTTTGAGTAGAATTTTGATCCAAGTCTAATAAAAAATCGTGTTCTATACGAGACAATATGTAAAATATTTTATAAACTTTTTAAGCATCTGTAAAATGTACATGTAAATAAGTGTTTTTCCATCTGACAGTTTGAGTTCACATTCAATTACACAAATTAAGGACACGTATTAAATTTGCAAATAATTCTACAAATATATACTTATCTTACCAAGAACCCATTGTTATACACATAATTTTGTGATTGTTACTTGTTACCCTTTGTATTAAATAAATACCAATTTAAAATAGGTAACTAACATTTGTATTAAAATCTTTACAAGAAAAAGTGTTTGATTTATTGTAGTATAGAACCTTTCCAAATAAGTAACTAATCTTTTAATTGTCCACCACCGAAATGTATACCGAGAAAATGTTTATTTTACGAAAATATACTGTTTTAAATTTGGCTTTGTGTTGTGACTTTTTTGGATTCAGTTTGTGCATGGCTACCTTGTACATATGCAGTTTTGAGATATCCAATTATACTCAAGTACAAGTATATTGACCCATAATCGTCGTTCCAAATAAACACAACACTCGAATCACAAAGTCCAGTTCAAAATGTTGAATTAGGCGCCATAGCTCTAAGATATCCCACTGACCAAGTCCACAAAATGAGAATATTAAATTGCCGTGAAGGATCATTGCCGTCGCGACTCTCCGAAGAATTCGACAAGGACCCTTTTTTCGCTGACGCTAAGAAGTTGATCGACTTAGACCGCTCCCGGCGGTCGATGTCCCCCACGCCCGTGAAGCCAAGGATCAGCCCGCCTCGTGACTGGGAAGTCGCATACGATTCCGAGGGTAAGGCGGAGACCATGCACGCTCCCAGATCATCCTCCATCCGACAGCCCTCAATGTTTCGTTCAGTGAAGCTGATAGGAGCGATTCCACCTCTATATCTTTCCCATTCTTGTTTATTCTTAAAACGGACACAGGACATCTCACTAATATTTAAAAATATAGATTTCCTTGAATCCATTCTTTTTACTATTCTTTTATATCTTATCATCTTAGATCCTTATATCGAGTGTATCGTGTTTTCCTTTCATTACAAATTTATCTACACATGGTTCTAAATTTTAAATCCATTATGTACTATTTATTCTATTTCATGTATAAAAAGCATGCTGATTTTCAAGGCTCATCACAAATTCATTTAACAGTGCCGCAAACATATGTTCAGCTTTATGTAAATCAAATAAGCAGTATGCACAGCAGCAATATGTAAATGTTTTGTGGTATCAATGCTACGAGAGCTACTATCATCGTCATAACAATTCACCGCTTAATCTGAGCAGCTCGACTGAACGCTTACCGTTTCCTCGAGAGCACGACGAGGAAAATGGCATTTGATGGGAAAACTGGACCCATATGGCTAATATTTGATGGGATGAAACAGGTACGCCGCTGTACAACGCCGGCGGGCTGAAGCGCAGGCCCTGGGCTGACCTCTTCAACCCAAGCCCCTACCTACCAATCTCAGCTGTCATCCGCGATCCCTTCTGGTATGACTGGCCAGAATTGAAGCCCTTGTCCAGATGGAACAGAAGCCCTTCATACGTGCGTGACTCCTACCTTTCGCCAGTGAAGCGTACCTTCCTCTGGGACAAGCACCCCATCAGGCCGCTAGGTTAGTTAAGCGAAGCTAAACAAATTTTTAATACTCCGAGGAACCGCTTAGTAGCTCACTAATACTTTTTAATATGGCAGATTTAATGATGGAGGACGCTTTATCCGTCGGTGACGTGGGCAACATGTTACCGTTCTTACGTAATCTATAAGCTTTATCAGGTATCCAAATCAGTTTGCGGAGCAACGTTGTTTCTCCCTTTTTGAATGTATCTTAAACCTTAGAAAATAGATCATTATTAGTCATCATAATACAATCCGTTAAATGAATGTCACTCGCCTGTAAATCAACATCATTGCATTTTTTGCAAACTGAAATACCTTTTGTAATGTTCCAAGTCCCAGTATATGCTATGACCGCACCGACTAACATTTAAATTGTTATGAATGTACCAGATCGTATGAATGCATTCCAATGGCTATTTAAGATCTGAAAACGTATTAATAGTCATGAATGATACTGGCATGTAAGCATGAATGATACAGGTTACACAGCTTCATGAAATCCACTTAAACCAAACTGTTAGATCAGGAAATGCGTGTCTGTGAGCACATGGGAATAGAAGATGTATCTGACCTTAGATAAATGAGAGTCAGACATCATACGACTATATTGATGGTGAGAGAAAGTTTGAGAGTAAAACAAGGTTGTGACAATAAATGATACGGATATGGAAATAATTGTACACATGGTAATAATGGGAACATAAAGGTAGGTGCCTCCTTATATAATAAAGGATCAGGGTTTCATATTTAAATGAGAGTATTGAGTAAAACCCGTGACTGTAAGAGAAGTGTGAAAGTTATACAGGGTGTGAATAACATTTGCGAATGCCCATCAGTTCATCTATATGATGTAGAACCTGTAGTGGTAAATAATGATGCACTTTGTGATCGTTGAAGTTGAAGGTCGGTTGTGAGACCATAGTATTAGAACATCATCCATTATCACTGTGCTGATTGAAACCCACCTGAATCAGTAGTCTACTTGCAACTAGTGACGATAAACCGCGGGGTACGGAATTACATTTCATATTTTCTTTCCAGCGGCGGCTTAAGCAGGCGTCGAAGACGGAAAAGCATTAATTTATTTATTTATTGACTAATTTATAACTTTCTTACAAGAAATTCGTTAAACTTAAAAAAGATTCAAGTAAAATATGAAGACATCCTTCCTTTTATGTGCAAACACATTTAAAGACGAAGGTTCTACGGCAAGATCTCAAAGACTGCATCGTATAGTCAATGCCTACAAATCGTAACTCTGTAAAGGTACAAATAAATTATTTATCATCGGTATTCAGAATGAAAACCGATAAACGGCAAAACTGAATCTCCTTTTGTATTTTAATAAGAAAAATTGTAAAAAAAATATAATAAAATATCAGAAAACTTATGTTTGTATTATTCAACATTTGACTGGGCAATGCGATGTTTTCACTCAAAAATTGCATATGTAACAACATGAACCTCATATGTATTGACGAGAAAAATCTTGGAATACCTACAACGAAATTTTAGAATAACAGGGACTACTATTTACAACATAATACACAAACAATCAATGCATTTTATTATTATTGGCATCCAGTCGTGAGAAGGAGTAAACGATTGGGATATAGTGAGTATAGATAAAAGTATGTGGTAAGTAATGACCTATTATGATATAAAGTAGGTATACACGCATCAAGAACTTTTACCAGTTCAGCGTTATCACAGGACTACCGCTGTGTCGTCACGGCGAAGTTATTAGACGACTCAAAGTTCTGGTTTCAATGTATCAATATATAACAGATAGCGTAGCACCTATGAGTTTAATGGTAAGCCGTGTCGTAATTTACGAGCACTGACTATTACCTATTCAATTGAATGCGCTGCCAGCTCTAGAGGAACAACATCAGAACTGAAACTCCTGAAGTCACCTTCAGTCTCCATTTGTCCGCATCGCTAATGTTATAAAATTGACTCCCGACCTTTTCAAAACTCAAGGTTTACCACTTAATCAACGTCATAAGTAACCAGCAACGATCTAATATGATTAGGTACTCAATATGAGCTAGAAAGTCTAGGACCTGGGATAGATGATTCTTGTAAGGTTTTTCCTTAACTAGAACTCCAGGCTGTTAGGTTGAAAGCAATAAGGGCTTCGTATGACCCACGAACCATTGCTCCATGGTGTGACTCATACCAGCCCCTTAATAATTACAATTTTGACTTGTGGTCATGGTATTAAGACAGTAATATAATACTAAACTAACTATCGTAGCTATATTGAAACGCTTAACGCGTCCTTAGCTACAAGGTACTTATAGCGTTGGCAAATTAAGGCGGCAAAAAAGTAAAGTACTAGTCTTCGCAAAAAATGATTTATACGTAAGTATAGCAGCTCCGCTATAAGTTATATTATCTGTGGCAGCATGAGTTAAGTTTTATAGACCATTATATAGTTGGAGAAAATTTGATTACACTTACGCAAAAGAATGTTACACTATTTTAGATGATAATAATATTAGTTAATTATTTTATAATATTCACCTAATAAAAATACCACACTGTATGATATAATGGATGAACTAAATATTTCACAAAACCGGCTAAAACATTTTCAGCGGGAAATATAATTTCTTTTTATTTAAAGTGTAATGATGGATGGCCATAAATATTTTGATGAATTTTGCTTAGAAATTTTGTCCATACAGTTGAGATTTTCATCTTTTATGATAAATAAGGTGATAAAAACGAGAAAAGTATGAGGAAATAACGATTAAACTTTTGTAGAAATGACACTCCGAGCGAGCTGTGTTAGCTTCCCGCCATCCCAACTCAAACCATAATCTTTGTCTTTTCATTAAAATGGTATTAGTTTTTTCCCAATTCTTATGCTTTCATCTTTATCATTATATAAAAGACGTAAAAAGTATATTCATGAGCAGACTGTATGGACTTAATTTCCATTGCCTTTCCTAAGCATTTTTTTTTTTATACTTACTATTTGACATAAAATTGACAATCACTGACGACTGACGTATCTTATACAAATGACATAATTTCAAATCTGGAACGGAAATATTTGCTGTGCTCGTTTGTGTATTGTGATTGTTTTGAAAGTATTCTAATTCAAATATCATTGTATTATTCGGAATAATGACTGAAAAGGATATGGAATGGGAAGAAAATGGAGACACAAATAATTCTGCTCTTAATTTCAATAACTTAATCATATTGAAAGAGTTTGGGAACATAGCAAATCTCGTAAGGTAATGATTAGTTGGTTTTCGATAAGTATTTTATGTTATTTATATTTTCACTGAGTATTTGTGAATATACGATTAATAAACTATAAATAACTCTGTTCATAAATAAGCAGCTATTAAGAAAGCCAGTTTAGTTGCTAATTTTGAGGAATATAGAATTCTTGGTTTAGCCATAGTAACCCATTGTCTCATATCGCTGCCCCCGACGAACACTATCGTAATAGGAAAATAACAATTTTACACCAGCAACTAAAAACTGAATATCTTAAAAACTATCAAATCTACAATAAACATATATATACCAAATATAGGGTATTATTACACTAAATTTTAAATATTTTTTTTAAAAAAAATTGTATTTAAATGAGATATTTAAGAAAATGTCTATTACTGAAATATACTATGGTCTGTGCTATGGTGAATATTAACGCAACCTAACTTTACGATAGTGATCGACGGAAATCACTAAACTGTATTGCTATAGTAATCGTGCGTTACGATATTGTTCCGTGATACATATGCAACACTGATATGTAATATATCACTCGAACAATATCGTAAGAGTAGTTTACTCTATAATGTTGGCTTTTGAGATTCGGTAATAGCCTTTTGCGTTATAAATCGTCTTAAATTTCCCATTGAATAAAAACATAAAGATCATTACTCAATGCATAAATCCAAAAGTATTCATTGCTCAACCTTAAAAATTTACTCTATGGCGTAATACGATGGTGTGGATACGAATATTCAATAAAACCGATTCTATGGTAAGAGCGAATATGATAGTGTTCGTCGGGGGCAGCGATATATTCTAAACATCTTATTCCTTAGTCGACTCCATGCCAGGATGAACGATATACTGTTGCAATTGATTTTATTCTAAGTATCTTCATTACTCTCTTGGCCTGCTAGTTACCAGTTTGGCCCTATGAATCGCTATCCCCTTATCTTAATTCATCTGTTGAATACATATGATTAATATTATTGCTTCTACTCAGTAACATAATAACAGTATTAGAGATTAGTATTGATAATGAGGGATGAAAGATTATTTCAGTGTTTAATTATAGCTTAGTGGCTGGCACCCATCACTTAACCTTTTATACGCTGTCTGTAGAGGAAATCCTATAACAGTAAAATCTTGGCAGTCAATGCATAAATATGCCTGTCTACTAAAGTCATTATAAAATTTGATCTTACCATGCTTTTCTAGGATGTAAAAAGCATGTAGTAAGCAGCTATTAATGGACTAGGGGTTAATGGAATATATTGGGTGATAGGCTAGCAAGTGATCAACAAGACTACACAAATCTAATATAAATGCTTAAAGTGACCAAGGAGATTTTATGTCTCCATAGTAATGCCTATTCCGATAGATAAGAATGTTACTGTATATGTACATATAACATTTTAGGGATGAAGACTTTCTAGAAACAGTTCCAAAAGCAAAGTTAAGAAGAGTGAAGTGGTCACAAATGTTCACATGTTTGAAGCAGGGCATACTTGACGACATGACACAGGAACTCAACTCCATGTGGGAGTTTGAGGATATGAACAGGAAACTAGAAATCTTGGAAAGCCAGAAGGATAAATACTCAGATGTTGACAAAGAGCAATGGTACAGTACATTACTTATTCTGAATTTTATATATCTTAAACATATTCAATTGTACAAGGTTCGTTTGATGGATTAATAGTGAATATAGAGAAATTTGTTTACCAGGAACATAAAACATGTGACTGCTTACCCCTCTGTATGGCAATAGGTGTGTTGTGTATGTATGGAAAAAAATATCAAATAAATTGATTTTTATACATATACAAGCTCTAATTGAAGATGGAAATTAATATCTTCCTATTTCCTCTGCTAAGAACAAATTGCTCATATATTTTCTATTTAAAAGTCATAGATTAGAGGTATTGACGCAGAATAAATTTGGTGTAATTCTCTATAAGTTTGATTGTGAGTTGAATGTTATAGATACTTGTTAAATTTTCTGCAGGTAGATCCTAAGTAAAGTTATAGAAATTATTATAAACCTTCAAGGGACTCACTACTAGTACTGCAAATACGATATTTATACGTATTTACAATGTGCCTCAGGTAGCTGGTATCTTTGTTCTGAGCTTTGGTTAATATCCATTTATCACCTATATATGCATAACATTTTAACAGTTGTTATTATCAACCTTGTCTTAGAGATGTATGGATAGATCTGCAAGAAGTCAATAAACTTTGATAACTGATAATTTCTCAATAATTTGCTACAAGTGACACTGTGTCCAATGTGATAAATTGTGTATGCTGTTTCATTTATTAGTTTCCGAAACAAGATGATTGTGTATGTGATAAGATTTAAATTATATTGCTTCTTTTCATTTCATTTTAGGAGACCTCAACTTGGTGATGTCCAGTCCCAGCTAAGAGCACATAGTGTAGCTAATTTACAAAAGCAGAAGAAACTGCTAGATAATCTAGCCAAGGAATATGAAACACGGGTTAATAGGCTTAAGAAGACAATCACAGCTAAAAGGGCCTACTTGACAGCCATACAGCTAGATATACAGAAATATCAGAAGAAAAACGATGATATCATGACCAAGATCAATGAAAGATTTGAAATTTACAAAACTGACAGTGATGGCTACAACTTGACTGAAAAGGAGTTAGAAATAAGCAAAGACAGCTCATGAGCCATTATTTAAATATTCTCATTATATTATTTCACAATTGTACAACTCGAATATTATTTCTTATGTGTATTCAGAATGAAAGTGGATAAGTGAAATTTAGACTTCATTGCAGAATTAATTAGTTACACTAAGTACTTTTTATTTACTAGCATTAGACAATCATGGATCGAATACTTCACAACATTAATTATAATAGCAACAAATTACTAAAGTAGTAATAACTAACAACAAATTTGAAGAGAACAGACATTTTAAAATTGCTTATAATTTTTCATAAGTAGAAAATATAGTTATATTATATTCCATGTTGTAAAACCTAATGCACACAATTTATTAAAAATCAAACAACTTTTTGATTAATATTTATTAAAGATAAAATGGATAGTTTAACATAGCTAAAATAAAATTGTACAATGCACTAACTGCATAATCAATATTATGTAAAATAACAATAATTGTAACAGAAATTGCACTATTTTCGCGAGTACTATATTCTCTGCAAGACGTACCTTGACTTTGGAGACAAATCAAAACAAAATGTAGCCTCTTACAACCGCCAAGGTCATTCCATTAATGCATATTATAATTACAATACTGTATAGTTTATACACTGGGTCTACTCAAATAATTTACAACTTTACTGAAACTTAAAGCTACAAAGCTAAGGATCAGTTATAAAATAGTATTAGCATTCTCTGCAAGCTTTCGTTAAATCAAATAAACTTAAAATTTAAGGATAACATTCTATACATACCAAACAATTTAATTACAAACCAATTTTTTTCATCTCTTCATAGTTCTAATACCAGACTTAACATACTTTACGAAGATTCAACAAAACAATACATTATAATAACCTATTCCTTTAGTAAGTTGCATTATGACAACCCATTAAGCTAGGAAGGTGACACATCAGCAACCATGTGCAATGAATATGATGCATTCTGCTGTAAATGAGCAACTTTCAAGAAGACTTAAAAATCCAATAAAGTAAACAATTAGATATACCTATTAGTTATGAACTGACTAATTTTTTTATTACCTATTCTGGGCAATAATGTCAAAGGTTTCCATGTCATCTAACCAGAAAATATGGATCTAATACATGCTGATGAATCTAAAAGGTAATAAAGAATCTCATTAAATTCATTTTCAATCAATGCACTGGATCTAACGAACTTAACTCTTGACAATTACTTCCTAACCATATAGACACATAACATACAGAATCTATATAATTGTTATCTATGCCACATTTTGCATGATAATATGCAACTTGTATGTTTGTATGTTGTACAAAAGTTTAATGGAGTACTTATTTAATACTTAAACCACATAAGTTCTGATGAGAACCTAATCGTATTGTATCGTAAGTCTCCAGTAAACTACATTGTCTGTAGCTTTATGTGGGTTCAAGGAGCATTTCTTAGTTTTTGTAAATAAAGAAAATGCCACACCAAGAAACATCTTATTTTCCACGTGAGAGGTATTGTGCGGGAAGGCAGGTGACTAGTGCACTCCAATCGAACATAAGAATGAAACTCAGTGAGATCTAAAAGGAAAAAGCTACAGCATCTAAACACAAGAAGTTGCTGATATGTTCGCATAGGTCTTTAATCCAAAATCAATCATGAAGATACTACTAAAACATATCTTCTATAATTAGTTTACATTTTATAGGCACATTAGTCACATAAACAAAGCATGTGCTTTCTCTATCTAATTTCATAGAGAGGAAACCATCGCGAGTGGTTCCGATACCCCCCCAAATTTACTCGGTTACTTAGAACCTTAAAAACATCAACAAAACAAAAGTAAAAAACAACCGAGTACAAATTCGATACAAAAGGCCAGACCCCTGCTGGGCTCTAAATTATAAATAAGTCACAAGGCTTCACCGAGTGAGCGCGTTCATTACAATCTCTGTAGAAACTAAATTCATAAATTAATAATATCTCACACTAAAAATAAAGCTATATATAACTAAACATATGAAGATACAAGCAAACGGATAAAATAATTTGAATAATACACGCATGGATTGGGGGCGGTATCAGCTGTGCAGTTATTTCTTCTTGGGCGGCGACCGCTGCGGGGTGCTGGGCCGGCCGCTGTTGATCCCGTTGTACTGATATTTGGCTTTCTTTTCTGACGGCTTCAGAATCTAACAAAACAGGCAACAAAACACCGTTACTTAGTTTTCTTCTCTGACGGCTTCAGGATCTATCGGACGCAAATATAAAAACCGTGTTAACTTTTTGCCGCAACAAGGGGACACTAACATTCCGCTAATAACTGAGACTATATAAGAAAACTAGCTCTACAATGCTATGAATATGAGGAAAGGGCAAAGGGTTTACCTCAGAGGTCAAGTATGATATCACGATTTTTATGGTTGCGTACATGTACAGATCCTCAAGGCCATCCGTCTGAGTAGACACTACGATTATGTTCAAACAGGTCCATACAAGGCACAGAATCAAATGCACATACCTGGAAAGAGCACATGAGCGTCTCGTCCACTGACATCATACCACCAGCATTGTCAAACTCTCCACAGTAATTGGGGGCAGAAAACAGGGTCACCAATTGTCTCTTCGCAAAGAATTCGTAACCATCTTCTACAACCTGGCAAAAAATATGAGCAATTAGGTAATAAGATAAACACAGTAGGGAAAGATTATAACGGCAGCCATGGCTTAGATATTAGAAAACATCAATAGTAAGTGCTTTACAGAAATTTTAATTATTGTAACCTGCTGCCTGAAGCCCAAGTCTATTGATACTGTTATGCTAAATTGTAGTTTAATAGTAGTGATATGTTTTCACAATTCAATCAGGTTAATGGTTGTGACGTGTTATGGTTCTATTTAGAGCCAATATTCCTAAGATCTATTTCGTTCCTATGCTATTTTCTTGCTGTAAATGTAACAACCTTACTATGGAATCATGAGGTATAACCCCTTAGAGATTTTAAAAAAGCGTTAGACACACCCAATGTTTTTTATCTTTTCAGATAAGTAGATTTATAAGATAATCTGCATTTTACCTGGTGAGCTCGGCATATCAGGTCTAAGTCATGTCTGTTCAGGAATTTGCTGACAACATCTGGTCCAAAGGTAAAGGACACACCACGGTCATTCTCACCCCACCCTTGGACATCTTTGTCAGGATCTGACCATAGTAAATCGCATAGCAGTCCTGAAAATAACACATCCTTATAGTATCAAATGATTCATAGATCAAGAAGCAGTGTTGCATAAAGGTAAATGGTACTTCATTGCTTGTTTTATATATTATGATTAAAGTTTTTAAATATCTTTCTTTAAAGATTCATTGCACACTGTCCAATGGATAGTAATTTGATATGTAATTTTTAGAGCTCTATTTTGAAACATCAGTTAACTACGTGTGTACGTACGTACTTGCACCTGTGTGAGCACAAGAAGTTATTATTAATCTGAAAATAATATTGAAAGATAGGACAAGCAACTACTTGTACAAATAGATTATATGTATTGATGTTCTTACCAGTATCAGGTACATCGGTTGGCCGCATTATCCTTCTGATCTGCTCCATACCCTGAAGATCTGGTGAGAGTCCACCGTGACAGCAGAAAATCTTCTCATCAATTATCGCCGCAATGGGCAAACAGTTGAAGCAGTCAGTGAAAGTCTTCCATAGCTTTATGTTGTATCGACGTTTGCATTCATCATAGAAGCCTGAAAAAATAATATACACATATAGCTATATCTGTGTTTATTCTTTATGAATTTTTTGGGATATTCAGTGTAACACATTTTAAGTTAATTGCAATTATGCCAGTCTTTTAAACTCGATTCCAGCATATATCCAGATTGTCAGTTCCTAGTTATTAGTAATTTAATATTATAAAAACATTAACATAATTTGTCATGAGATACAGAAGAATAAATTAATATATAGGTGACACTTGTTGACAATGTATTTGTTTACAAAATATATTGACACATAACAAAACACGTAAAACATTACAATATCAATGAAATATTATTCAAAACAACACACATTTTTAAGTATTATTTGTCACATTAAATCAGGAACTTATTTTTGAATACTATTGTGCTTTGATTTCTGAGTATATTATTATAACAGATCACTTTTATATAAATTTGGTTATGACTTACCATATATACGATTGATGCTAGCGCATTCATGATTGCCTCGAAGCAAGAAGAAGTTTTCTGGGTATTTAATTTTGTAGGCAAGGAGCAGACATATTGTTTCAAGAGATTGTTTACCACGATCCACATAATCTCCTAGAAAGAGATAATTTGCTTCCGGTGGAAAACCACCATATTCAAAGAGACGCAGTAAATCTGTGTATTGTCCGTGAATGTCACCTGTAATGCAAACAACATTAACTTGAAAATATTCTCCAGTACAAGCTATTAACATGATAATAGTAATTTCAATAACAAAGGCCAGGTATAGAATACCTAATATGTGCAATTCAAGAGATTTAATAATATGAGTATTAAATAAATTATTTACTACTTTAAGAGGTAACGCTATGCTTGAGGATAATAATTATGTTTGATTTAAGTAGTTGGAAAAGACCTAGGGTAAAAATAATGCATTAAATGGGTAGAAATCTGACAACAATGTTCGAAAAAACTGCACATTCCCAATATTCTAACTTAGATGTGTGACCTAGAATGTATTATATAGCATGTCCAAGGTTTTGTCCATCCAGAAAGAATTAGGATTAAAGTATGTACGTACATATGTATTTCATTTTATAATTGGTGAAATTTATAGATAGAAACTAGGAATATACAACACATTGACTCATTTCATAAATTCATGAGTGGTTGCCAGAAACTAGCTAATAATAGCCCTTTTCACTTCTTTATGATGTCTGAGTACAGGTATGCATTCATACTTTATGGGTCAAACCACATAAATAATGTTGTGCAGAAACCAAAATAAGTTTAAAACAACACGAGGCTGCTAAATGACATGGCACATTAATCACAACCCTTGTTTACACTTCATTGCCTACACTCATGGACTAGTTCATTATTAATAGTTTCAAATCAATATCAAGGATGATTGACAAGGAAAACATTATACCAGAACATGTTATGATGCAATGTTTGTATATCATTACTATTTTTGACACCTTTTTCACAAAATTGTGTAAGTTATTTAATATGAAATGGATATCTTAGATGTTCATATTTCTTACCACAAATTTTTAATGGTGCTTCTAGTTCAAGAAGAATTGGCTGCTGCAGGAATATCTCTCGAGATTTGGTACACAATCCACGAACTTCTGCTTCAGTCATTTGCACAGTTTTTCCAGGTCTGCATCCTCGGACTAAGCAAAAAACGTAACTTAACATTGAGGAATACACAGGTTTTACAAATAGAAAGGATATATTGTTATGTTATAGGTATATAGGTTACCAAAACCCAACAAAAAATAATAAATATAAGATACCAAAGTAGAGGAAAGAAATTTCAGGTCAAGAAAACTTTATATTTAAAATTTTACAATATTATAATGATAATTAGGTGCAATGCAACCAGGAAAACAAAAGCACTCTTTGTCATTATAGCTATAATGCTCTTGTTTGCATTGCACCTGAGGTGTAAATCCTTATATACTTTCAAGCTAATAGAATCAATTAAAAAGTACTAAAACACACACACAAATATAAACTAGCAGCATTAGCTAACATTTTTGAATAAATAAACCAGGAAATAAAATAGATAAACAACAGATAATCAGACATAAATGAATTTAATGATTGATTAAATGAAAAGAGTACAATAAGTTATCATCACATATTTCGGATAGTATAAAGGAACTATAAAAAATGTATTCCAAGATATTACTTTACAAAACACTTCAAGTACTGAAAGTAACATGTTTGTGCCCCATAGAAAAGCAAAACAACATCAGAAATTGTATTCTGTTACAAAGGTATTTACCAAAAGTTATAATACTACTAAATATTTAGGAAAATAAAATTCCTTTGCCGTCTTTCACCATTTTAGTAGTGTATGAACAGTTTTAACTGGGATTCTGTATATTATTATAAAAGGCCAGATATATATTTCGCAGTAGGATATCAGTAGATCATTAGGGAATCTAGCAAAATGACTATCTCCTCCATCTCTAGATATATTTTAACATAATGCCTTTCTCTGTGAATGTTTTATAACTTTAACACTTTCGTCGCCATGGTCCAAAAAAGTATATGTGGTGCCGGTCATTTTGACCCACCATGGCGACGAATGTGTTAATGAGATATAAAAAGCTGAGGTTACAACCAAACAGCATTTTCATAAAGCACATTCAAAACCCTAAGATTGTCTTGCATAAGTAGTTAATATTCCAACTAAAGTAAATGAGTTTTACTTAAGAGAACAATAAAAATCTTAACAATAGGTATCATATTTAAACACTACATGCATTATCTTGACTAATTGTTGAAGCAGGAAATAAAATTAATAGTATTGGCATTAATGCAGTAAGTCTATTAACAAAGGGGTACTCATGCGGCAAGAATCTAATGGCATAATAGCTGAATAATTACCAAGACATATATTGTTGACAATCATTATAACCGAGATATTAATTAATTTTCTAAAGACCAACATAGATTCAATTAAAGTTTTTACAACTTTGCATGCATGGCATCTACAGTTTATGAAGTGGAACAGCAAATCACATTCTGAATATTGTCAAAAGATAATGCCGTTGTAGGTGACAACATGTATTGGGTTTGAAACAAGTTTTAGCGATTTGCAACCTATATAAATAGAATACTGCATGTTTGAACTTCAAGCTTACACCTCAATAATAGAAGAATGATGTCAAGGAATAGGTTTTTTTTTGTACAAAACTATGTACACATGTGATAAATTATGGCACAATAGGCTGGGAACTTCACAGATAATAATGTGAATCTAGCAGCGTTCAATACAGTTTGATGAGGTGTGTAAAAATAGAAACAACCATACACTCTCCTGAAAAGATGTCTTTCAATTTTCCTTTCTTCCTGGCTGTCTCTTGCTGTAGCCTGTATACTGCATAAGCCATCAACAAGCAGCATAATAAAATGTACAAGTATAAATCAATTTAAGTACATAACAATAAAAGTATGCAAGTACATTGTACCCTAACAATCATCATTTGATTCTATTCACAAGTGACATCACTATGTCCTAACTAATAGCAAACCTACCTAAAACAGTATAGGTACAATTGTAGAATCTAACAATTGTGAGCAAATAGGTTTCAGTAGTCTAAAATTAAATTTAGAATATTTATTTATACAAATAAGTATGTACCAGCAAAGATAATCAATATTTAGGTTTGACAACAACTATGAAATTTAATGAAGCAAATATTACGCAACTTAAGCGTTAGATTAAAGGCGTAATATGCTACAGTTTCAATGTTTATTAGTATAGGGATCTCCAGCAAATCATACATAGAAAAGACTTACCTTCTAAAAGTCTGTGGATAAGACTGTCAACATTGAGCTCGTCAGCCATATTTACTACTCCAAAATTTTAAGTCAAAGTAATATAAATTCGTCTTCTCTATTCCTAGTGCCACAGGTCAAGTTCTTGATATAGTATTTATGGGTACAGAGCACTTTTTATAGTTGTAATTTCATTTTATTCGTTCTAAAAAATCACCATTTATTTCGTACGGCTATAAATAGCTGCGTAGAGAAGAGAAAACTGAATGATGTTGTCTTGTCTATGGATGGGCTTAGTGCTAACCAGCGACAAATCAATCTGTCGACTTTATGTCAAATTTAAAATTATCATCACATCAGATAATTTTGCGGAGGGAGTTAATTTATATGTTGATGCATCTGCATAGTATAGTATTGTTATATCTGTGCCTATGCATTAATAATTATTAAGAAATATAAAAAGAGTAATGATCTTATGAGGGATTTTATAGAATAAGAGCTATGCCATTGATTGCTAAGATTCTGTAACCTTAACGTAACATTCCAGGTGCCTCTGTGAGGATTCCTTCTGTATATAACCAAACGAAAATATACTGATATAATTTGGTCGTCGCTTCAAACTCTCTGCCATTGTGGTAGCAGGTTCCGTCTCCATAGTGTCTTAAATGAAATAAATACTTTCTTATTTCTTCAGTCAGTAAGTGTTTAATATCAGATATAATTATTATGGTATCACATTTAATATTTTGAGCTACTTTTAAAGACTATACTATATATACTAAATCTGGTATTGACAAACGTTCAAGAACCTACAATATTAGACGTATAGTGATTTGCTAAAGAGCAGCATATTAGTAAAAATCATTCAATTTAAAATAACTAATTTATTTACGAGGTCGGTCTTCATTATTTCACTTCGCATATTACTAAATTTTATATTTAATTATAGTTTGTCATTCTATGAACACATTGGATTTTTTTTTCATTGTTTTATTCTTCAGCAATACTAAAACAGCAATGTTTTCTTTCGCAAGAGCAATTTAATATGTAACGGAATCTTTATACCACAGACAATAATTGATAAAGCAAGTAAAAGCTCGCTTGAGCAAAATGTCGCTGTGTTTGGCTGTCAACTTATTTTCTCATCGTTTTGTGCCGCTCAGGCGCGTAGTATGTATGAAACATCATAAATTGGCGTGCGAGTTCTATTTTGTACTTGATAACACTTGACGGCGATTTGAAATACTTCATGGCTAGGCATTCGAGTTTCGATAATTTCAGTCAATTGGTTTTTGGTAAACAAACTAGTCGATACTTAATTCCAAACAAATCTAGACTGCAAAAGAAAACCTGAAGCATCAAATTACATCACTGGTCGAATACTGCGTTTCTTGCGTTTGACTAATGGCATCTGTTAACAATAATATGGATAGTGATCAAAGCATAAGTGGTGATAGTGCCTGGTCTGGTGCTGGAACCAGTAGTTCGTCAAATAGTTCTGAACCTGAAGACGAAGCTTTCGAAACGGTGAAGATCTTAGGGAACACTTTCCAGCTTCCTCAAGACTTATGTGAAGATTACAATATCTTCAAGGAGTTCTTTTCCATGAAAACTTGGGAGTCTCTTGATGATAAACATAAAGAACATCTTAAAGGATTCCTACCCAAATTCCCAGATAATGATGAAGAAGAAAAGAACAAGACTATTGAAATGTTGTTCAACCGGGAAACATTTCAATTTTCATCCCCATTGAATGATTTTTATAACAATTTAAAACAGGGTAATTATCGGCCAGATATTGCAAAAATGAAGAAATTCCTCTTGAAAGCTAGAGCTAAACAACAAAGACATAAGGTACTTGTACATTTAGATCTATTTTTAATAAAAAGTATATTGAAAGCCGTTGTTGAATTTAATGAGTGTGGAAACTATCTAAAACTAATTTGTTTGTATGCCTTGCTCCCTATAATCTGTATATGTTGACAAGACCACAAAAGAAACAAAATAACATAATTTAAGTTGTGCGATATTTGTATAGTATATTCTTATATTCTGGTCCTTAATATACTTTTTACCTTGTACTGTACAGTTCTCGTTATTATTGGATGATGAGCCGAAATATTCAACTTATATGTTACAATATCTGTACTGCTAATGTGTTAACATATATTTTTTAAAGCATTTATTTATATCATGTCCTTCCGCAAAGAGAAGTGTAATGTAAAAATGTTTATAACTAATCACTGTTTTGTTACTTTTAGATGAAATCCTACTACGCTAAACTATTACCTGATATTTTATTATCCCGGGAAAGGCTGTTGGCAGCTGCTAAAGCCGCTCCACCAGGCCCTGCGCCTCCTATTCCGGCATTGCCTACAAAGCCTTCAAAACATAATTACAAACCACCTCATGTTAGAGCAAGACAAAGGTATTTTAATTTTAATTACTTTTACAAATAGCATCAAGTCAAAAGAAATGTTTAATAGTTAATATAATTAAAGCAGTTTATTTTCATACGTCAGAGAATTCTATTAATATTTATCATACACATTCTACTTATATCTTAAGAAATTTCTTATACCAACAACAACTGAAATATTAAAATATGCATTCAAAGTTACTGTTTTATTCACAGACTGTGTACATATAAATCTTTCACGAAACTCACAACTCTGTTTACCATTTCAGATACTTTGATGAGTTAGCTGCTATCAGGAGTGAGGTTGGTGGAGAGGAATCTGAAGATGAAAACTACCCTGAGGGTCCTCTGCTGCCCACCACCAGGAAACGAGGCAGATATCACCATGATAAGGTAAATAATCAAGATAAGGAATATTAAATACACTGTCTGAATATAAGAAAATGCTAACTTTTTCTTGCCTAATCTCAAAAGGTTAGTATTCACACCAAATAATATTAGAATGCACACCAAAAATACTGAATTGTATACCAAAATAAAGCAGTCCCTACTCAAACCTAACCTTTGGTGTGCGTTTAGCTATATTTTATATGTTCCATCTCAAACTAAGGGTTTGTTTATTGGGTTTTAATCAAAGCATTCAATTTAGGGACTAAGGGTATAATGATATCTTTTGGGGTAAAGACTACCAAACTGTCACAATGTTTCATATTAGAAGTTATTCACAAATGGACGTAAAAAGCCACAGATATTCGTGTCTTGAGGTTCTGTCCGCTCAGAAGGGGAATTAAGTATGTAATGTTTTTCTTTTCAGTTTCTGGATGCAAATGTGACAGGCACTCTAAGTGGAAATGATCCATCGTCTTTGAATTCTATGGAATGTCTAAGAAATGTATTAGCTGCCCACAGAGCAAGAAGACAATATAGAGAGGTATAGTATAGTTACATATTATAAAGGTATATTAAATTCCTTTTGATTAATGAATATGATATTGAGATAAGTGAGGATCACTACCTTCTGCAGGGAAACAGGCTGATGTATATGTAAATTTTTTCATATACATATATTAAAAAGTGTTATCAATGTTTAGTATCTAGAAGTTAGACCTCCAATTTATAGGTGTATTTGTAAAACATGTTATAAAGTAAATTAATCCATAACATGCCACATAAGATACGCTTTACTTATACTGTCTGCTTATTTTAAAAAAAATTTACAATATTGGAAACTAAGCAACTTTTATTCCCTTCCAGAATCATCCAGAACTAAACACAACAGGTATCACATTAGACGACATAAAAGAGCGCGTAGCTTTTCTCAACGGCTCCAAGCGGCCCATGTTTGGTGGTGCAAAGGCCGAACCAGTACAAAAGGTTAAAAAGACACCTAGACGAGATAGTACTAAAGTAACCAAAGAGAAACATCCAAAGGTGAAAGAGGAAATAGCACCAGAATTACCTGAGCCTCTCCTACCCCATATAAAGGTGAAGAATGAGCCAGAGGATTATGATTCGGAGGGGTCCTTTGTGGACCCGGTTGCTAGTCCACCGAGAACTAAGAAGGCTAAGACTCCGGAGATGGAGATTAAACAGGAAGTGGAGACGAGTGCTAGTGAAGTGCCAAGGTATGTTGGTTGAATGGTGTTGAGGTTTATACATTAGTTCTGTCTGTACATGGACTGAGAATGAGTTGTTTATATTATGTGCATTTCATATATAGCTATTTAAATATAAACCCTATATTGTGGACTAGGTTTTAAATATATTAACATCCTCTCCGTTATTAGGCGATAGGATGTAAACTGCTCAAATCTGAACTACATTTAGATGCTTGACAGGTTTACCATGATCCTATGTTATGTTCACCTCTTTGAGAATTGTAGAGGTAATGCATACTCTTTAGATTTTTATGCTGGAAGATTCATGCTTCTAAATTATTTCTTCCTACTATTTATTTTTAATAGCAATCAAACTCAAAACGACAAAGCGAAGGCAGATGTTGCAGTGAAAACTGAACCCCTTGATGCGCAATCTAAACACATACAACCAATCCCCATAAAACTAGAGGATTTAGAAGGCATTGGTAAGTTATTTAAGATGCTATTTTTATGAAGCATCCAGTTATTAGAAAAATTGATTTTGTTGATAATATAATATTGGTGAATATATTTTTATTTTAGAGTTGATTCAATGTTATGAGAAATAGTTATTATGTATTTCAATAAACTTGTTAATTTTACTGTATCACTAAATAATGGTAGTAAGCGTCTATACAAGGCAATATTAATGTAGGGTGCTAATTATAAGGTGAAACCCTCTCACTTTACTACGTAATGATATACTCTCGTGAAGTGTATGTAATTATTTGTGTTTAATTATAATACATAACGCTCTTTTAATACCCCTATTTTCTTCCAGACATGATGGCTCTCCCCATAGAGTTAGTAGACGACGGAATAGAAGTAGAAGCGTCAACGACATCTGCCTCGACAACGCCGGCCCAGAAAGTCTTAACCGACGATTCGTTGACCGAAACTACGTATGCCAACTTCCTATGCTTAGTAAGGGCCTTGTTCCCTGCTAAGTCAGCGCATAGGGCGAGTAAGCAGGAGCTTATGACGAGGTGTGGGTCGGTCATGAGTTCACCCATCGCGCCTTTGAATACTTGGTACCATTGTAAGTATATTTGGAAGTAATGTATCACTACATAGTATAAAACAAAGTCGCTTTCTCTGTCCCTATGTCCCTTTGTATGCTTAAATCTTTGAAACTACGCAACGGATTTTGATGCGGTTTTTTTTAATAGATAGAGTGATTAAAGAGAAAGGTTTATATGTATAATAACATCCATTAAATAGTGGAGTAGGCTATATATTTTATACCCGTGCGAAGCCGGAGCGGGTCGCTAGTATATTTATAGTCTGGTTATTTATTCATACTCGGTGACATAACATCTCTGTAATTACTTATAGCATCATAATAGGTATATATATTAGCCCCGAATTCCCCTAACACAATAATGTGGAAGAAAGACTGCCTCGTTATAAAATATACCTCATAGTCTTTTAGTCGCTTCTTGCGAAATACTTGAAATAAAGTTATTAGTATTTAGTATTCTTACTTACCAGACTTTTGTAAAGTTAAAAAGAAGAAGACTAAGGATTTGTAAAGTTTATACTAGTATATTGGTGACTATTATGGTAACAAATACTAATAATCTTTATGTTCTAGCTTCAAATGACTGGTGTGCTGAATTGGAGTCGGCACTCGATTTTCTGGCGGGTGAACGAGGTCCCCACCCGGATGACTTCGTTCCTTATCTACAGTACATACCGGAAACACAGGCAAGTTTATGTTTATTTCAATTATTGTATGTCTATCTCATAGACTGGATATAAGAGAGTATTCATCATATTATAGTTATCACTTAATTTTTATTACCTATTTATTTTATAATGAATTGTCATAAATCAACCGGAACTTACATAAGACATTTTTCCATTGATTATATTGTTTCTATTTATTGATAGATGTACCAGTGGATAGGTGCGGGTCGAGACTGCGACGCGATCTTAGGCCGCCTCTGCGAAAGGTGGCTGCGGTCCGCCTCTCCACAACCGCCCAGTTCTAGCGACCTGCCTGTTGCAAGGTGTGTACCTGTTTATTTACATACATTAAAAAATGGCTTTCCATACCTGTATACGACTTTCCACTGTGGATTGACTTATTTGACTTCTTTTATGTAACCTAGAAAAGCTTTCTAAGGTATTCTTAAATTTGTGATATCTTTGTCCTCAACAACTTGGCAAAAGTAACAAAAGGACATTATTATAGACGTGATGCGTAATGTATAATATCCGTGATCTCTGCCTACCCCACTTTAAGGAAACGGCCGAGATGTATTTGTATATAAATAGATTGATAAAGTTTCTAACTAATATTTATTTTTTTCTAATCAGATACCCCACAACATGGATAATGCGAGTCCCCACTGCGGCCGAGATAACGGAGTTCCGAGCTCAAGAAAAGCGACGCTTCGCGGCCGCAGGCAAGCCTTTTACGTACTGGCAACATGGGTAAGAGAATTTCAAAAACTATTTCGTTATACCATGAACTAAAACGTTACAATACTTACCTTAAAACCATCAAAACATAATAATTTCGAGTGTAAGAACGTCATCTAATCCCTTTGGGACGGACAGAAATTTGGGTAAAACAACCTCTTTTTTAGCATTACTAATAGGGCTGTGAAAGCATATAATATATTAAATAATAAAGACAGGTTGCTTACCAATCTTGCAATACCATTTACCACTAGTTCCTACGACGCGTCGGCTAGTTAGCCAGATATTTACCATACCATTTACATTCCAGTAACTGAATTTTAATATTCCAGGTACCGTGCCGTAGTAGGTCCGTGTGGTCGAGCAGGCACTACCTGTGCGAGTCAGGGAGTCCATCTGACCCCAGGGAGGCCCCGACAGGCCACGCTACCCGCTTTGGTTAGAGACGCAGTGGCCAGGTTGCCCAATGGAGAAGGCACGGCGCTCAACGTTGTCACTATGATGAAGTAAGTGGTGGTAGATTTTTAATGTAACTATATATTTATTATATTATATTTTTTTGTATCTTTGTAATTGGGGCGTTTACGTCATAAATTACTGTTACGGAGCTGCGGTCACTCCCCACACAGGTGACTTTGTTGCCTACTGGGAGTGCCCAAAACAAGATTATTGTATAAGGACTAGATAAAGCAATACAGGATTTTTTTATTATATGGAATTAGGGAGTTGGACGTGTGAATCTTGGTTAATAATAGAACTATGCAATCTTTTTCCAATTCTATATTATGTGGCCAAAAATTAAGCCTCGATATATCCCAAAAGGGTCAAAGGTCTTGATGCGGAGGTATGTACACAATGTATGCGTGTATTATGCTAAGGACTTTTGATGTATAAAATGTTTTCGCAACATTTTAGTACATACTAATGCTATTTATTAAAATTATTGACTATATTTCCAGAATGTCCCAGTACCTAATGCCGAACAATGAAAACATCTTATTGACTGCCGTAATAACGACATTAGAGCGAATGCAAGCGGTGAAAAGAGACCCAGTTGTGAAATACGATCAGCGCACGGCTATATGGACTTATTTGCATAGGAACAGGTATACTATAGTTAATATGAGGAGACAATAGTTGTAATTTCAAATTCAATAGTAGTATCAAAGGGAATACATTCTACTTGGCAGTTAAAGTTTAGATATTAGTAACAAGTATAAATTTCAGCAATTTCTCTAAACAGATTTAAAATAACTTTGTATACATATTATGTTACTTATATATTTTTTTATCATATTTTTTATTTATTATACTTGTTTAGAATTTATCATTATTTTTGATTCCCTAATTCTCACATACATTTATTACTAATTATTTTTATTCATAACAGGACAGAGGAAGATTGGTGGAAATCCATCCCTAACAGGGCGAAAACTCCCAAGTTGGCAACAGCAGGATCCATCGCCACACCCGAAATGTCACCAGCTCCTACCACGACGCTTATCAAACCTGACAGGACTGATACACCCACTGGCGTAAGTAAAGTCATAATAATTCAAATAGTATGCCTATCCCTCAGGATAGTGGATCACTCGGGAACGACGCAGCGGATGAGCTTGCAAGAAGGGGCGCGGGGGCGGCCTTGGTGGCTCCGGAGCCTTTGTTGCCCCTCCCCTTCAGCAAGTTCAGATCATGGATAAGAACCTGGACCAGGGAACTACAAAATTTGAGATGGAGGGAACTCGATGGCTCGAGCCATTCAAAGGAAGTTTTTCCGGAGTTGGCCCCCAAATTAACGAACAAATTACTTCAACTAACGAGAAGAGAACTGCGTGTGATGACCGAAAATATCACCGGCCATTGCAGACTAAACGGGCACCTATTCAAGCTCGGAATCACGGATAGCCCTCTGTGCAGGGGCTGCATTGACTCCACTGAAACCATTGGCCACGTTGTCCTGGAGTGCTGGGCCGTGGCTGAAGAACGGGCTAAAATCCTTGGGAAACCGGGGTCGCTTCGGGAAGCCTGTGAAGACGTTAGGCGTCTTCTGCGCTTCTGGCGGGTGCTGGGCTGGCTGGAATAGTCAGCGACATCACGCAAAATGGTCCCAGTGGGGACTAATTGCGGAAACCACGGAGCCCTACAAACTAAACTAAACTAAACTAACCCTCAGGATAGGTAATAGTCAGTGCCTATATACGGCGATACGGTTCCCTACCTATCACGTTGGGTGCTGTCTATCTAGTGATACGCGGGCTTCGAATGACCCATACCTAACATGCCTTCGAAATTTCGGAGATGGGCATTCAAGCCTCTGACTACCCCGCCATAATACAAAAGGAAGTGTGTATACACAAGTCGTGAAGCGTATGTTATGTTTTATGTAGTATAACGTCTTAGTGTCTTAGGAAAGTATTGTTTTAAAGTTCGTCCACTAAGGAATTAATTTTACATGTGAGTTAGTAAAAATGTACATTGTGGGTTAGTAAGAATCAGCCGCATCATCAGAATCATAACTAGCATACATAACCAACTAGAATCATAACTAGCATACATAAAGCCCTTGTGTTTTATGTGTAGAAACCTAACTATTTATAAATGAAGATAATCTTGAATGATGATCATGTTACACTGGTACATTGTTCTGATATGTTCAATTTTGGTTCTCGAATGTACTAATAAATACTAATAAAACTCTCTGCAGATGGATATGGAGGTAGCCATGGAAGAAGTGGTAGAGAACGCCTCAGACAGTGACATAGACGTCGACGACAGCGGGGAAACGTCGACCACTCCGCAAGCACAGCTACTTCGACAAGCGACACAAGTCAACCAAGTCCTCACCATACAAAAGCCCAAAGGAAAACTAATAGCAGTGCAAATACCAAAATCCAAAACCAACTCACCCAAACAAGTAACCAAACCAATAATATCAGTGTCCAAACCGCAACAAAAGCCACAAATAGTAACGAAGACTATAACGAAACAAATATCGCCTAAAGTGAAAATACAGAAGCCGGCGCAGACCCCAAAATCTAAGCCTCTGAGCATACAGGCAATGAAACAGGTGGCCCAAATAGCGAAGCAGGTGTGTATTCAGAAGCAGAATGTGCAAGTGCCCAAGACGTCGCCAGTGCCCAAAGTGAGTGCGCCAACTACTACTAAGTCGTCGCTTATCAACCAGCGCCCTCTGATAGCCAAAGCGGAGAAAGTGGATCAGGTATGGTGGTTTATTTGGTTTCAATTAAATAGTGGAATTAAAAAATGATAGTGGATAATTCATGTTTCTTTTGTATTTAAACAATTTTGTAGATAACGAGATTTATAAACTCAAGATGATCTATTGTTTTTCTTTATTTACTGTTATTTTAATAATCATGGGGGTTAATTTATAATTTAAATAGCTCTATACTAAATATTTGATTATTTGACTTATTCTCTACACTAACGTGTTATTATTATGAATATTAGTTATTAATTTTTTTCCTAAACAGCTCTAAAGATACGAAGACTAATTATTAATTAAATTTAATTTGGATTTGTAATTCACAGATACTTCACTCTTCAATGAAAGAAGTGTCTTCGTCGCAGACGTCACAGGCAGTGTCAATAGGCTCAACTCACACGGTCATCGTACCGGCTCAGACGCAGAGCGTAACTAAGGTTAGTGTCCAACTATTGATTCACGTTATATATTGAACGTAACGTACACATATAGCCTTACAACTTTGGACTTATTAAAGACATAGTATAAAATAAAGTCGCTTTGTCTGTCCCTATGCCCCTTTGTATGCTTAAATCTTTGAAACTACTCAACGGATTTTGATGCGGTTTTATTAATAGCTAGAGTGATTCAAGAGAAAGGTTTACATGTATAATAACATCCATAAAATAGCCAGAAGTGCGAAGCCGGAGCGGGTCGCTAGTTAAAGATAAAAGCAGGTAAAGATCTATATACTTCTTCTTAAATTGGTGTTTGTTTACAGCAATTAACTCCAGCTACCCGATCTCTGCTGTTGCGTCCGCCGACAGCACAAACCACTTCAGTCGCCTCAACTGCGATTACGACACAGGTATGGCATTAGTAGCAAGAAATATTAATGGATAAAGTGCGTTTTTAAGTCCGATACAATATTATTCATATAGCAATTGTCAAGAGCTGTAACAGTATTCAACATTATTTCTAATACAGGTGATATTTTTTTATTTAATATGTTCGACGTAGTTCAGTTGTATGGGCCTTGACTTTGTATCACAGTGGGTACAGGGTTCAAATCACGCTTGAGCATGTACCAATGGAAATGAAGTTCAGTGAATTTCTATATTAATTTTTATAATAAAAACACATTTACAAAATGCGTTGAATACTACGGTGCGGAGAAAACCATCGTGAGAAAAACTACCTGTTCCCCGAACAGGTAATAATAAGTGAAGGGTACAAGAGAAAAAGGGGCTCATCAACATTTTGGTTGAACTGAGATATTTGAGTTTTAAACTTTCTACATTAAACCTTCACTTCCTAAACTAATCAATCAATCCAATTCACAGTCAAAATTGAAGTTGTAAGTCTAGTATAGATGTTATTTATTTATTTTTTTGAAATATTGAACCATTTTAAGAAATAATTAGGTTTAATTGAACCAAGTCATATTTGTAAATGAAAAAAAGGGGTTGATTACTACAATTTCTTACAATAACAAAACAACAAACAAACAATTTCTTTTACAGAGCATGAAACAACACGAGAACAAACCGGTAAAATTTATTATGACGTTTTAGTGACGGCAAATTGACAGCACGTCAAAGTGACAGGATATTCAAAATGACGACGTAATGGACTCGTTCTAAAACGCATTTTTTTTCAAATGAACCCCTTTTTTATGTTTTGTGTACAATGACCTCATTTTAATCCAGGATTCCAGCATATCGATCCGATTTTGTTATTTTTGATATTTTAAATTTTACCTGTAGCTCAGAGTATAAGCCCCTTTTATTTCTTTTTTAAACGTCATAAGAAAGGTCCATTAAAAAACAATCTCGTGGCATACTCAGTTTCATTTCGGCAAAATTGTTGATGAGCCCCTTTTTCTCTTGTACCCTTCAAGTGCTTGTAAATGGCGACATGGCTTACCACCTGTCACATTAAGTACTGACTATCTGGTCAACACGTGGATTCTAGGTGGCCATAGAATTACTACCTTCGCAATTACAGAGATGGACACCTGAACCTCTGAATACCCCAAGGGTTAATGGTCGTGAACGCGTTTGTCTTTTTTTTTTATTGGTTCGCGTATTCCTCATATGTTTAATCTTAGTCACAAATTCAAGCTTTTGAAAACTATAAGTACCGTTTACTTATTATTTTAGGTATCCTCATCAACAACGGTGGTGACGCCGAGACGTGGAGTTGTGAGGGTCCTAAGTCCAGCAACGACCACCAGCGGGAAGTCGCTTATATCTCCCAGAGCGCTTCTACAAGAAAGTAAGATATTTATTTGTAGGACTATTAATTAATGCTACAGTGTTTCTTTTTAATTATGTTTCAGTTTCAGAAAAAAATTCTGGGACTGGATATAAAAGATATTTATGTACTTAACAATTTTAATTAAAAAAGTTAGCTCAATTAAATGTTTTGAATTTGGCAGGTCAACAAGATACAACTATTTAAGGTTCTTTGTCTGAAGCTATAATTCGTCAATTAATTATATTACTTATATTATTATAATATTTTTAATACTAACAGATAAAAAAAAATATTGCAGACACTACATCGATTGTTACAAAGAAACGAAGCTCTACTTCCGGGTTGGCTTCTGCAACAACCTCTGCTCAGGTATGTTATAAGACCCATTGTTTAAAACAATTAGTATCTAAAACAAACAATGTTATTTGGAATGAAAACTTATATGCGTTCAGTAAACATATTTGGTCCTTGTATGTTTATGGTTGAACAAAATCTTTATTCTTATTGCGAACAATACTTTTATTTATCAAATTACGGTTTTTGTTATGTTCTATATACCAATAGCACTTACGTCATCCTAAAATTTGTTTGTTTCACAGTCCACACCGGTTCTAAGTACTGTGGGAAGTAGCACTACAACGGCCACCTCGACTGCGATACCAACCCGGACTGTTCAGTTAGCGGGAGGCAGGACTTTACAAATAGCGGCCAACCAAACTGTTCACTTACCCAGTGGCCAAGCAGTACAACTATCGGGCCATACATTGCAATTATCCTCCATACAACTGCCTACACAAAGTGTAAGGTTACCCAGTGGTCAAACAGTCCAGTTAGCTACACCCCAAACAGTCAGAACTGTCCCAGCCACAACAATAAAGAGCCCCAGAACACAAAATATACCAGTGATAAAAACCAGTTCGTCCATCAATCCGGTTCAGATACCGGTATCGTCCGTTCAACTCACGGGCCAAACCGTCCAAATAGCCGGCCAAAGTGTCCAACTAGCCGGGCAAACGGTTCAGTTGACAGGGCACACTGTAAAACTTCCCAGTGGACAGAGCGTGCAACTAACTGGCCAGATACCGACTCAAAATATCCAGTTATCAAGTCCAACAGTCCAGTTAGCCAGTGGTCAGAATTTACAAACAGTTCATCTTGGACAGGGCGGCCAAACCGTCCAACTGGGTTCACAGACTGTCCAATTATCCGGTCAAACGGTACAGTTGGCCGGTGGACAAACAGTTCAGTTGCCAGGTGGACAAACGTTGCAATTGCCCAGTGGGCAAACCGTACAATTATCGGGAGGCCAAACGCTACAATTGGCTGGACAAGCCATGCAGTTGAATTCACAAAAGCAAACTCAGCAAGGGAATAGGAATCAAGCCGAGAAACCAGCTCAACCCATTGTTGCGAAACTGTTAACAAATGCGCAGGTGAGTTTACTTAGCTTAATCGTAATGTCTCAAGGTCTTTGCATATTTATTATCGTTGAATAGTCTGATCGTATTATGATCAATGATTTAGGCTTTTCTTTGTTTTATTTTACATTGCAGTCTGGTTACATATCAGACTCCATTGTAATAAGAATTGGTTTTATTCAGAGTTTATTTTTTATTTCATTCACCATTTTCATGTTCTTTACTTTAATGAACGCACTTTTTTGTTTTGAGTAAATACAAGGTCGCAATCTAGAATTGTTTTAAGCAAAGTGAATTTACTTATTTGATCTCAATTTACCTCCTTACTTTAGCTTAGTAATCTATACCTGTCCTTGATCTAATCCAATTATTGTTTAAGATTTTTATTGTTCACATGTTAAATATTGTATGTAATTGATGTGTATGTCTCGATAAAGATAATATTAATTATTCCAGGGTCAAATGATATCCCTAGAAAGCTTGGTGAGTGGCTCAAGACAGATACAAGTGGCGACAAGCAAGGCACCAGCCCCTAAAACTTTGCAAACGGTAGGGGGCGTGCGTGTAGTGCCAGGAGCAGGAGCTAAAATGACTAGGCCACTCATTCTGACGGCTGCCAAACCTCTACATAATATTATACTTCAGGTAAATTAATGATTTGGTATTTGTTAAGATGATAGTTAAGTCGTATGAGTTAGGAGAGCATATCTATGGAATTAGACATGCCTGTCAAAAAAGGTGTTGTTAATAAATAATTGTTTATGTACATAGGTCATAAGTATTGATTAATTATATAGATATTAATGTGTACAGGTTAATTACTGATGTTAAATAATATGCCAAGGACACAGTAGTTTTACGTACGTACGCACCTGTATACAGACGTAGGTACCTTATGTTATGACTTTATATTCCATCAATTTCTCTTAATTAATGAACAGTGATGTTAACTCAACACACTCAGGCATACATAAACGTCTCGGCTTATTCCCAAAAGAGAGAGTTAGTTACCTCTGCAAACCGTTTATTGCAGTAACCTTGTAAAACTGATTCTATTTCAGCAAAGTGACGGGAGCGCAATCAGGGTGACATCTAGCGGCAACGCTTCGACGTCACAGGCGATCGTGTTAGGCAATATAAGCACCACGCAAACGTCGACGTCTTCAAGCTCACCCCCAGTGCTGAAACTGCAACAGGTAAAAGAACTATAGGGTTATTGCAATAAATAAAACTTATACTGAATACAAGAAATTGTATAAACTATAATATTTACAGTAAAATTATGTGATTGGGTAAATTCACCCAGGTTTCAGGATTATTATTAATTATTAATACAGAAGTAATTAGATTTGCTTTCTGTACGTCATTCTATGTAAGAGACTTATGAAATACGTACATTTTTGCTTAGTGTTGTGTGAATAAAGAAATTATTCGTGTTTATAGGTTAGTTCATTACAACAAGTTAAGTTGCCGCAAGGGATAAAAATTCAACAGGTATATTCATATTTCAAAGCATGAATTGACGCATTGCATGGTATGAAAAATACAGAGCGTTTTTAATTGGTTTTAATGATGTAGATTTTAGATACCCTTTGATAATTTACTCACGCTTTACAGTTTAGGTATTTGGTGATTCCGTAAGCATGCAATCCCATTTTCTAATTTGAAATATTATGCAAATAGGACCGAATAAAAATACTATTCTTCAGATAACTTACATTGTATCTATTCTTGTTTCTGTAGCAGCTAAGCTTAGGCGGTAGTGCATGTATTATATAATTGCAGATGTAGATAAAGTTTTTTTTTTTAATATAGTGTTGTATTATAACTATATAATAAATTATGGTATTGTATAAATTACAATTTTGTAAACGGTATTTTGTAACTGAATAAAACTAACTGCCCATAAACGAAATTTGCTTATTTAGTTTGTAGTTTGAATGTAAATAGTTGCATGCTAAAATATAATAAGTACACACAAATATATAAGTACACGTAAAATAATGCACTTGAAAATTAGTGAATTTAAATACCTTTTTCGCTTATCTAACATACCCGTAGACCTCGGTATACAAACGCAGCGGTAGTAGGTTCTTTTAATATCACTCTTCTTCAAAATGTACGTCTTTCTAATGTATTTACCCCACTCATCCAAACTATCATGCTATCACTGATGTGGATCATATATCCAAACTCATTACTCGATTACCACGTCTCGAAATCTGCTGGTTTTTGTTCACTCTTCTGCAATATCCAAATTAAATATTTATCATCTTCCACAATATATTTTTAATCCCTAGTCATTCCCATTTAAACACCATCTGATCACTTTCTTTGGAAAACTCCATAAACGGAGTTAACCAAACCCTCTTTTTATCCTATTTCCTTCATACCTGAAAAATCACAGTCATACACTTGACCGTCCTTTCACTATTAATATTTGTTATTTTAATAATAATGATTGAAAGTTGTGGTTTATAAGAACGAAAGACAATCTAAAGGCATGTTTTTCTTTATCGTTTAGGGGCAGTCAGCATCTCCAACATCCGGCACAACAGTGAGGAGTGTGATCATGGACGGTCAGCAACTGAAAATAGTGGGAGGAAGACATGTATTGGCAAGATTCCTAAGGCCTAACCTCCCGCCGAACCAGTAGAGCCTAATACGAAACATTTTGGACTCAACCGTACAAAGAACGTTACAAGAAATGTAAATAAGTAAATCTTGTAATCGACCTTCTATTTGCTAAGATCTGGAGGAAATTTGAATGGTGAAAGATGGAATAAAATATAGTTTGTGTTCATGTGAAAAGTGACTGAAACTTAACCGGTATTGGAATATAGAAGTGAGTGTGTTATAGATATTTTGAAAACTTTTCGTAAGATAAAGTTCAGGAGTAAGTTTAATGTGACATTTTCTAACTAGACATAACAGTGTTGCCAAGAAAATAGTAATCTCCGTAATTCTAAACTTTTTCTAAATAGTTCATAAGTAGAGAAAAGTTTGACAAATATTTTTGCCTTTTATATACATTGTTCTTTCATCAACAAAACCATTAATCCGTAGGCACAACACATTATCACAAACCTATGGATGCGTAATGATTTAATTTCCTTTTAATGTTTGTACATCGCTTTTCAATAACACTAAGAATGAATTTAAGATTTTCTAGTCCTATCTGTTTATGATATCTCTCGTACTTCTATTGCTAACGATTTCTTTCCACTTTATTAGTTGAATATGTTCCAGAACAGAATTGTACATTATTTTATATCTGAAAATTATTAGTTAAATTTTAATAGACGTATTAAATTATATGCTTAATGATATAAAATAGAATTTTCACATAGTCGAAATGACATAAGGTGATTTGAACAAAAATTATATGAATTGGGTTAACGTTTACGTGTCTTAGTACTTGTTTCATTAATCGCATAATCCAATGATATGGAAGGGAAGATTCTCGACAGTATTAATTTGTAAATATAGTTTGGTGAAGTTATATTTTAATGTGTGATGTAAAATATGTTTTAATTTTCTGTGGTGATTTGTAAAGTAGTTTTTTTACTGAGCAATAACTGGCATTGTGGTAGATGTTTATGTACATACATCCTTAGTTATACGTTTGAATAAATGAATTACCTACACAATAAGAATATTTTTATTTCATGATTTCTCTGAGATTAACATACTTATTAATGCATTCATACATTCAGCTGTTCCAGTCTATTTGAAAGATAAATAATAAAAATCGATTATGGTGACAAAAGGTTTTATTTTACACATAATATAACAAGGTATGACGACACTAATTATGTTATAGCTAATCAAATCATACAGCAGAATATCACAAGGAATGCAATTATGTCGAAGACTAGAGTGCACATGTTATACTGTAGTTCAGTCAAAGATGTATGGAATATCTAGAAAACTAAAGCTCTAGAATTGTTACCCTTCTACTTTTATCTATCACGCTTGGATATTTACCAAATTCCAATAATTTTACATCAGTCTTACGTTCTAGAACAAACACCGAGAAAGCGTAGAGAAAAATAATTGAATGTTATTTAACATCTACTTGATGATATAATCTTACAAACTAACTTTTAACTAGGAAAACAATAAAACATCCACTATATAGTTAGGTTAACACAGAGTTAGCTTAATACTGACGAGGGCCGTTACACCTTCCGCGAATGCTTGATGGCAAATCCTTTATGCTTTACTGAATTAGCTCTGAAGTCAGTGAATTGGCTTGCGGCGAAAAATAAGGTTCCTTATAATTAACGAATATATTGGCTAACAAACAAAGGCTCACGAATGATTTCCGATTTGTTTTGGTATCCATTTTCAAATCTTATTATTGTCAGAAGCTAACAAGCTTGCGTTAGTGATTGATTAAATATGTAATTAATAGATCTTATATTAAAGGATATTATTGAGTATTTTATCTTTCAGGTGTACATCAACGCCTGTTTTTCAGTGTTTGGCGTATATATTAAATGACAAATTGCACACTCGTTTTTAATCATAGTGTGCAAATAAGTGATGAATTCTAAGTTAAAATAATAAATATACACGACACTACGAGGTAATATATAATTACTTCTTCATTAGAAAAAATATAATCTATATCGTATGTTAATGAGAAATTGTTCAATGCTTGAAGCCGCAACTATCTATACGAGTTATAACTTTAAAAAACAAATCGGCCTCAAAAAATTAGTCAATTCAAGGAAATGGGATATATTCCTGTGCTGGTAAATTCCATGCTTCCCATTTCTTCTAAAGTAACAAAAATAAACTACATTTGTATTCATAAAATACACTATCTTCTTGTTCAGTTTTTATTGATAACTTGTATGTGATATGTCACTTCAATGACTTTGTTTAAGCGAATTTAAAATTTGTATATCATCTTTCCTGTCTGTGAATTATATTTCTTTGAGTCCGTACCAGAGTGACACCTAGCAACCAGCGATTGTTTTAGAAACAATATTTAGCAAACACGCTGACAACGAATGAATGTTTACCAAACCCGTTTCATTCTTTGTTTTAGCGTTGTAGGGAAGTAATTGTCAAAATGTTTGGCAAGGCCCCGCGGCGTTTTACATTGTAGTGTATTTTACGAATACATGACAGGCTTGTGCGCAATCAAGCTCTAATTAATAAGCTAAGTTCTTTACTCTTCGCCGTCGGCTTCCTCTTGATTAGTCTCTAGAAGATTTGCATTGTCTTCTGCCTGCTGGGAAAAATAATAATTAGTAGGTAACAAACACATTTTTAAATTTTGTATTATCATAGCATTTTTTGAGGCCTTTTTATAAATTACAGATCCTCAAACATTATATTTATTCTCACTGAAATAATAGTCTGTTATCCGTAATATGTACGTTTATATCTACATCGTTCGTTCTCTGTCACAACTAAAATATTTTAGGTTATAACATACGCACACTACGTCTCATAAGGATAAATCAACAATATTCATTTTCTGTAAACAATGATGTTTAAATCAAATCAAAAAAATGATCATTTGAAGCCATAACGCTGTTTTATCATAAGGCACGCAATATACTGCTTCCAAAGGCTACTCACACTGGCAGTAGCGGAGGCTTGTGAGTTCCTGCGCCGCCTCAACAGCATGATGGAGAAAAGGATGATGGCCACCACGGACAGAGCCAGGATCAGCACGGGCAGAAGGAGATTGTCACCAGACGAGTAACCCTATAACAAAGAAATGAAAATTTAATCTGAAACTTATCGAAATAACAGTAGTCCTAAAAAGAGGACGGTACGAAAAAACTAACTATCCTTATTTTGTATATCGACAAAGACAGACAGAGCGTTAGCAACAGGATCTCATTTTACATATAGCATAGCGGTCGTGAGAGTACCAATAGGTATATTATTATTGCAATCCCAATAGATTCCATTTAACCCTAACTTTTTAGTAATCTTCAAGTATCTTACCGTCCATTGGAAATACGACGAAGTATCCACAAACGGCCACCGGGCTCCGTACCAGTTATCACTAGTTTTAGAAACCGTCACTTCATCAGCGTCGCTTCTGGAGTCTACGGCTGCTGGCTTCAATGGTGGAAGAGAAAAGACCTCGTCCACCTCCAGAGATTCTTTAAACTCGTCGTCATCATCAACCGACAGTATTGTTTCTTTCAAATCGTTAAAAGCATCAGAGTTTCTCCCCATGGTTGTGCTTGCTGATTGGGTGGTTGTTGGAGGCTTGGTCGTGATAAGAACGTCTTCTATTTTCAATGGCTTTGGCGAAGGTGTAAGAGAAGGTTCTTTGGGTCTCAATAAAGCTCGTAAAGTCATGGTTTCAGGCGTTACTGTAGGCCTTATAATAAGATCCTTTTCCCAAGGTCGCACGGACATGTAATTATCAAGTAAAGGTACATTTCCTGACAAAGTTTCATGGTGGGTTAAGTGTTCTTCGACCGTGGTGACTATTGCTTTTTCTGTAGTTGTTGTTGGAGGCGTCCAAGGCCTTAGATTAGGTGATTTCCAAGAAGGGAATCTACTTATGTCCTTGGAATTTGCAATCGGTGCGGCGGTTGTAGTTGTCGTAGGTAAAATTGTAGATGTGGACTCGAGCCTAGCTTTAAGCGTAGATAAAATCTCTGACGGAATTTTCAATTCCTTTTTTCTAGATCTTATTGTATCTCTAATGTTTGGAGATAAAGGTGCGCTCGTGACATCATGTCGGCCTGTGTGATTGTGGCTCGGGAACACAAACTCCTTCATCAAAACAACGGGCACCGCTACTACCATCACAGTCACCACAATTCCAAAAGTTATCATAAGTATGTAAAGGCAGACATTCCTCTCTCTTGACCTGCGGAAATGCACCGAAGGGCTGTAATCTCGCCCTTTACCCTTGCGGCCGCTGTTGTTGATCACTTCCTCCGTTTGCGGCAGA
Organism: Leucoptera coffeella; assembly: GCA_030578115.1. Classification (NCBI taxonomy): domain Eukaryota; kingdom Metazoa; phylum Arthropoda; class Insecta; order Lepidoptera; family Lyonetiidae; genus Leucoptera; species Leucoptera coffeella. The sequence continues at coordinate 82,426 of JAMBLF010000649.1, read as the reverse complement.
ATCGTGTATTGGAGGCTATTTTCCCCTACTCTTACTGTTTTGTACATATTTTAAGCTTATAATCGCTCAGATAACAAACACTACGGCCACGCTATATGAAGACGAGCACTAAATTTCACATTTCTCAAAGCGGTTTCCTCGCAGTTATATGCGGAAACAGACGCACTAGTAGTTAGCATATGTCACAAAGCCCGTACTTCTTTCCACGGCTTTGTCGCTGCTCTGATTGTGATCGTTGTTGCGATGTACGCATGCGCGACAACATTGAACGGGCGTACCCTCCTTCGTCTCTAGACAAACCTTATGAAGAGTGTTTTCAAAAATCGCTCTTAATTTGAGCACGCTAGCGTTCAGACGACTAGATTTAGTGGGCTTGACATCTACCAGTCGACAACGGGTATATCGAGGCATAATAAAACAGAAGTTTGAGGTTATGAGCCTGAAGCCGGCAATGTAGAAGACAACAATAACATTTGATGGCCCGTTAAATATCTCAACTTGTCATCACGTTAGTTGAATTGCTGTACTGCTGCTGATGTAACATTCTATTACTTTTATAAATACAGTATGCTTGGAATATATAAACATATTTTATTAAAAGATATAGCATAGATAAAGCATAATATAGATTGCTAGATAGTATAATAGGTATATAACCGAGTATAAATCACATTTATAGTTCTATATGAATTAAATATATAAATAGCTGACATATTTAACAAAGCGTGCAGGGGAGCATGTATTCGCCAATATAGCGTTTATCGGAACCGGCTGGATTGACGCAGCCTGCTAATGCATTGTATCAGCCTAGGGATGGGACTCGGTTTTTTCTTTCAATCCTGATAACTTTGAATTGTGGATATCAAACTCGAGTGATTTTTATTGACTCGAGTTACTCTGAATAAATGTGGGTAAGGTAGAACGGCGTGATCTCTCTCCCTCGTGTATGTTAACTAAATGTCTTCCATCAACCACCAATCAATATGACCACCGGTAAACTTGTCTCATTGAATTTCTCACTCGGCTCGGTATAAACCAATCAAGGAACGAGTCAGCTTGAAACTCGAGTTCCCAAAAATTTCACCCGAGGGAGAATAATATAAAAATGACTCGAGTCACTCGAGTGAAAACCAACTCGCTTCCCATCACTAAATCAGTCAGTACCGCTAGGCGTCGAACGACGTCGACACGTGCCGTTTTGCGCAGGTCAGCGCCTGCAAGCTCTGATTTATTTATTCTATTTATAATACTTTCCGCGTTGTTCTCATAAGAGTGATTTTTATTAATTAATATATAAGGTACGTAATAATGGACTGTGACGAGTTGATTGCTCAAGTCTTTAGCAAGCGGCCGGTGTGGGACAAAAATGATAGAATGCATTCCATGAGACACGTCGTTGACAAATGTTGGCGCGAAATAAGCGAGGCCATGAATGAAGATGGTGAGTTTTTTATCTATATATATATATATATATATATATATCTGCCGGGGTAGAACCTCGGATATAATATCACCTACATAGGACATTTATTAACATGAATGGTTGTGATGTCACAATATTATTATATTGCGTTTATGGTAAATTAGTGATGGGTTAATTACCCCGAGTTCCTAAGTCACCTCCTACGGCATGCCCAGGCAACAGCAGCTAGATAGTATTCTTTTAGCGGCCCCAAATGACATATGACATTACATTTTAAATCATGATTAGTATTATTTTGTAGCTAATTAACAATGTACGGAAAGAAAACAATGATCTTCTTTACCTGATATCAAAATTAACAGTCGTAGGTACTTCCATATAAATTTAACTTATTAAAAAATCGATCGGCGTAAGTAGCTTATTTTTCTAAATGAGCTATGAATTCGTTTTTCATAATCATATGAGAAACCGCTTGTCGTTGGAAGCTGTTATTCAGCTGCAAACTGGGTATCCCGCAAGGAATAAATACCATAAAGGTCTACAATTATATTTTTATTTTTCAGAATACAAATTGAAGAAGAAATGGAAGTATTTAAGAGACCAATTCGCCCTCGAAACTGGCAGAATAAACGCATGTGGCGAAGACGCGTCTCTCATTGAGCGAAAATGGCCATACTACAAACCCCTGATGTTCCTAAAGAGTGTTGTGAAAGCAAGGCAATCCTCTCGAAAATATTTAAAACGTTCTTCATCCAGCATGTCGGTGGAACATGCAAATGATTCCGAGGACATCCACGACGACCCTCTTTGTGATCAAGAAGACACAAACTCTGATCAACAGAACACGTACAATCAACATTTAGTAGACATCAAACCGAATGTAGAATTACTAAATGACAACATCGGAATGTCACGCAAAAGACCTTACTACTCCTATAATAAAAATACAGATGACACTGAAAGCGAAACGCTAGAGTTCAGGGCAAGTAAACACGATGATGATGAACATTTACTGTTTTTCAGAAGTCTTTTGCCTCATGTTCGTAAAATACCTGAGGAACGATTGCTGTCGTTTCGTAATGAAATCCAAAGTACAGTAGACAAGTTTGCATACCAATCACAGCTTTGTGAAGTAAGTCAGCCTAGGTCGCATCGAACACCCGAACAAGATGATGCTTGATTACAATAATAAGCCAAATATGTATATATTGTATAACGGCGCTCACAATTTTAAAATTATTTCCTATAATTGATTATATTTAGTTAAAAGTCTAATTTGAAATGAAAACAAGTGAGAGATAGTAAGCTTCCGACAAGGAGCGATAATTTTGAAAAAAAACGGAATGAGTTGATTGACGTATTTGTGTAAGAATATTCTATGACGGATTATTAACCATGGACCTTTGAATCAACGACGGAGCCTAGAATGTAAAAAGCAGAGGAAGCAGTTAACATTAATGTGTGCATGAGCAAAAGATGAATTAATGAATTATTATTCTTTAAAAATCAGTTTAACTATAGATTCATATCACACTAATGGCAATATTAATCCCAACACAATTTAGTTTAAATAAAATTAGTATTAAATTTTACATGATTTCTTTATTTACTTAAAAAAATGATTAAAGTTTCCTATTGCAATATTTATAGCTTAACTACATATGAACCATTAGGTTGGTAATCACATGACGAAAGTGACTATGACAGAATCACACATGATGTCTTTGTACATTGTAGTTTGTACATAAGAATAATAAATAATGCATTAGCCTGAATACCCAAATACGTACTTATTTATACAGCATAATCGATATTGGAATCATTTCTGCGTATTTATGCCTCATAGCAAATTCATGACAGCGATCGTGTGTGCATATAAAAGCCCTAATTTCGTTGACGGTCCGTGGCTCAATTTAGATATTAGCAGTTTGCCAAGGGCAGGGCTCAAATGTGCGGTAGAAAAACCTGCTAGGGGAGTATATTAACAAGTTTTTTGCCATACCGTGAAGGTTTAGTGCCAACGCTAATCCAAATTTAACCTTGAATAAGAATCACGTTTCCTTTTAGAATTGGCTCGAGAACGCGATATTTTTAGAATAAAAGTAAAACACTGAGAGTGATTGAAAGGGTTGTTCGCGACGCCAGTTCACGTTTTGTGCCTCGATTCCTTTATGACAAACCCTGTTACGAAAGGTATTTATGATATTAAAATAAAAGACGAAAGAAAGCCCTGAGAGCTGAGATAACGTGCTCAAACAATGAGCCGTGTCGTCCGTGTTGATGATTTGGAAAATGACGATCGCTGCTTGTCGTTTGTTTTCATGTTTTGACTGCTTACTGTGAATATGAATGCGGTTTTTGTATTCCGCGGCAGCGTTTGTATTTCCTCCGTTCATTGGATCATTGAATGTATTCATACGGAGGGAAAATGCTAAGCGGTAGTACAATGACTCGGTTATTTCGGTTCTGGGTTGGAAATCGGCCAGCCGTCGTGGCTAATAACGGGCCAAGATGACTTTCGCGAATTCTCTGCATCATTTCCCTTAATAAAGGGATAACTGAGGAGCAGGCCTATTTTGGTTTTGCTAACAATTTTTCGAATATTATACACATATGCCATTATTGTATTATTTTCGGATTAAAATATTAGACTCCACACAAGTTCCTCTCTACTTTCGCAGTGACCAGAACCTTTGACTTGGCTATCTGTACAATTACTATTTATGTTGTGATTGCATTTATTATGGTCCTGTACAATTACTGTACTGTACAATTAAAGTTTGCATTTGTTATGGTATTTAAATCATCGTCCTATAAATGTATAAAACTCTGTAAGTGCAAATACATACAATCGTCACTGTTAACTTTTTCGGGGTAAGAAGCCGCTGTAAACTGTCGCATCGCCACAGCAAAGGTGGAATTCAAAGAAATCTCAGACAATTCACCAGACAGCCAGGCACCTAACGTGAAAGTCCACACTAATGCTACAATTACAATGTCTGTTTCAAGACAAATACCCCTGTAAGACTTATGCCATCTACGAGAAATGTAAGTAATCCTTTCGGGGTGGACAGAACCTTGGAGACAATAATAATCTTCAAAGTCACTTTTTGCATGAATATTGGGGTTGTGATGTTATAGGGAACATTAGTGAAAGGTTCCCAGCCCATCGGCCAACAGATACCATTGAGACCCAGTCCCTGAGTTGCCTCCTCCAACACAGAAAGAACGGCATTTAGTTTACATTTTCCGCGTCCCAGTTACGAGGTTCGTTGATTATATTGACGATTGAGCGTCCTTGTATGATTGGCGGTGCTTAACCTCGCCCATTTGTTTGCCTATGCAGTTAGCGTCCCGTGCAGATGTATAGGCATCGGTTGCTGAGAGCGATGTCCGGTCGTGACCCTGTCCTCAGCTGGAGCAATGCCACGTTACGCCCACGGGGTGGCAGAGAGCCAACAACGCACTGCCCTTCCGCGTAGAAAGTAGCGGAGGGAAGACAAAGGTTTTGTTGCTATACAAGTATACAGCTACAAGTATCCTTTATTGGTAACGAATGCTTGTTTTGAAGAATCGTAAAATTCAGGAGGGTGTTTGAATACATAGTATAGATTTAGGTATTTTCTGAACTGGACAGAATACGAATACATCGTATACAATCTCGAATACATAAAGCTCCTTGGTTACTTTTAGTTTGGTTGGGCTATTGATGGCATAAATAAATTATGTTCTTGAAAATAATTAAAAATAATTGATACTAAAATTAAATTCTAAATCAATTAGGTACTAATTGATGCTGGAAGAATACATTTACATAGGTTCTACTATAATTAATACTGGACGACTTAATTTATTTTCATTATGTAGGTACGCATAATAAAAGAAGCTGATATTACTGAGTGACTATTTCAGTATATGATCGATGCTTTAATTAACAGTATTTATCGTTTAGTGTCAAAACTGATATCACATACACTTTACAGCCGTTAATCCTTCTGGCGTTATTCGTTGGCGTATCTACGAAGGTCTGTTGCCACTCAATGCCCACGTATCACCAGATAACCTGTACCTAATATTTCAAGAGTTGACTCTGTCGCTATTTGCAGATATAAACTATTACCTAGTCAACCATTATAACCACCTTATGATATTTTCCCTCATAGATAATTGAAACTGATAAAAAGGGTGACGGTAGAAGTAACTATACCCGCCGACTGTGTTTGAGGTTTATGAGTGTCAATGAAGCGAAAGTGGTTTGTTAGATTCGGGACAGACGGAGATCAATGATCCCTTTAATCGTGAATGAAATAGGCGTTATGTGTATCTATTATAAATAATATTCATCCTCTATTATGTAATATATGTATGTTATGTCTTTGGAAAGACAGTGGCAAATTTACTAGCTGGTGTATTGTCGGCACGGGCAATGAACCGACACTCGAGTAGGTCTCTTTTACGAGTAGATGCGTAAATTATCATTTGGATCATAAACCTGGTACTAGTAATACCTATTTCAACAAACAGTATCAGTATACAATACTTTAAAATGATTCTCAAAACATATTTACAATGGCACACAAAAACTTTTTCATTATTGGGAATATCATACAAAAATTATTGTGCTTTACACTTTTCAGGATAATTTATATATTGATTATAAATATTGTGTCCGTAAACCTTTACATCTAACTAGTAGCTATCAATATTCCATTTACATTATTGTTAATTATAACGTATTATTGTCCAGTCATTGTAGGCAAACCTTGATCTAGTCGGAATAGCATTAGCGCCAATTCACTTTGGGTCAGCAAGACTTACGACTTGGTCTAGACCTAGTTTATCGAGATAATTATACACTAGGTAGGACGGCGCGGCTAGTACGTATTGCTTATGCATATCTGCTAGTTGGTAAGATCTATTTATTCGAAAACTAGGCAATGCAGACATATATCTACAGCTACGTAGTATCTATGATCCTTTTTGACCACTCAAAGTTCACGTACTTTTAACATAGAACTTAATACCCAGTACGACTAGTGGTGTCCCATGTCGCCGATTAAAGACACTGACTGCCTATTACAAAGAACGAATGCATCTGACTAACCCGACAGTTTAGTAATCGTGAAACGTTTCATAGAACATAGTTAACGTATGCTGCATACATAGGAACAGTGACGTCACTCACGCATGCATATTTATATTTAAACCCATTCTATTTCGCAGTGACAGGCACATTGGTCAGTTCATTAGAACTCGTGTCACGAGAGCAAGTTCAAGGCTGAGCAGCGACGAAAGAAAACGCACGAACTCCAAATTAAAATAACTTTTGTTTACTAATTGCACGTGAGCGTGCGGACGTGTGTTTGTCGAGTTAGCTTCTGTAGCCTCGGCTAATTGCTGTACTTAGTCGCAACTCGGCTTAAGCCGTATTATAATGTGCTGGACCACCGAGTGTAGGGTATTTTTGCAATCATAGAGCGCTGATATTACTTTACATGGACCTCCCGAACTCTTGTCGAGGCAGGGGTTTCATAAGTAGATTTGGATTGCAATAGGATGCAAGTTTAGTTACTTAGATTAGTTAGAAGTACGTTGCAACTCTACTTTCATGTTTAGTTTATGTAGAAAATAATCTTATTTACATACATTATTTAATCCATCAATTTTCGTTTACGAAAGCTTAAAAACAAATAAAACAATCAAATATCAAAGCTATTGGAGCAATTATTACTCGGACCTACTTATTCAGCAAACGCACGCACACACCTAAACCGCGAACAAATGCAAATAAGAAGCAGATGATGAAAACAAAACAAAAGTGCGATGCGATGCGACGCATAATAACAATCGCCTAAAAGAAGATAAAGCTGCGTCCCACATGTGCTGCCGAGACGTTCTCACGCTCCCACCATGCACCATATGACTGGCACCAACATAACTTGATACAGCATCAGTATTAGACACCTTCACAAGATGGTTCATAAGAAATTGGTCTTTCCATTTCGCGTAAGGTTTCAGAGGGGCTGAGTTAATTGATAGAGATATAATTGATTGCGCGTTCCTTTTTCTATCGAGAACAGTTTTTAGGGTGTTGATTTAAGAGTAATGTCTGGTGTCACTAGATGAAAAAGCGTCAAAACAATGTCGTTTATTTCAAAAGTAATTTAATGTTGAATGATGGGCCATTAGTGTTCTTGTAACACATTTTTAGTTCAGATACACGTTCTTTTATTATGTAACACGTGTACTCGTGTACATGTACATTAACGTAATCGCTTATGGGTTTGGTTCATTTGTTTTATATAGCTACCAAACTATATATAGTCGTGTGTGATAGATATTCTTGCATATTTTCGGCAATAGCAATAATTCGTGAATAACACCGACCAATTACAAGAACTGAGCAATCGATCCACAAACTATGCAGTTAGCAGTCGTGAGGGTATGAGGTTGCTTATGAAGCTATTCGCGGGGTAATATGAGATTGTTTGCTAAACTGCATTCTGTAATATGATGAGTTAACTATGCAGCGTGTGGAGAAACGCATGTCGACGATATTCTACTAGTTCCTGATAACAAACAATGCTGGCAATGAATAAGGTAGGTACTACACATCACGCCTGATTCCCTATAGAGGGGTAGGCAGAGATCATGGATCCCTATTTGTCCCGATCCTGACATACCACTTTCGCTTCATTAACACTCATACATCTTTTCGTACACACTCGGCGGTTATAGGTACTCCTACAGTCACCCTTTTTCAATATAACGTCTTTCTTACTGTCATGTCTTATTGGGCCTGCCTCTATGTATCCGCCATTCCACTTAAAATCTCAATTTAAGGTACTCACTTAAAATCTGTTAAAATCATGGAAATTATGTATTACATGTTAAGTGTTTCTTTAGAATCAACAAGAACCGTACACAATATTAGACTATAAATAATAACAACCATACATAAGCTGTTGATTATGTTAACTGATATATGGGCCACTTGATAACTTTTCCCAATCTTGATGAAGTTTCGATAAAAAATAAACATTAAGAAGGCTTATTTCTCTGGAGTGCTTTGCTGTTGAGCCAATACGGCTGCATGTGCATTAATAATTATTTGTAGCTGTCACCTGACCTAACCCAACGAGATGCACTTGAAATATCTCCCGCAGAGACGACGAAAAAAGAACAGTGATGTGAGATCTTGTTATGGAATATCGATAACGTTAAGACAGCGATCGATATCGAGTTTCTTTAGGATTTTGAATAGAAATTATAATTTGAATTATTACTGTGTAAGAAGTGACTTATGTGTTTCATACTATTTAATATTATTTAGGATTGATAATAGACACAGTGTGATATGAGTAAAACAAGTATATATTTAGAAGACACATACTATTGATGATGTTATTGCTGTAATAGATTTCTTAGAAGATATTTCATTTACTAGTAAAGTAAAATTATACAAAAAAAAAACTTATTATAAACAAATATTGTAAATTGATCCTTGAAATTTATGTATATTAATAATTCTAAGGATAGAAAAATCGGATACCCATCACTAGCACTTTTTGTCATCAATAATGTATTTAGAGTTCTGCAGTTCGTTTTGGTGTCGTGCACATGCAAGTAAAGATACATTACTGTAATTTACTTATATCATAAATTGAAATGTTAAAGCTGACAAATAAACCATTTGTAATGTTTACGTAAAAGGTTTATCAGGTCTATAAGTTCATTGTGCTAAAAGCAGATTGTCATACGCAAGGATATTTTTTTTATATTCGAACAATTTTTAGATGAGAGTATATACGTAATCTAATTTTTGGATAAGTCCTAACCATTTAATTATCATTACATCATTTATGCTTTACGAACGTAAAATTTTAAGGGTAGCTAGATACAGTTCTCTTTACCACGGCTCTAGTACTTATCATAAATATACGAGTACATACATTCACGCCTTCTAATCCCTTTCGGGTTGGACAGAACCTCGGGGACATGAAAACATCTCCATGGTCACTTTTCAGCATGATTGAGTTATGATGTTATATGGAATATTAATGACAGTGTGCTAGCCCATCTCCCAATAGATTCTTTTGACCCCTAGTCCCTTAGTCACGTTCTACCACATGCCAGGAAGAACGGTAGCGATCATAAGTCCCAAACAAGACAGGTGGTGAGCTTTGCGCCGGTACAGTTATAATAACTGTGCTTACTGTACCGTACTGCACATCCTGAACAAATCAGGTGTGAGTAATCATTGCGAAATGCCCATACACCGGGATCAAGGATGGGATTGAACCTGTCGATACCGAGTTGAAGCCAAATATGTGTGAGCTTCTTGCAATATAAATTTACCTGTACATAGGTCTGTGAACGGCGATGTTTTTAACTCCTGTCTGGTTATAGGTATATATTAACGTCATTCAATCCCTTTCGGGGTGGACAGAACCTCGGAGACTTAGTATCATTAGCATAAATATCCTAAAATCTGTTTAACCTGGACATTCAGGGACCGAAGCAAAGTCTCCTTCAATACACGAGAAAGACTGACTAACAATCACGATAAAGTTTGCGTAGCGTGTGGTTAATAATCTTTTTTAATTTTTGTTTTTTTTTTTCACCTAATTCCTGTGGTAGTCTAGGACGTAAGAAGAATGCTAGCTAGCTGCCGTTATTCCCGGAATGTAATAGGAGACTAAGGGACTGGGGAACGGAATCAATTGGTCATTCGCAAAACAATTATTTATGCTAAAAAGTGACCTAGGAGACAATAGATAAATCTCCGAAGTTCTGTCTACTCCGAAAGGGATTGAAGGCCGTGAATGTATATGAACATATATGTCTGTTTACCTAATACTTTTCTAATAATATTAGACAGAACCCTCACAGTTGGGCATAGACTTAAATCTCTTTATACATATTTTTTGTCGTGGCAGACCTTTCGTGGGGGCAAAAAATTAAAATGAAATGCCCAAGTGACAAAACTAAGTATACAAACCGAGAAGGGTCGTTCTATGGAAAGAAACACTTGACGGCTCAGAAATATTAGGAAATCTTCGAAGAGTCGAGAACTTACTGTAATAGGCTCATAAATTCACTTTTGGATTTTGTAATTGAATGCTACGTAGTTGTAAATCAAACTGAAAAGCACTTAACGAAAATGAGTGGCTATTAACAACGATTATTATTACGTATTTATTATTTACTAAGAATTGCCTGTAATAACGTATATAATTATATACTTTTATTTTGTTTCATTTTTAGTGCACACGGACCACGATAGAACATTATTTCCATTCGGACACGTTATAGTATATACATGCTTATAATAATAATACTAAAAGCGTTCATTTACAGTCACAAAAACTACGAAAAACACAATATAAATTACCACAATGAAAAATTTTACAATTAAAACCTACATACTATCGTGTACAGTACAGCTTGTGACATATTATTGTCGCAGCAAAATGGTTCCTACTCAGCTATAATAAAATAGTATACCGTATTTATATCCATTGAAATGACAGGCTTATAGGTATTCCCTTAAAATATTAATAAACTCGTCATAAACATTTGTATACATATGTTTTAAGACAACATTGTCATGCCATGTATATTCATACATAATGGCCGTACGATCAATTTGCGAATTTGTGCACGTAGACTATTTATTTGAAACGATCTCTTTTTGTTTCATTGTTAAAAAGGCTTAAGAACGTGATTTAAGACACGATTTGAATATAGATTTGGTTTTTATTTGGTGTACTGAGAAATATATTTTTTACACAGATGTACCTAGATAACTACTACAGATATAGATTTATTCTACTACTCGTATTTTATGTTTTGATTTTATTCAAAATATAGCTTAACCTGTTACAGCAGCATATAATAATAATAATAATAATAATAATATTTTGGACATTATTACACCAATTGAACTAGCCCCTTGGTAAGTTCATTTAAGACTTGTGTTAAGGGTACTAGTCAACGTATATTTAAGAAATATAATACATATATAGCATATATAACAACGACCAGACTGGAAAGCAGTAGAAAAGCGTAGTTCTCAACTCTGCCTCCACCGGGAATCGAACCCGGGACCTCACGATTAGCGTTCCGGCGGCTAACCGATCGCGCCACGGAGGTCGTCAAATTAGCAAAGCATATTGTTGTTATATCTGTTCAGCAGCTATATAAATGATATAATGTATATCGTAATATCATTCACGTAACTACCAACTATCGTTATTGTATAATTCCTCTACGTTTCCTTATGCAATATTGTTTTCATCTGCTCTTGACTAACTAATTTTACACAACTTTATTATGTTTCAAAGTACGATTTAATAACATATTGGGGTAAAGGTTGTATTGCAAAAAGCCAACATCATCTGTCAGGAATTTTGAAGACATTCATATATTATGATGAGACAGACATTGATGGTGATGGACAGTTAAATTACCATTTATCTCAAATCTCGGAACAGCACGCCCTCCCACGGTCGATTAAAAACCACATCCAATTATTATAAAATCTTCTATGAAGTTTACCAAAATTTAATTCCTTTAATCTGTTTTTAAACGGTTATAGCTTCGCTAAGAATAAGGACTTCTTTATATAATTCTCTAATACTAGTACAAAGATTTGAACAAGAAGTGTAATCTAGATTACATATAATAAATTATCACATCTAAGTTAGATTTCTAATTTAGGTTGTTAATAGTTCTATCACTCTTGCTTTGTCGGCTTAGTATTAGAGCATTTTCATTACCAGGACAACAAAAGCTATAAAGAAGCACAATATTCAAAACCCTATAGATAGAGAATAATACTGTAAAGGTATATCAACGCTATAGCTATACAACAATACCATATGCATACCAAACACGCCACCCGTAACAAAATCATACAACCAGGTAAGTTTAAAATGTTTGTATAAATAGATAATTAAGTGTATTTAATTTACATATACATAGTATTTTGTTAAGAACACACATACATATGTAGATGACGTGTCAAGATTTCCAGGAGCGTCACAATGCACTTCTATAGTATTCCAGACGCGTAACTTCACCGTAGGGTTGGGAACAACATGTTAGGAGTGTTATGTATATCGAAAATCGATAGTTGCAATACGATATATTAGGATTTTTTGCTTATGTTTAAGACACTTTATTTATTGATATTATAACTAGATTATCTTTTCACTCTAATATTAATTGCAATTTCATTGCATTTTTAATTTATCAGTATAACTACAATTTCATAGCATTTTTATTTAACAGAGTTCAATTAAAATCCTTGAAATTGAATTAATCTTACGGTAACGGAGAGAACCGACATTATAAAAAATTGCAGCTCGTAGTAGCAGTAGTTGTATTATTCCAAATCTAAATTCTGAAATTAGTATCACACCTAGAATAATCAGATAGTTAACCAATAAACAATCGATAAGAGAGTACACCACTACGTCTGTAGCTAAATAAGCGTGCAGGTTGTAACCCGGGTCACGCATTTCCCTAAACGAGCCTTTCTCATTGTTCTTTGCTCTATGGAAGAAGGCCTTAAGAACTTTATTCTTACTGCAACAATAGTCTGCTTTATTCTAATCTGTGAAAAGTATTGACCTGCTGTCAGGTGCTGTCATAGTACTTAAGAATTCTACGACACGTTGTATGACAAAGGCCCTGCTTGTACCGTGGGGGTTAGAATGTGTATAATAATTGCTGGAAGCTTCGTTTGAAGTTGAAAATTATTATTTTTAAAGTTGTAGCTGTATATCTAGTGTAATTATACTTTTTCTTACTTGACCATCTGAGATTACATTTAGATATTATTTTGGAGTACCTCTATTTTCGTTTCGAGTTGGAAGAACTAGGTGCCAAAAACGGGGTATAACAAAATATATTATTCATACGACACCACGACTAGTATCCCTTGCGGGGTTGTTACAGATGTGTGTATATTTATGCTGACCAAGTTATACTTCTACATCGAAAACCCTTCAATTGATAGCTAGAACCCATTTTAATTGACGATGAGCTGAATTATATTGAACAGTGCGCTTACAGTAACATATTGCCTGATTATTGATCTTACGCAGAAATAACAATTTCTTTGTTATAATTTTCTTAGTTATACATGTTTTTCTGTGCAACTTTACTGATAAATAGACACATTTCCTCACGATATTTCCATTCCAAAACTATTCTTTTCAAACATCGAAGTTACCATATACAATACCTATATCTAGCACAGACCACACACAAGTTCCCAAGTTGGTTCGGCATCGGCCGGTTATCCCCCAGTCGGGTCTAAAAATACCCGCTCCGTGTTTACAAGCCCTTGACTCACGGAGGAACAAAGAGCGAATTTGGTAGAACAGAGACACTGTTGTTACGGCCTTTTTATGACACTAATGTTTTCTTTAACCTTCCCGGGAACATTTATGCTCATTCTGTTAAAGGGGACAGGATATGTCATCTTTGTAGTGATATGTGTTATACATACATACATATGTAGACATTCATGCTCTTAATCCATGTAAATGTGGATAGAAAATACTTACAAAAATAAACTATCGAGATCGTGATATGGTATTTGGATGACCGGTTGGTAGTCCAACATTTAATTATTTAATTGACCCATAGTCCCTTGGTCGCCTCATACGACACTTCAGGACGATGGTAGTTACTTAGTTTTAAGTTTTACGACCCCAGACAAGCCAAGGGATTTGGCATTTATTGAGGTAAGTGTATAATGTATCTAAGTATAAAACAGACATTAAATATCAACCTACACGCATTACGACAGACACTTTCAAGGTAGATAGTAAACAAAAAGTGTGAGATTGGCACCTACGATGAAGTAACATGTGTGTAGGTTTCTACTGATGGCCAAGTATACTAAGTTTTGGCACAATCGTATTTTAATATCACTTCAGTAATAGTGTGAAGTTTGAAGTGGATTAGCAAAACTGACAAATTTCACCACAAGAGAGAGAAATTTCTCATTAAAACATCCACGAAAAACTTCATCTGTAACTGATATTGAAAAGATATTTTGCAAAATGCATAAGTGTACTTGGGTCCCTGAACAACGGATATCTACCAGAATACAAACATAATAAAGCGTAATACTGCCGGTGTACTTATAAAATCTAATTACCGATTGTGTATGAAAACCTGCTCTCGATATTTGGTAAGTAATTAATTCGGTTTTTCGGAACGAGGAAACGCATAAGTATTTACATGGCCTCACACACTTCCGCAACTTACAGGAAGAGAATTTAACAGATTAAGCTGACTGCTAATGATTGTATATTGACTGTAAATCACTACATGTGTCATGTTATATTTTATGTCGTGAAGGAAAAGCTAGTTAAGTATGGGAGCTTTTTAGTATTTATTTAATAAGTTGTAATAAAATATATCACTGTTATTGATGTTGTTTGCAAACTACTTGACGTGTTGTTATTTGAAAGTTATAAATTCATTTATATATAATAAAACTATGATCAAAAGATAATTTTAAGTATACTGTAGCAATTATTAATATAATTTATCACGTATGTTTATTCAAGGAAGTAATTAAGTATCTGCTTGTTTGTAATACTTCATTTCTTATGTATTCATAGATGATATCTTTAGTTTCAAGTTGCGTATTACAAAAATGAGAATCGTGTGAAGTAAACACTATTTTTATTAGTAGTCAGAATGTACTATTATCAAATGTAGTTCACACTATGAAACATTAATGTTTCAACTTTTTGGGAGACTCGGAATTTATACTCTTTTTACAAGAAACATTGGACTTATCGCACATATTTTATAAACAAAGCATTATCTTTGTTTTCGGGTAACAAAGGTAATATTTTGTTTGTAAAATATTCGATATAAGTCCCGTTTTTTCTCGTAAAATTACTAGCACTTGCGATTAAAACGAATTGATTAGCACTATTGTATTATTCTGAATTGAGTGTTCTTCTTTACTGGGTAAGCTTCCTTACCTTATCCCTAAAATATATTCATTTTATTATATACTGTTTATTCAACTTTAAAGGTAGTTGTCTTTTGGTGTCAAATCACGTATAGTGACGCAAAATTCTGTAATATTATATAATCTGTAAAAAATATTTCCATGCCAAAAAAGGGACCTTCGAAAAAATTATCGTTTCTCCTAGCTTTCGTCTGTCAACATGAATTTTTAAAATATATCTTTCAGTATGTCTCTGTATGAATCCACCACCAACATAAACGGACGTGTATTATTTCGATACAGCCGTTACGGTGCTGTGTGATAATCCGAACCTCGTGTGTCACCGACTCCGTTCTTAGAACTATTACTATTGTTCATTGTTGGTCTTGTTACTGCATATATTCACGATGCTTTATTTATGCTAGTCTCCGGTTTATCTAAAGTATTTTGTGTCAATTTGCTATGGGGAAGTAGAATCAAAATGTAAACAAATATGGGAAGATGGTTCAGATGTACTGGCATTGAATGGATGCGGATGATACATGATAGGGAGAAGTGGCGTGATAGGAGAAGTTCTTTTTACAATATAATGATCATAAATATTACTTATTGATAATTAAGCACTATAAATACACAACAATATTTTAAAAATTAGGATCGAATTTAGTTGTTCTATTGGCATTTCGTAAATGAAAACCTGCAGAGAAATGCCAAGAAACTCTGTAGACAATTTTTACCACTCATAGGTATATGATGATAATGTTGATCATGATTACCCTTGCAACAAAATCTTAGTGCTATAATGTCAAATAGAACGCCTTTATTCTAGAATATAATCTCGTCTGAGGCTAAGTGTTTAGGATGTTATTAAGTCGATGGCGAAGAAAAACTGGTTGGCCCACTGTCCGCCTGCCTTTGATCAACTTTGTTAAGTTCGGATTATTCTAAATACGATGGATTGCTGGTACAATTTCATTCAATAGCGATTTCTCAAAGTTCTCTTTACATGCCTACTAGATACATTTAGGACTTAGCTTCATAAGTAGCTTATTTGCTCTTATGCTATGATAATAAAAGGAATTTTAAAGCTATATTATGTTAAGTATATATTTTATGATATTGCTTACCTTAATAGGTTAGCTTTTCGTCCGATGCAAACATGTGATGATAGACTATGACCTTGTACCAAGTCAGAGTTTTTTGGGTAACATGTGTGCGACACCATGCTTCAGTTCTATTTGCGTGATATAAATAATATTTCATGTAATATGATTTGCACCAGTCACTACAAAATGGTATCAGTTAATATTAAATCTGTTTCCATAAAAAAAATAAGTATTCTCCAGTAAGTATTTTTGCAAAATGCTAATTTATAATGTTCATAATTTTTAACAACAAAATCGTAGACTGTTGAACCAAGAACAACTCGATCAAGAAGCAATCTCAGCTTAGATTCCCGACGTGATTCGGAGATAGCATCCTCCAAGGACTGTGGGCCCAGGGCATTCTATTTCTGTGAGGCTTCAACCAAAAATCAAACGCGGAACCGCGCGAACCTACCCGTAGTTTCGCTCAAGGTTTTTTTGTCTATCTCGACTCTACATCCTGCGTAGATCTTGTTATTTAAACTCGATTAACCAAAATACTTGCCGAACCTGTCTGAAGCTGTAGTGTCCTTCAAAGATAATAAAATAAGTAATTGGTTCGTTGTTTTTGTCGTGTGTAAGAAACCTTGATATTACCTATTTACTATGACGAAGCTGTTTTATATGTGAACCTATGCATTACGCATGATATTGTTAAATTCAAACAAGTTGAGGTGTTGAATAAATTTGTCACCATCAGGTCAAAATAATGTGTCAATATCTTCTGACATTAAGGACAAGTACGTCATATACACATGTTATTGAATCAAAAAGAACTGACGATTACCAGTGCAGGAGTTGATAGATACCAAATTATTAACACGTTGTAGTTGTATATACGTACATGCATATATTCACGTCTGACTTTCATAAAAGGATAGGCAGAGACTATCGATCACCACATTGAACTATCGTGTCAAATATCTTTAGGTCACACACACATACTCTGAAACCACTAACTATCTCTGAAGCTATCTTAGTTGTTATTGAGGTTAATTTAACCATCTGTGATAACACTCAAAGGTAATAAAGTCGAATATATTTTAAAGCGTCAATTGAAATTCAAATACAAATTAAATAATTTTACTATATAACATCACAACCCAATATTCTTAATGACATCAAATTGATGCTAAAATTAGACATTATCATGTCTACAACGTTCTATCAACCCCGACAGGGATTAAAGGGCATGAATGTATGTATGTAAATGTACAGTACACAAATAACATTCCGTACAATTAAAGAAAACAAGGCGGCCTTTAATTTTGCGTGGGGTCCGCAAACAAATACTTCCTGAGTCATAACGAGATGTGACAACGAGCTATTTGTGTTATTCCATGTATTAGCCATAAAAGCTAAAGCTTTATGAATAGCAGAATTATTATCGTTCGTTAGCCTTATTAAGAGAAACGCATGCACAGAGCTGACCAGATTCCTTATTTGGAAGTGGTCGTAAGTAAGTATGCCTGTATCGCACTGTACAATATGTTTTATACAGGCCTTTGTAAGGTATAGCTTGTGTCTGTAGATTTTTTCTGTATATTATCTACATTGAAACGTTGTGGAATTGTGGATGAATCCTTTTTCGATTAAATTTTAATTAATTTACTGTTTTAAGTTTTTTTATGTTTTAAGTTTGTAAATGTTTAATTATGTTCTTTGTGTATTTATATTTGACGTAGATTTATCTATTTATTTACATGAGTATATCTAAATATTAGACCTGATCTACGTAATAATATGAGATAAATCAATCCAAGTAGTAAGGTATCTAAATAGATGAAATATTCATAAAAGTCTTATGTCAGTCACTTCCATGGTAATAACCCATGTATGAAGAGGCAACTAAGCCTTTTCTGACACATACACGCATACCAAACACAATAAAATGCACACCAAAAATACTGAAATGTGCTCCAAATATATAACTAAACGTACAACAAATTTTAGCTTTAAGTTCGTACTGTATTATTTTTGCCGTTTAGTATTTCAAATCCATGCTTCCTTATTTTTGATGTTCATTTATACACTAGCCAGTACTTCTTTCCATCACTATTTCAGGGCCCATTAGTTCACAGTGCACCGCCCACATGACGTAGTGAGTTCGCCACAATGAGGCCTTGTTCGTGAACTCCGAAGGTCACCCGGTCCACACACGGTCCACACTACACTACGGGTTGCATGCACTTTCAATGAGCCTGTATGTAGGTACTTGTATGTAGAATATGAATGTATGTACATAGGAACGTACTGGTCCAAACAGAAGTTTATAATGAAAACTGGTTGATTTTGGAACATCAAAACTTTATAGTCTCGTGATAGGTACATAAAAAGAATCCTTACTAGATACAGGAACATTTGGAACAGCAAAACTTTAGTTTCTTCCTGATGTGGGACATTGAAAGAATGCTAACTAGGTGCCGTTCTTAATGGTATGTCGTAGGAGGTGATTGCTATTGGGCTATGGACTAGCAACCTGACACTAATGCTTCATATGACATCACAACTCCCAAGTGAAAGTAAAGTGATTTAGTAAATATTTGTGTCTCCGTAGTTCTCTCTCTGGAAGGGATTAAAGCACATACATACATGTATAATAATACCTAGTTTCTAAATTTTTATATAGATTTTTTGATACATTTCATAATATGATAATGATTCAATGCACCGGTGTCCTTAGGATTTCTAGTTGTTAGGTCTTTGATTTGAATTCCGACATGTGTATTTTTACTAATCCCCTTTTAAATGGTTACAGTGTCTGTCTGGGCTAACGTCGTGAAAATAAAGGTAATCATCAGGGCATCTGAGAATACCAGCCCATGGAAAAGATGTTATATGTAATGAAATGAAATAAATATGATCTGATGACTAAGACAGCACCTTTTCTGTGCATCAAGTGCCTACTCCTTATATTTATTGTTGTTGTATTAAGTTTGTATATAATAGTGTGATGTTAAAAAGGTACCTATGTAAAGCAGTGAATAAATGGTCTTTAAATGACTAGTTTTGACTGAACAGTCAAATTTTGTCTACCCCCTATTACCATAACTATACTTACAAGTTATATTTAAAGGAATATTCTTTCGGGTAATTATACAAAGTACTTCTATGAGATTAACATTTTGTTACAAAGATATACGCATCGCTTAATTAATTAATTAAATTTTGTTCAGTTTCTAAAATACCAAATACAATAAAAATATTTCAAGACCGCAATGAAAAACAAGATAAACAATAAATCGTAACATATAAGCCGAGAATGGTTTCGAAACCTTATATAAATGTTAATTAGAACTAATAAATTTTTGGCCCAACGTTTTATCCATCACAAGCTAAAATTAAATTATGTTCGGTAATGACCAGCAGTGTGTTTAATGTGAATGAGACAAATCACAAGAATTTGGGTCAAGAGCCTTCTTTGTATTGGATGAAAAGTTTTGTTTTGAAAATTGGAGCGAGAAGAACATTTCTGTTTTAACATTGAAAACTTTGCCTATGTTGTAATAAAGGTAACTACTGAATTACAATATGAACTCCATGGTTAAGAACTATTTAGTTTTTTATATAAGGGCTAGTGAAAAGTACATATATTGTTTTACTTTCTTTATCAGTTATTTATTTTATATACATAACTTACATACTCTCGTGTATATATGTATATATATATACAAATACATACATACGTTGTTTTCTTAATCATGATCATTTTGTGGGCTAGTGTATATCACAGCTCATTTATATATTTTATGGTTGACAAATGACCAGTCATGTTTTTTGTCATTTAACGCACAATAGACGCATTTCAAAAGTGACTCGCGATTACATAATATTCTAGTGAAACAAAGGAACAATTTTATTTCTTTGTACGCACATCCTCACTTCAAGGGCATTGGTACAATACATTTTATTCATAGGTCCTAATGGCTAAATTTCGATAAGGCTTACTTTGAATTTTGATGTTCGACTCTTTGTGTACCGCTCAAGTGATATATTTTGGCCATAATGGTGGTGAATTTAATATCAGTTGACAATGTTGTCATGCTTGTTTAGACATGCAGAGAATTTTAATTCTGGATTAGGTAAAATAGGAGTAGAATTAAAGATTCTCTTTTAATCTGTAAAGAAGACTTGTCTGATTGTAGCTCGTGTTTGAACTGTTTCATTTACAAAGTAAGTTAAGTTTAGTATACCGAATAGTTCAGAATATTACGTAAATTTTCTTACGACAATTCTTTTTCTAATAAATTTCGTATAACAACAGCTACGGATATTTACAAAAATACAACGCACACGAAAGAAAAATGGCTAGGAATTCAAATGACCTATTTTATGCGATAAACTTGTGACCTATAACTTTTAGTGATGTCAGCGACCATATAATGTAACCATTGATAAAATGTTCTAGAAATATTTTAGGATTCCTCAACTCTAACTTGTATTTTTATGTAAATACAATTAAATTTAGTTTCCGTTACATAATAAAAAATGAGTGGTAATAAAATTACTATAAATCATTTTATTAGAAACTTAATACCATAATTATAATACTAAACATTTTATAGCACTAACTTATTTACAATTCTACGTTCTATATAAAAATCCATACGGGTTTATTGATGTTAATTTATCATTTCACATTTTTCTAAACATCTAAGATTGGAAATATCGTTAGGAGTACTTATAACCACGGTTGTATATGAGTGTCAATGCAGCGAAAATGGTTTGTCAGGATCGGTACAAAATTGGGCATTCAGGATCTCTGCCTACCCCTCTCAGGCGTGTTGTGTATGTAGTTATGTATATCTACATTTGTACATGTTGTAGACTGCATTCATGTTTAGCACCGTAGAAAATTTCTTCCTGCTAACTCCGTAACACATTCTCCTAAATACGAAGGTACATCCTAACAACTGTTGGTAATAACAACGCCTGCCTCTTTGTTCTTAGAACAAACATTTGGCGAATTGTTTCTTTGAAATGTAAATACTTTTCAGACAATAGCACTTCAGGCAATGAACTCTAGACCCCGGGATATACAAATGCTCGCTCATGCCTCTTAAGACTTAATACGAAGCCATTAACTAGGTTCAAGCGACCAGACGTTTCAATGTCTAGGTTTCCTTCATGGTTAAGTAATGTTTTAGCTCGTAGCATTGAATTTAGATACATACGTACATATGTTAAAGCCCGTACTTACAAATGGGATAGAGTATCGATCGCTACAGTCAACGGATATCTCTCCTTCTTCTCTCATAGACGTTAATCATCTCATGCAAGCTATTCTTTTCTACACACTAATGGACACCCTTTACATTCACGTCCTTAATTTCACACACCAATATTATACATTCGCGTCCTTTAATTTCTATCGGGGTGGACAGAACCTCGGAGACATGATAGTGTCTCCTAGATCACTATTTAGCAAGAATGTTGGGGTTGTGTAGTTTATGAGTATATAACATTAGTAACAGGTTGATAGCCTAGCAGCTAGCAGAATCGCCCAGTAGATTCCATTTACACCTGGTTCTTTAGTCACTTTCTACGACATGCTGGGAAGAACAGCTCCTAGTTACTATTCTTTTTACGTACTAGACTAGCACGAGACTTTAAGAAAAATGTCTCAATGGATTATTAATATACTATCATGTTTAAAGCACTTTAAATATGCAGCTACTGGTATCACGAAACCTACAATGCCATACACTACCAAGAAACATATCTGATATGACGATTGTTTTTAAATAATGATATAGCAACGACTCCCAACAAATTAGTATAATGCTAATCAGCACCTCATTACAATACAAATAGGTTACAAACATATATTTGAATGGGAAAACGCAATCCTTAGAAGGAAACTAAATCATGCAATCAATCATCACAAGCGGCGCAGTACATACTTAATTAATCTAATTGAAGAGATTAATTTGTAGCAAACCAATGAGATGAATGTGACGTAGGGATGGCGATAATGGGACCATTAGCTGTGGCATGTACTGTTCAATTAGTCTAATGTAATAAATAGATTGTGTAACTCGCGAACTAAAAATCCCTACTATATTTCCCTATATTATTAATATTTTATACGTATGTATTTATTATATTCTTTTTGACAGTAGGTAAGTTAAATGTAAGTTTTCATCGTACATATTTTCAGGCCTCCACGTCCGTAATGGGATATTGCATAGACCATTGATCGCCACCTGGAACTTCTGACAAATCTCTCTTGCTTCACTTACACCTATTTACCTTCTCATACATGCTCTTCTGTTCTTCACGTGACGTATACCCGCCTCGAGAAGTATGTCTCTAATTTAATATATGTCCAATTTATTGATATAAATAAATAATGTATTCCAATTTGTTTTAGTTGATAACAAACCTGAAACTATCTATCTGTATTTGAATATTATAAATACATGTATGAGTAATACTAACTGTGTTGTTCTTATGAGTACACATATTTGCGAATACTGTGTATCGCGACAACAGCTGTACTTTCAAACCATAAATAACATTAAGTATATAAAAATGTCCTCACAACCACAAAGAATAAAATTGAATTTTAGCTCGGTAGTAAATCATATATAAGAGAAAAAAAGGCTAACATCGCATCGTGTAGTCTTTCAGCCGCCCAAACGAACAAACTTCGATTCTCCTACAAATCAAACATATTCAGAATTTAAGCGTATACTCAGCGCGTTTACAATCGTGTACATTCACGTCCTTCAATCATTATAGGAGTGGAGAGAACCGAGGAGGTTTAGTATCTCCTATGTCTTTTAACATAAAAATTGGGGTTGTGATGTCTTAATGGATCATTGGTGACAGGTTTTTAGCCCGGTTCCTAGTCTTTTAGTTTAACAGCTAAAGTTTATGTCATTCCATAAGCTTCATCATAGCATGTTCGCTTCAAACATTTTCATTTATTACAAACCAAACACCATTACTCTTTCATTACAGCCAATGCTACATATAATTCACAATAGTAAATAAAAGTAAAAATAATAAGCAAATAACTCTTGATTATGTATGTAATTACACTTAACTTTAAACACACATTAGGTTCTACTGAAACTATAAATAAGATTAAGAAAAATTTTTACTATTCCTCTCCATGATTAAGTTTGTTCAGTGCTAGAGAGAATCGAATCCTATCTTTTGTAAATATGCATGTTCATCCATGATACCGGTTCTTCCCGATATAAAAAAGTGAAGGCTTTATAAAAATGAATCAAACGCAGGGGATATAGTATACTGGCTGTGAAAATAAAACCCATGATTTGACAGAATGGTTACCTAATTGGTTTGCCAGATTGGCTAGGACGAGTAATGCCGAACAAAGTAGGTTTTTATCAATGCTACTATTTTTTACTTTAATGAGACCAGGATACTAGTATATTTTGCAATATCAACGTATTTAAATGTATGTACTCTTGAATTTGTTACGAGAAATAGTAATGATACAAAACATTGTTCACAATTCAGGAATTGTATTTTATTTGCACCGTTCTTTTATATCATGGGATGGTAATAGTACTTCAAAAGGACATACTATCTCATCATACTTATATACACTCCTCTATCTACTATCCACTATCGAATGCCACCTGAAACGATCCTGACGATCCTTGCTTCACTCACTCCCATTAACCTTCTCATACCTACTATTTTACTTGAATTAAAATAAGTGTATAATAGGTATATAGTTTTGGCATAACTAAGTATCGTTGAAATAATAATTCTCACTATCGATAGAAGTAAGAACGAAAGCCTTAAAACAAAACTATTAAGCGCACACGCCCATTTAGCACCTTATCAGATGATTTTATTTTTAGCTAGTCGCTCGACGGCGGATTGGCAAGCCAGATGCCTCAATAGGTTACGTAACAATGGCTGAATGTCAATTATTAACCTTTCGTAAGGTAATAAGGATACAATTCAATATACATATATTTAGAAAATATATTGATGGAAATCGGATACACATGTTTTTGCAGAAAGGATTTAGATATACACAACTCATGTTGTTTATTTATTTCGGGGTGGACAGAGCTTAAAAATTGTCTAGTCTCTCTCCTAGAGTAACCTACTATGGTGGGTTAGAAAGATAGGCTAGTTAGGATTCCATTTATGCCCTAGATTAGCAGAGTTGCGTTATAACATATTATAATGAACCAATAGTATGGAAGGCTAAAGAAAAGTTATTTACAAAAACTCATTTATGTGTAGGTTATCGATGGAAATAATGAAACAGGGGAAATAATATACCAGCAAAAATCCGAATAAACATATGCTAAATATTTGATTTAAAGCAACATCTTTAAATAACAAATATTAGCAGATTAAATCGAGTTATGCAGTCATTTCAATATTAGTTTATCACACCAGTTAAGTTGTAAAGGACAAACCATACACACATATATACATATGAGTGTAACTAAACATCTACTATCCTGACGGGATAGGCAGAAACTGTGGAACACCGCCAAGATAAATGCTCCCAAATCTATTTTGCTTCACTCACACCCAAAAAACGTTCTCATAAATGTTCTTCTGCTCTTCTCGCCGTGTCCAATTTGATTTAACCTTCCCCGTTCAAACTTACCATCCACCTAATGTTAATGGAAAAAATAGGCTCTGCCTATCCCCTTAGGGGCGTAGAGTCATGAAAATAGGTATGTATGAATATATAATATGAATATATGTATATATCGTAAATAAAATAGTATGTATGTTTTTATTAGATAAGCACAGTAGTAGTTAAATTTAAATAGTACTTAAGAGTAATAGTTAAAAGATGTGATATACTCAAATATACATACTCGTATGTACATGTACGCATGTACTAGATAGGATACTGACAGACTGTTAGGTTTTATATGGCTAAGCATTACTACCAAATAACGGAAAAATATCACGAGGCTCGTTATATTTAATTGCCAGTTGTAAAAAGGCTGTCACAGACACTCCTAATATGCATAAACCGGACTCTGTCATACGAAGCGAATGTACTAAACAATAACGAGATACTAGGGATTATCTTACTGCGCTTAAGTAGGGAAGTTTTACAGTTAGTTAGGATTTTATTATGCGTAATCAAAATTATATATTCACGACCCTTAACCCCCTTTCAGGATGGACAGAATAACGGTTTCTAGGCTATGACATACTGGGTAGAACGGCAGCTAGTTGACATTTTATTTCATTACGAACCTAGTACGAGTTTCGTGCATACACTTTACACCTTTTTCAACGTAGGAAGATAGATTTCAGGCCGTAGTTGAATATTTATACACGAAAAAGAGAAAAGTTTATAAAATATGGTAAGGGACAAACTTTTAGACATATGTGTGTACATACACATGGGACAAAACCTCGGAGAAGTAAAATCTTCTAAGTCATTTTTAAAGTTTTATATTAGGGGGTATAATAGCATTTATATATAAGTGCTGACAGGTTCCCAGTCCATCACCTATAGATTCCATTCACCCATAAGCACTTAATCAACGCCATCCTGCCGGGCTATGATGACCAATCGAGCTCGACAGAGCAAAATCGACAGGAATTGAGTCGATGGCGTTTCCCGAGTCGAAATTGCGATGATGACCCACGATTCGACTCAGCTCGACACAACGGAAGAGGCCGACTCAGCTTTTCTCGAGCTAGAGTACCCGCCACACAAGGTGGCAGTAGCCAAACTTGGAACTAAATTTGACGTTTCCGCCATTGCGTGTTATTTTGTATGAAAAGGTAAATTTAGGTATTACCAGCGTTGTGTTTTTTGCCCACTCTTTGTAATTTTTTATGTATGTTAAGGGTGATTATAATAAATTGATTTCTGGAGTTTCTTGTTAGTTTCTTCTCCAAGGGTCTCCGCTGAACTTCTTCTTCTCAATCGTTACGCTCTTATCAGAGCGGTCGTGGTCTTCATGACGTGGCATCTTGAGCAGCCGAAATGGTTGGGTGAACTAACCTCGGTAAAAATATGTAAAGACACATGCTCAGTGCCATGTTTGAAATAGTTTTTTTACATACATACATACACATCACGCCTGATTCCCTGTAGAGGGGTAGGCAGAGATCACGGATCCCCATTTGTCCCGATCCTAACAGACCACTTTCGCTTCATTGACATTCATACATTCTTAATATTCACCGGGTGCTGCCGGAGGACCAGTGATGCAGCCTAGCTGCATCGTATACTGAGGCAGCACCTTTTCACTGCATCAAGGTTACCATTTTGTTTGTTGTAATGTTTGTATTGTTGTAATGTTTGTATTGCGTGCTAATGTAAATATGCAGTGAATAAACTATTTTTCTTTCTTTCTTTCTTTCTAATACACTCTCGGCGGTTATAGGTACTCCTAACGTCACCTTTTTTCAATATAGCGTCTATCTGACTGTTACATATATGTCTTATTAGGCCGGCCCCTACGTAACCGCCCTTCCACTTCACTCATATATATTCCCTTTTGTCAATATATAGTTTTTTTAATTTGTAGTTAGATCATAAAATAACTTTCAAAGAGAGCTTATGATAGGGCCTATTTTGAATAAAAATATTTTGACTTTTGACTTTGGTATATTAATTTGTTTTATTTTGAGTTTATAGCTCTGCAACCAAAGATCGTTACAAAATGAACCTCACTATAATGTATCGAGCCGTATGCACAGTGAGTGCTAGTTTTGGCGTGTTTACTGGCAACACTGGATTACGCGACTGTGGCGACGCCTCCAACTGCCACCTTATGTGTGGCGGGTACTCTATCTGCGCTCAAAGCTGTCAACCAAACGTCAAAACATAAAGAAATGCGTCAAACACTGAGGTCAAACAATCGACAACAGACAATTTAGAGGTTATAAAAACTTTTGTTTATATGCTCATTCTGAGTATTTTGAGACTATTTAAACCGAAATAAGTTAATACTTAAACAGTGCTTTAAGTGTAAATTATTTGGATATAAAGTGTTTTTTGATCCACTTAAAGTATCCGTTACCTTTGAGTATATTTGAAAGTTATAATTATTCAACATACAATATTTATTATCTTGTCTACCTCAATGGCGACTTATAAAATGAATACTCGGTCTCAAACATTCGTGAACTGGAAACAAAACTCAGAAACACCCTAAGTGAACTTCAGGCTACTAAAGACAAGTGTTCCGGACTAATCTCGGAGCACGAGGATAGCGAGAAGGAAGTGTTACTTATAGTTTAAAAAAAACACTAGGTTAAAGTCAGAATTGGTTTTGAAAGATCGTGAGTTAGCAGAGGTGGTGGCCGGAACGGGGACTATGTGCGCAGTGCTCTGGCTGGTTTCCATCAGTGCTATTTGGAGTATGAAGATGCCCTGTTCCAGATCTCACAACTGAAGTTGGCCTTGCGTGAGTCCGAAGAGGTGGTGAGATCCCTTAACACGGAGGTGAAGAGACTGTAATCTGCAGAAGCTAACCAGCTGTATCAGCGCCTTGTCATGAAGACCGGCGTCAGTGCTTCTGCCACCCCTATGTCAAGAAATTGTAGGAAAAGATTAAGAAAGTTGCATAAATTAATAAACAAAACTTATCTTTGTGTAGGTAACAAAAAATCTTTTATAAATAATAATATATACAATAAACTAAAATCAGTTTACATACACCAGAAAATAGCTAGTAGTAGATATAATAATATGAGTGCATCTAAGCTATATGTGCAAAGATAATTTTATGTTTCTTTATAATTTGTTTTTGTAACTGGCACTAGGCAAAAAATCCCGAAAGCCGGAGTTTCTTGTTGGTTCTTCTCCGAGCCAGGGCTTCCAAACCAACGGTAGAATTTCAATGCCAAGAGACCAGTGTCAGGCAAATGTTTTGACTTTCAATGAATGTACTGTACTTTGTACTTATATTGAATAAAAACATTTGACTTTGACTTTAATAATTCATTATATGTACTGTTAACTTACTTAAATTCTAATTTTTGTTAAAATAAGTGTTTGCAAGCTGGTGTTTAACATCAGCAGTTTTCATGTGTTCTCTAACTTTTGGGGAGGTGAGTTATTTATGCTGCGTTTACGTTTGATTGTGATTTAATTAAAGTGTGATATTATTTTATTATTATGTGTAAAATTTTAGTTCTTTTATCTAGTGTAATTTAGATTATCTGTGATTTAGGTATGAAAGCTTAAGTTGAATCTTGTGATTTCTAGAAAGTATTGTTTCATTGTGTAATTTATATCTGATGCATGGGAAAAGACTGATTAAAAAATGTGCTATTATTATAAATATTGTCTTTATTAAATAAGGTAGAGTTAAATCACTTATGACCCAGTAGACTAACATGTCCACCAATCCGGACTTGGCCCCCATAGACGCGAATGGCAATTACGTGAAGCAGGCCCTAACTAAATCTGCTTTTTTTCTTGCACCTGTGTGTATTGATCTTCTACTAAATCGGCTTCCACTGGTCCTACAGCACCACAAGCTGCATCTGAGCTACTTGTTCTAGAGGAACCCTGAAAAAAAACTGCTTTAGGTAAAACTGCCTGCACTAATACTTTAACTTAGTCATATAAATTTCAGTTTGGTAGATAAGAAATGAGATACAAGATCTTTTGGATACTAGAACTTACCCATAGCTCTTCATTATATTATAAATGGTGCAAGCAGCATAAATGATTGATGATGCCTTTTGAGGTGTGTAGTGCAGCACTCGATCGACACCAAGACACCTAAGACTGCCTTTCAGGTAGCCATTGGTGCGCTCAATGCCATAGCGCACCACGGCAATGCCAATTGGTGTAGCGATATTCTGGTGTATCAGGCTCAGCTCCTCTTATAGGGGTCATCAGCCATGGTTCAAGCAGGTATCCAGCATCACCTGCAAGAATTTTTAGAAAAAAATGAACAAATATGTAAGTATAAATTATAACTTTCGTATTAATGTTTTTTACAAAAGAAGATTGGGTGGCAGAGGGCTTAGAAAGATTTAGGGATTAGAATTGAATGGTTGACCCAAACTGCCTTTGGTATCCTCCGTTTGCAAAGTACTGGATGCAGCACAACACCCTACAAACATTACAATTAAGCATATATAGAGTTTTCATTGACCACCGACATGATGTCGCGCCGATGATGCTAGTGGGTATTCATAGTTTTTACAATATATTATCTGTGGGTTTTACTAATTTGGATAATAGGGATGAAGAGATTCAAAATACCTTTATATGGACATGTATGCCATTGTCATTACCAGGGGCTAAGTCTACCTCTAACCTGGTAATGAGGTAATGCGCCATAGGTTTGATGATCCTCCACAGGTGCAGGAATTCCGCGTCTGCAACCTCAAATGGGTTGCAAACATCTCGTATTTGACGTCTTTCGAGTCTTTTGCGCTCCTTTTCAGCATAAATGTAGGTATACGTAAAAGGCAGCACCAGCCCCAGCCATTTTAAATATTATATTAGTCAAATAACAACTGAAGAAATATTTACAAAAGTAAGAAGCTGAACTTTAAAACTTTTGTAGTTACTCTCCACACATTAGCTATGAATGTATTGTATTGCCAGATATTCCCCGAGAATTTCCTATAAATCTTTCTTCAATTCTTACAAATACTATTACAAAAGTATATATTCTTAGTCAGTGGTTAGTAATAAGTACATTTAAGGTATTTTTAGGTATTGCCTACTTGTATCTTTCGAATATAACCCCACAAAAACATCCTTTTTCTTTTCTAAATAAGTAGGATTCCTTCAAGTTTGGCAACATTATACTGTGTCGAGGTCGCCAGCCAAGCCGACTCAGAAAAACAAAAAAAAAGCAAAACTCGAGCAAAATCGACACAAAGCCGCGTAGCCGAGTGTTCATCATACCATTTTTCATACATTTTTCCATGAGTCGATTTTGAGTCGGGTCACGTGACCAATCGAGAAATGGCTATCATAGCCCCCCCCGACTCAACTCGATACGCGGCGAGAAACAGTCGAGAAAATTGTGTCGAGGTGGTCATCATAGCCGGGCTGGAAAGAACCACAGCTAGTTAACAGTTCTTTTTACACCCCAGACAAACACTGGCACATAATTTAGACATAATAATTATGATATTATGAGTACTTTAGCTTTACTAGTAGCATTAGTATAGTAAAGTTTCGTCTCTCCCAAGAGGGAGACATTCGTTCCCGAAGTATTTCGCGTTGATTTGGCTTTTTTCAAACGAGCGTCGTTGCCGAAGCCCGTTTCGCCGGTCACACAGCGGACGAAAAACCTGTTTGGGTTCGCCAAAATGAAACATGCTTTTACTTGGATTCCGCTCACGGCAGTAGGAAAGCGAAGAAGTTCCGATTACGCGAATTATTGGTTGTATATAAGGCATTCTATTGGACGATTGGCTAGCAACCTGCCACCGTTCCGTTATAACATCGCAACCCCAATATTCATGCTATACAGCCTTGAAGTGGAGGAAGATTGGAGAGGCATATGCCCTACGGTGGGCGAATTAGTGCTGTAAAGAAAGAAAGAAAGAGACAGCCTTGAAGATTACTATACCTATCTCCGAGGTTTTTTCCACCCCGAAAGGGAATAAAGGACGTGAATGCATACATAAGGCATTCCATTACTTAGAGACGGCCACCTCAGATGGAGCGACGATCTGGTGAAGTTCACTGGGTCTCGTTGGATGTAGGTGGCATTGGAATGGTCGTGCTGGAGATTGGAGTGGCCTATGTTCAATAGGCCAGTGTGTGATGGTTACTTAGCGCATTTGTCTGATATCGGATGACATTTTCTATTAGTTATAATTAATATATAGTTAATGTATAATTAATAATAATAAATAAAAGATCGCTATTTTTTCAAAGGGTGTACATTTTACTACTTAAGCACTCTACAATCTCTAATTCGTGTCACAAATTCAATTGAATTTCATAGCAAATTGTGAACCTCAGTTGCATTCTCACAGAAAAATAAATGAGAATAGAATGCTATATTTATCTATATAAACTCTTATTTTTTTAAATCACGTAAGTACCTACCAACAAGTACAACATGTATTTTGAACAAGGTGTATGGTATCAAGTATTTGGGTCCATTGTTTCAAAAGTTGTAATGCAAATGAAGCTCCCATGGTGTTACAATGTCACAACAAAGGCTGAATGTTACTGTTCCCATTCTTACAATTGTACTATATATAGGAGTACCAAATAAATGTTTACATATATAGATATACAGCCGTCTCTCTACTGATAGATAGCCAGAGATCACGGATATATGTACATATATCTATTATTCTCGATACCAACAACATGTTCACTTCATTGACATACATACACATCCTTACACACAATCGGTGGATATAGGTACTTCCAACCTTACTCTTTTTTATAAATGGTTGCTTAAGGCTTTATAAGAAAAAGGTGTTAGCAGAATCGTGGTTCCCATCCACCCGAAGCGCACTTAATTATACAAATTGAGCCCTTCTCCGAGTATCTAATAACGATTATGTGCAAGAAAAATAAAGCGTCTCACGTCGTGTGATTAACAACATGCAGCTTAGAACTAGAGCTTTGAATCTGCTGAAATTACATTCACAAGATTCACTTACATACAGTAAAGGCAACGAAGGTGTATACATATCTCTGATTTGATTAAGGACGGAATTGTAATTCACATTATCAACGACTACAGTTAAGTCTTCGAACGATATAAATACGTGGTTAGGATTAAGATGAAATATTTCGGAAATTAGTGATAGAAGAATGAATGAATGATAGAAAAAGAATAAACATGAGACATTATTATGGTTCACGGTGACAGTTTAGGATCATAAATAGCGATTCAAATAATAATACTTCATTTAGGTACTTATTTTAAAATTGATTGGTTTAAAATCTTCGATATTTAATTGTTTATTTGCGAGCTGTGTTATCGCAGGCGCGGTATTTTATCAGAGTGGATGGCTTTATTCCATATATAGTAAAAGTTTTTAAAACAAACTCTTACTTTTAACCCTTTATTTATTTACCTGTTACCAAATAGATAATAAAGACATATAGAATGAATGGACATAAGAAATGTTGATTTTTGAAGCGTAAAAGTATCAGAATTAATACTCTTTTCTATATTAGAGTCAAATATCATTAAGTGACAATAATTATTGTTTAATATGGTTTCCTAAAACCTTACTAATACTTACCTACTGTACTCTTTATAGGTAATTCGATCCCCAATGTCGCTAAAAACCATCTCCTCCCATTAGATATTGCTCTTTATAGATCCTTAAGCCTCTGATTGCCTTAAACGTGAACACAGCCGTCGCTTTTGAGTTAACACTACATTTATCAGTTCTCATAGAACCGATCGTTTCTTATTCCATTGATCATGGACGTGAGTTTACTTTCAAGTGAGTCAGGGCTTCGCAATGCCACTGAACCACTCACTGCCTTTATTAATTCATTTATCTGTTGTCTAGAACTGTGTTTGTTTCTTAGTATGTATGGTATAAACCAAACCAAATGAACTAAAGCTAAATAACTCCTAACTAACTAATACTAATAAACGTTGATACTTTTAAAGTAGGAATTTGAACGTTTAATACTCTAAATGATAAATTAAGCATGATATGTAAGAAGAACAAGATATTAAAGAATACGTGCGCCTCTTACGTTATTAAAATTAGAATACCAACATAGAAAAAAAGTTATTTTAGAATTAATTATTTAGACTCATCTTTCTAATTATAGCTAGATAGTCCAGTTATTTGGAAGTACGTAGATTACATTATTTTCATCCAAATCTAAATTCCAATTCTTGTTTTTTAGAATCATGTGATATTTATAATCATTACATTTGTTTACAACATGTCTGAATCAATTTAAAATGGAAAAACAAATGCATGTTTACAATTCACAAGCAATGTATTAATTATTCGACATTCTCATACCAAATCGTTCCCTTAAGAAGCAAACAACAAAACCTGTTCCACTCAGCTGTCGTATTAATAACATATTAAAAACAGATAATTTTGAAATTGACCAATAAGGTTTTAATGCGTACGTGTGTTGCGAGATTGATATTTAAACTTCTTTTTTGGAATAACTTGATTTTTTTGATGCCGCAAGCACTGACTTTTTCAAAATGTCACCATTTTGACGCATGAAAATACTGCCTCTTTATTCCGGCGTATAATAAAAGCGAATGTATGAACAAACATGTATGTTTCTTTAGTCAATATTATTTATTATTATTCATAGGAGTACTCTATGTTATTAGTATTTCAATAACATTCGTTCATTGATTATTCAAAAGACTATTGGTCTATTTGAATGAGAACGTAATTCGTGTCTATATTGTTCAAATGGTTAGTTACGCATCACAACTTTTTAAATAGAAAAACATGTTTTTAATGAGAATATAAATACGGTATTTATGTGTTTAAAGTTACTAAGAATATTATACTTTACTTAGGTTATGTACATTATATGTATTATGTAGTGTTTGTTGTCTGTATGTTTTGACGACCTCCGTGGCGCAAACGGTTAACCACCAAAGTTATAAGGTCCCAGATTCGATTCCCGGTGGAGGCAGAGTTAAGAACTACGCTTTTCTTCTGCTTTTCAGCTGGTCGTTGATTATACATGCTATATATGTATTTATCTATATATAATAAGTATATATGTCTTAAATATACGTTGACTAGTACTAGTTTTTATGACAAGTCTTAAATGAACTTACCAAGGGGCTAGTTCAATTGGTGTAATAGGCGTCCCAATTATGATCATTATACTATATTTCTGTAGGTTAAGATTCCCTAAAAAGTGGTACGTATAGATCAGAATCCGTATTTTACCCGTTCTTAGCATACCACCGTAGTTTTATTGACACCCATACACTTCCGCATATACACTCTCAGCTTAAACTTTAGTACTTCAATAAACTTTTATCATTTTCCACTCAAATGCACGCGTTGTGAAACTACCGACTATAAAAATTAGCAGACTTATGTGCAGTTAAACGTGCATTCAGCTGATATCTAACTAGACTCTCGGCTCGTTAATGTCATAATTATTACACACTCATTTGCATGTATGAATTATAATGATGATGTGTATAGCACACTTCTATAACACTTCCGCAGACGTAGCTGGTTTGAGGTCTACTGTGACGTCAAACAAAAACAAAATGTTATTACTGATTTAGTATAAGGCATAATACATGTTTAAAATAAAAATACAAGTTCATAATTTGACATATACATTCACGTTTTTTAATCCCTTTCCGGTTGAACAGAAGTTTGAAGATACAATATCACCTAGGACACTTATTAGCATTAAATGTAGGAGTTGTAGTGATATAATAATGGAACATTAACGACAGATTGCTAGCCCATCGCCCAATAGATTTTACCCTAATTCCTTAGTCGCCTCTTACGATATGCCGGAAGAAGAGCAGCTAGTTATCATTCTTTTTACGTTCCAGACTAGCACATAAGGACTATAATATCTTATAATCAATAAAAGTTTATTTGATTTAAATATACCCTAACACCAACACCTTAAGCATTGAAATACCTGTGTGTATGCTAAGTTCACAGTATTGAGTCTAGCTATAAAATAAAATTTTAAAGGAAAAATATCTACTCAGTGTTCCCCAACTGTCGTTAATAAGGTTTTTATTATTGAGTTAATTATTAATAATTTATAGCCAGCGCCGCCGCAGCTCCCGCCTCGAATTGGACTATAGTAATTTATTTTTAATTTATTATAAATATATTTCATTTATAAGTTTCTTATAAGTTCTTAGCATTTCTTCTCTGCAGTGTGCAGGACTTTTCAATTTCTGCCTGCACGAAATGCCATTAGTTTAATCAATATAAGCATGCAGACCCTTTGCGCCGAATTTAATTTTTAAAGTGGCCTTCTACTTTAAGTTTATAGTTTTAATTCCTTGTTGTATTGTATATAATTTTAAATAAATTTTGGATTCGTAATTAGTAAAAAAAATATTATTATATAGTATTGATTAAATTAGATATATTTATTTTGTGTGAATGTATTAAAATTGCATATTTATTACCAGAGATCCACACATTGAAGCCCGACGTAAGAGCCTCAATATGTGGATGGATTGCCAGGCTGAACAAAGCCGGACCAAGAGGGTCACCTTGTTGACATCCAGTACACGAATATATTAAATTTTGATTATAAATTAATTTTGATGGATTTCCATAACTTTGCCAAATGTAATTATAAATGTTGGGTACTTTCTCTTTCACCTGATCCAACAAGGCAGCCCTATCTACCGAGTTGAAAGCATTCTTGACGTCAACCTTCAAAAGGACCTCACCCGAGCCATGCTCGCAAAATGTGCGCGCAGCATGCACTGCAGCTTCACACCCACCGCGCGTGCCAAATCCCAACTGTGTGGGTTCGAAATAAGGCCCGATAATTGGTGCAATATGCCGACAGCAGATCTTTGACACAACGCGGCGTATAGTGTTGCCGACTGCAATGGGCCGTATACCACCATCCTTCTTCTTCAAAGCACACAGACTTGCCCCGTAAAGCAAGTCCGTGACCTCCCCACACACTTTGCCGCCAGCATGAGGTTCACGAGCCGCGTCAGCTGCGCCAGGAGGGCCTCACCAGTGACCCCGACGGCCCCACACAATAAATCCTTCAGGTGTTGAGGCGTTAGGCCATCGAGGCCACCAGCCGAGCCACTCCTGAACGACAGGACCGCCTCGAGCACCTCCTGCGCCGTTGCCTCGTGCTGGGGCGAAGAGAAGGCCGATGGATCTGGCTCACCCAGGCTACCCCTCGAAGGTGGATGCTTGTCCTGCAAAGATTGGAGCGTTTCAGGGCAGTCAGGAGCAATGCTATCATTAGAAAATAACAAACGCGCTGCACCGCTAACGTCTCCATCGGCTATTTTATATATATTATTAGATATATTTATTTTGTGTTGTATTAAAATTGCATATTTATTCCAGAATCTGTATTAATGTAAGTATCTGTATGAAAGTAATTACATACGCTTCAAGGCTTGTGTATACACACTACCTTTTTTCATTGTAGCGGGGTAGTCAGAGGCTTGAGTGCCATCTCCGTGCCCATCCCGAGGAATTTCCTCAATATGTTTTCCCTCATCGGTAGTGACTATTATTTATTTATGTATCAATCTATATTTAAATTTATCTTTACTACTATTTACCGTCAATATTTTGCTAATTTGAGCAGAAGTTTTTAAAATCACTAAGTTGACTATTTCAGAAAATAATCGCCGAGGTATGAGGAGGTGCAAGAGTCTCAATGAAACGAATGTAGTTTTTCAGGATCGGGAAGAATATGGATCTTTGATCTCTGCCTACCCCCTACAGGGAAACTATCGTGATATGTATGTTCAAAATATGCAACGATGTTCCATCGATCTAATTTGGCAAGTACTTCAACAACCAGATACGAATTGATTAACACATCCCTGAAAGCAATGCACATTAATCAAAATGAAATCGCAGTTGCCTGATGCAATGAATTATCCCTGTCCAATGAATAAGTCCACTTTTAATCAATTGCCAGTGAGTAATCGGCGAATGAGTGAATAAAGAATGCTTCAATGTATCGAGGCGATTTTGAAGCGATACGTGTTAATTTATATATTAATTTCATATTCATAGAATAACTTAAATACTTTCTTGGTTTTTAAGGATTTACACCCTGATATTAATTAGTATTTTAAGAGGTTATATGTATATGATGTATTATTAATATATTATAAGAGGTTACCACAGAAAAATCGATTAATATAATTACATATTATAATTGAAGAACGATGACTAACTACAAAGAGGCTTTGCATTTAATTTTTCTTACTGACATTTTAAAGCCTTGTACATATATACAAAATTCGTTTTTGAAATTTTTAACTGATTTATTTTATTTATTTGAAGAGTCATTTTATTTAAAAACAAATTAATTAATATCCTTGTTAAGTTTAGGATGTTTTTATATCCCCTCCAAAGGCTTAAGGAAACAGGGTTATTACACATACAATTTCTGCATTGGCATAAACCATAAAAGGAATAAGACAGGGTTATTGATGCAGTGATTTAGAGCCCGATTGATTGAGAAAGATGATGTGTAAACGTGAGTTGCAAAATTGAGTGTTGCAGTGAGTTGAATGTCTTCTTGTTTGTTTTGTGAGGACGGGAATGAGCCACATGGTACCATTTTCGAGATCAGATGTGACTTTTAACGGTCCTCTGTAAGATTTGGAGTCTTCCTTTCTGATTTGGTTTTTTAAGTTTATTTTGTATTCCTTAAAACCTTATTTGCTGAATTCTTGTTAAATTAACATGTAATTTTGCTTGTTTCCATGCAAAACACGAAAGTTACTTTCAAATACAGGATTATGGATATGGAATCCCTAATCCTTCTAACATTTTATTCTTATTGTCTGTTATATGTATCTACATACAGGATTATGGATTACATACCCATAATCCTCCCTACATTTCATCCTTTTTCTTCAATTAAGTTGTTTGAGGCAGTGAAGATTCTTATATGTCATGATGTTTGTAATAAACAACTGGTAAAACGTATGAGAGACAAGTTTGCTAAATGAACAGTATGTGATTGTATTTGGTATAACTTTTAGAATATTATTTAATTGTAAACTCCATGTAGACAAGATAATAAATTCATACTTCAATACCGCGCCGTCTCAATCGAAAGTACCTTGATTCGTAGGCGTGTAGGTGTTGGTACCTAGGTTCTGTTCTTATTTCCATTAAATATCAGCTCGTAGTAAACAAAGCTGGGATGCTAATCCAAGCACAGTCAGCAGCCAGCCTTGGAGTGATAAATGCGCCAGCAGCTTGCCACTATTCATGCAGATTTATTTTATTGTCAGATTAGCATATTGTATTAACATTGCTAAGTTTGTAGATTCATTTGTCAGCATAAACAACATAAATATTTAATTTCCCTTGGCTCGTACTTGAACTGGTTATAATTGTTGGTCTACATGACGTTTAGATTTTATCACCGAAATGATGAATTTGTTACAAGCACCTATCTGACAAAGGACAAGAAACAATTAGCTTTATAGTATATGCATCACGACTACAATCGCCTTCGGTGTAGTCAGATTATGAGTGAACATTCCGAAGAACAATGCTTCATTGCAAAAATCATCACATGAAACGTACTCATAGACTAAATCTTACCAACTCCCAAGGAATATCATAATAGAAAGAAAACCAGATTGGAAATGACACTCAAATGACAGTTTGCGAAATGCCATTTAAACGTCATCGTGCCTTTTACACAGAGCAGCTGCAATATCGGGGCAGGCGAGGCAACGCTCGAGTAGTCGAGTAGTGTTGTGGAAATGTCGCAAGCCTCTAATTTGTGGTGAGTGGCTCGTTGCCCAAGACTGGTCGGTTGCTCCAGGAAACGGCTGACAAGGCGACCTTGAATACGCTCATGCAAGCTCCGACCATCCATCTTGTATATAAGTACCTTGTACTATAG
Source organism: Leucoptera coffeella (assembly GCA_030578115.1). Classification (NCBI taxonomy): domain Eukaryota; kingdom Metazoa; phylum Arthropoda; class Insecta; order Lepidoptera; family Lyonetiidae; genus Leucoptera; species Leucoptera coffeella. Next base: position 43,358 of record JAMBLF010000649.1, on the reverse strand, counting down.
TTATGATATGTACGTAGATGCGTATTCATATGGTAGAGAATTGTCTCGTCCAAGCGCATATTATTTATTCTCTATGAAAAACTACGCATTACACTGTTATTGGTAGTGTATTGCAATAGCATAATTTATGCTATTGTAAAACTAGATTTAGCATTTTTAGGATCTTAAAAGAGTCTTGTTTGCCGATACAATGTAACCAGTACAATTTTGCGTAGAAACACCAGTAACTGATTTCGTTACATTAAATTTACTTCCTTAAGTGGAAACGGGGACAACATACTTTATCAGTTCTGTGCGTTTCATTAATGTGTTGTTGACATAAGAAATGAAGCTGTTTTATCATATGTGGCCGCGTTTCGGTACCTACGGCGGAGAAGATATTCTAAGTTCAAGCACCTCAATACTTTATGGGTGATTTGATTACAACTTATATAAAGTAGGGGTCAGACGCTATCAGATTAGTTTAACGAGGATACAGTGAATTCATTGTGTATAAATGTATATTCTAAAATTGATACATTCCAATTTTGCTCGATCCTGGCAAAGTAGTGTCGGTTCATTTACGTACATCCATAAACCTCCTCATAGACGCTCGGCGGTTAAAGTTGCTTTTAACGTCACCCTTTTACAAATTTATGTTAATTATGTTATATAGTTTATTTTAAATTATGTGTTAACAGTGTCATGCAGATCGTTTACAAATGTATAATTTGTCTAACTAACTAAATTCATTCAATTCAATTCAGCCTACCATTAAACAAACCATTGGCTCTTTTTTCCTCAAATTCAACATGATTTAGGAGACACGTGCACATAAGAAACAATGTACCGTACGTCCTCGTCTACCATATGTTGAGGAATAAACACTTTAAGTTAATATTTATAATAAGTAACTGTGAACCAAATTATGTTTCAATTTAATCGTGTACTCAATACCTACGACGATGAAGTCATCTTTTAAATTTCTATGACCGAATTAGTCTGCAACGTATTTTGTTATCGATTAAATTCTTCCAAAATTTACGCAGCAGTGTAAAGTAAATGTAAAATGTTGTCACTGTATTTTAGACTATATGAAGGCGCTTGTAGTCGTAGAGTTTAATTGGTTTTGATTATCAATTATATTTTCTTTAATAGTTGCACTAGTAGAATACTACAATTCATAGTAGTGACTAAAAGTAACTATAACTACGTATGTTGACTCATCCCACAGTGATGCTATTTAGGATTCCAAGATTGACCGACTCTTTAACTGCATTAAATGTAGGAAAAAATGGATCCTAGATATGTATAAAAATAATAAAAAGTGTTCATTCGGCGATATACTGGCAATAGTTTTTCAATTTTTGAATTGTTATATTATTGAGTTTAAGGCTGACAATAGAACAACAAAGTAGTAGTAAACATAACGAATTGTACTTGCATAAAATATTAGTTGAGCATTGAGCTACGACCTTTAGTAGAATGTCTTCGTGGCAAGCAAATGTCAGCTGTGAATCTTGCTCATTCGTGACTGCTCAGAACAGAAGTGGAGTCAAACATGCATGCTCTCGAATGCGTTCAATAAGGCCACTAGTTCACTTCACATAACCGAATTACGTAAGTGAACGTCGAGGGAAAAGTTCACGAAGACGATTGTTTATTTAGCCGAATGGGTAATAGTCTACGTATGTAATCATAATATGTTTCCATTTATTTCTAAGCGTATTTTAAAATTTACGTGACAGTTCCATTTACGAATAACGATAAAAACAAAAGCTAAAAATAATTTAAAATATCTACGGGCGTTCTAAATTTAAAATCGCATATGTCATTGCATGCCGTCTGAAATTTTTGCCAATAAAAACACATGCATGTTGTCCATTCGCATAAAAATACATTCAGTAATTTATGATAATATTTGCGATTCAATAACTTTGAAAGTCAAGGACACCATCGAATGTGGATTGAATAACAAGACGCGCATACAGGATATCCTCAAGAGTCATTCAAATGCCACAAGGACGCGACGAATTGTAAAGGTTATCTCTGACAGGGCGCAGCTTAGGACTACATAAAGCTTATGTGTACACACACGAATCAAACAACTCTGTGGTCGCTTAAAGACGTAAATTATTTAACTAAGAAATGGCAGTAATACACAAAAAATAACATATGAACTAAAAATGGTAGTAATACCCGTAAAATCTCGAATTTCTGCACTCCTAAATTAATGTAGAGTTGATTCTAGAGTATACATATATAAACGGTAAAACTATAATTTAATATCTCTTAGAATATCAAGTGTGATAAGGGAAGGTTGCGGTTTGAAATAAGATAAAGATAAAGATTGAAAAGGGCATGCTTTGAAGGATTCGACTTGTTACGTGGATAAATGATACTATAACTAGATAGACAAAAGGAATATAATATGTGGTTGATGTGGAAGGGTGGTTATTTAGGGGTCATCCCAATAAGACAAATGACAGTCAGATAGACGCCATATTGAAAAAGGGTGACGTTAGAAGTACCTATAATTGCCGAGTGTGTATGAGGTGGTGTGTGAGTGTCAATGAAGCGAAAGTGGTTAGTCAGAATCGGGACAGATGGATATTCGTAATCTCTGCTTACCCCTCTACAGAGAAACGCGTGTGACGTGTATGCATGTATTAAAATATATTACTTACAGCTCATATAATATAAAACTATACTTTGTCCATTACGGTAAACGTAATACATCAATAGGAAGCCCACACACCTTTCCTGTGCATAAAACGAAGAGGATATAATAAGCATAGTGCTCGTAAAATGTGGGTACTTGTCATATTAGCAATCTAATGAGACTCGTCTCTCGGTTATGACTACTGTTAATTGTTATCCTTAATTTACGACGCAGTAGAAACATTCCAGCAAAGAATCTGAAGTTTATGAAATTCCAATTGCAGATTTTCAAAGCATTATTGTATCTAAACTTCCTGAAGGTATTTCTACTCCTAAATGGTTTATCGCCGTAACAGTGAGTGTATGCAGATTACATAACATATGTTAGTACCTAAACATTAAATTCTCACACAAACATGTTATTTTCACATTCTTATTAGTATTTTAAACATCGAAAGCAATTAATCCTGAGTAAAGTCACTGAAACAAAGCAACGAGTGTTACCTTAAAATAACTTTGTGTAGCTCATTGTTCCGGCTATTTAAAGTTAACTGTTGATCCGTATTCGTAAACAGGCACCCCCTGAGAGTCATTCCGAAATGCACTCGAATTGATTGGGAGTATGTCAGAAGTGTAACTCCGAGAACTAGCTTGATTTATGAATAATATTCTATTATTTATATGTATTATATAATTAATGAGTACCATTTAATTATGCCCTGCAAAACTGCTCTAACATTTTAGGTAAAGCAAAATAAATTTCGTATCTAATATCTTACTGTGTAACTAAATGTACCTGATAATAAAACATATAGAATCTATAATTGCATGTAAATAGTGTTATAGCAGAGACTTAAATATTGTGAATCACAAGAGGCACCTTTTAAGGACACATTTTTATTTTAGCTTCTTTATTTCTTTATCTTAAAAATATAAACACATTAGCTTTCACTAATACGCGATGAACCTAAGAAGTGTACCTAATTACCTTTAATCGTTGAGTGTACAAGCTTTATTCGTTTGATTACCTGAATCAGGAACCTAAATAATAGTACAAAAGCTCGTCCAAAACAAAAAGGGAAATACAAAACAAGTCTTCTGCCCTTTGATATCCGTTCATAGACAAAATAAGGGGAGGCGCGTACGTACGAGTATATTGGCGGACCACTAACTAGTAGGGATGCGGGTCATTTTGTTCTAATTCCCCTCTTGAATTGAACCAGTGTAGGGTGGAAACCGTTGGCATTTAACTCTCAATTTGCTTAGCTAATGTGAATCAAAGTCTTGTTTGTTACGTTGTTAAGTTGACCGCTTTGTAAATGCTTGATTGTGGTCTGAAAATGTGGGAATAGCATTGAAATAATATGGAATAGATTTTTATTCGTCAAGGTACACTTCATTATTGACTAGATGTTCTGGAATCACTAAGTATATTTAAGGCCATTAAAAGTTCCGATTTCACCAAATCCGAATTCCTTATATGGTGATAATGACAGAGATACTCGTATACGACATTAAGTTCCCTGTTAGTTTTTGAAACTGACTGTAGATGAGTGTGATGCCAGTTTACTGGTATCACAGATATTAAGCAGAGTGGAAGCTACTCAATATTTTATTTATAGTCCCAGAGAGTACGGGAGTGGCATTGAAACTCACAAAAACGCAGAACACTTGGCGATTAGTCCGAAGGCGCGACGGCTAATCCCTGATTAATTATAATGAGAAACACGGAAACGACACACGAAAGCGAAAAACTAACAAACATAGTAATAGAGATTCGTTAAAAAGTGATTGAATGTTTTTTCAAATTAAATCCACGACGGAAAGTAAAAACTCCTCATTTAACTAACAACGTTCGGGCTCTAACGACCTGTCGTTATTTTGAAACATAATTGCCTCGTTTTACGCGTATGCTGAGAAATCTCAGTTTCTATTCACTCTATTCGCCCGATACATGTTACACAGATCAATCGGAAGTACAAACGGTTCCCACGTTTATTATCAACCCCGTTCTAGTTTCTGTATTAATTTTTGCCTTTACGAAGCCCTTCAAAGGTGAAACCTAAATGGTTCAGTCCAAAAATGCGTCTAAAACAAACGAGATTAAATCTCACATTTCTATGTGAAGCGCGTGTGTGATTTACAAAAATAACAAGTCCTATGCCCGCATGTTTCACCCCATACCAGATTAGGTTTACCCCTGGATCCAAAACCCTCGGAGTTTTCGAGTATCCCAGGAGCACTCGAGGCATATGGCAAAAACTGTTAACGATCGATAAATACGTTGGATCCCATACGATGTGTTAAACGCACTCAGGATTATCGAAACCGCGTGATTATAAGCCGATCGTAATCAGAAACAACAATGGACAGGATTTTAGTATTTTATAAACGCAGCAGGTATGCTATCATAATGCAATTGGTTTCGTCACCAATGACTTTTTTAGACAATGCTGATAATGAAATCGATAATACCGTGTCTGCTGCAACAGGCCAGGGTGATAAATAAATAGGCAATAACTGTTAGGCCATTACTAGCATTTCTGAATACGACTGCAATATAATTTACGAAGCATCCAAAAGGCCATAAACTATCTCGTATAGAATTAATTTTCTGCACTTTGAGATTGTACGTTTATTAATTAATAACGTTTCTTCAAGTGAATAAGTACCCTTATAATTAGTTCAACATCTTGTCAACCGCATATAAATCAGTAAACTTCCATCATGTTTTGTACACTGTTTGGTTCATTTCAATCCTTTGTTATGTTCTGTATCCCAAAGAGAATCGAGTTTATAAGGAACCTTCAGTTTGTAAAAAATAAACCAATTTCGCAGCGCACCATCAAAAAACAAAGCGGTTGGACCGGTCCGTGATTAGTCGACCTACTCCTATGGCCTTTGGAACTCGATACAGCTCCCATGACTCGATTATATCGAACATCGAACAACACTATTGAGCCAATGCTATATTACAGCTATTATGCTGTGCGGAAGCGATTTATAATGCTAGTTACGCGGCGGTATTTTTCTCTTTTTTACGTCATAACTATAAGTGTGAAGTGAGTCGTAAGAAGTTGCATTGTACGTACGGATGATGCTTCACATAAGATTCTGCTACTCATCAAAATTATGGAGTAGAACGGCAATAATAAGAGAAATAACAACAAATACTTTCATGATAATTAACCCTTACGAAAGTTTAATAAAATCCTTGTCTAATTGTTAAATATTAATTCAAAATACAATAAGGGATTAAGGTCGGTATGTATATAAACCTAGTAGTAATTTATCAACCTTAAATTGAATCTCATAGTGAAATGTATAAGTGGATATTATCTTCAATATATTTCATTATTCTTGTATATTAATATTGATTTACTAAAGCTATGAGGATAAGCCTGAAATAAGATTTCACAGTTACGCAATCCTGTACAAAGTGGAAATAATGTTAGCATAAATGAAAATACATAGGCACAGACATTTCCCGAGATGCAGCTCGGCGCACGTTCCATTAATATTAATAAGGGACCGGTTTCTGAACTACACAATGGGAGACGTTTCATTTTTACACCTCAAAAGTTCACCCTTTATATCGGCGACAAATGTGCTCCAAGAGAAGAAGGTGACAAGCGCCATTCATACTTAAAAACATAGGAAAAGGAATTTCGGTCCAATTTGAAGTATTGAAAATTCATGAAAGACCACAGATATGCTCAGTTACGATATAAATGTTCGTATATTTCTGCGCAATGTATAAACAATTAGTTATTACCGTGTTGTTTATAAGGCAGCCAAAGATAAACGTACTTTTATATAGTTTAATATAAAATAATATTTGTGATGTTATAGAACATGTCATTGAATAAAATTTTCACATAATTAAATCTCCTAAACTAGCTAATTCGAGGTTCTTCCGACAAACGTAGTCTAAAGTCGCTTACGCCATTTCGCTGTTCAACACTCCACAACATGATACACCGAACCTAATTGTTGCTTGCATTATGCATGTAAATTATCGAGTATGTGGGACACAAGTATGACACGCGACCCGCATCTCGACAGTGTGAAGGGGACCTTATGCCGCGCCCCAAACAAAATAAAATAATAAATTCGCGAGCGAAATGTTTTGTTGCGTGACCAAAGATCTCGTAAAGTTATGATGGATGACAGATGGACTTTGATGAGCTGCGATAATATTGAGGGCATGCAACCACAACATGTATTACGGCTAATGATATATGTATTGTATATGTTATACAGTTTTTAAATGAGCAATTTATGCATACAAAAGAAATTGTTTCATCATAAGGTTATAAGAACTATTCACAAATGTGTAAATGTCAGAAATTGATCAAATGTAATTTTATTTAAAGGGTAGCTCATAGAAATAAACAAAGTTAATTAATTTAACTAAATGAACATATGAAACAGACCACTTAATAATGTCTCGTGCTAATCCGGGACGTTATAAAAATCGTTATTAACTGCCTTTCGACCCAACGGCATATCTAAGAAAAAGCAGAGAGAAATAGAATTTATTGACAAATGAGCGGTACGAATTTTTTAACAATATTCTATATCATTGCCATGTCCATATCAGAAGACCGAGGAGTCTCTAAAAGTCTGTCCGCCCCGAACGGAAAAAGGTCTTGAATATACTGTTTAAGTAAAAATACATTTATCTATGGAAAAAGCCGTGACGTGTGTGTGTATCATAACGCCTAGTAACAGTTTCTCTCGTGTTGTGTAATCACTAATTATTCAGTTATGCTGCGAATGTGCAATCGCTATTTCCTATTTTGCACTAAAATAGATATGCATTATAGGGGTACTATACTTTAAGCCAGACATCACTAACATTGTCTATGTTGTGTAAAAATTATTTACAATTTGCTCGGCATATAGAATTCACATATTAAGATGTTACTTAAGGGCCAAAAGAATTAATAAAGTTACTATTTGGTATTAAGTTGGCAACGCCACAATTGAGTGCACCTTATGAGTACCACAAATAATAAAGAGTATTTTAAATTAAACCCTTTAGGTTTTTTGTAGAGTTCCTTTACTATAATAAGAGATAGGGTAGGTACACTAGATGTGGCTTGTAGAGTGGGAATTATGTATAGAGAATATTAAATTAACTTAAGACAGCTCAATAAAAAAAACACCCTTATAAATATACATACAACTACAAACTTAGGTGCGTGAAGAACAGAAGAGGATTAAGAAAACTAACTAGTATGAGTGAAGCAAGAGAAATTTGTGTTGATCTTTTCAGGTGGTGACCGATTGTCTCTGCCTATCCCGCTGGGGACGTAAAGGCGTGAATATATGTATGTATATATACTTAGGTGCACAATTATCCATCCATAACTCTGTGCCTACGTGCCGAGTACGTCAACCCGTATGCTTGCAAATTGGATGCGGTTTTCCCTTGCGACAGAATAGTGGGTTTTAAAAATTGCCAATAAAACTAACTATATATAGCCATTTAACTGCCAAGACCAAAAAGGAATGAGGATAACATTGATGAGCGGTATTGGCTAATGGTTTCGATATATTCGTGTTAATATAGAATTATAATGCAATACTAAGCCAAAAATTTGGCATAGATACATGTGTGGTGACATAGATATAAATATAAGTAAATATAGATATAAATTAACCACAAAACTTGATAATATTACCTACTCTTGTTCAATAGGTTAAGCCTACTACTATCATATACCTATTCATGGTGGTCAAAAGTAGCTAAAGTTCTTCATTATCTGTTCTTGATTTAAGTTTCTGGTTACTTCGAAAGGGTTGAATGTCATGAAAAATGTGTTTGTATTTTAGAATATCCTGTAACTTACGTAGTTCATTATTCTCCTCATACTTATTAACATTCGGAAGCATCTAGAAGTCAAAACATTTTAAACAAAGAAAAGTAGTCCTTTGGCTGTTACCTAGAAAATTTCGTTTCCGTGTTAAGTAAAACAGAATTGAATGTGTTTGTTTATTATTTTGAATATATAGAATGTGTTTAGTTATTCCTCTTCTTAACAAACTAATATAACAATGTACATACATACATACACATCACGCCTGATTCCCTGTAGAGGGTAAGGCAGAGATCACGGATATAACAATATAACAAACTAATATAACAATGTATATTATATATATATATATATATACTATACGTAGGAACATTACATAATATATAATTTATTAAGCTCGTAGGCTTATTTAATGTTTATACATTTTATGCTCAGGCCTGTATGTTAGATTATATTTTGCAAAGTCAAAGTGCGAGTAAAGCTGAGTTTATAATAGGTATTCTATTTATATAGGTAGGTACGCCGGGTACATTGTTGCCAATTTCCAATGAGCGTTCATTAACATTCAAAATTTCATTGTTCACAAACAAAAAGATTATAATTTGGAGGATTTGGCGAAAATAATGTGAATAAACTCTCTTTAACGTAGGTATAGCTATCGGTCATCGAACTTATTACCTTTCCTTACATTGTGTTATCGAAATTATTAATTCAGTACATATCTGTCTATTTTGGAAAATATATTGTCCTTATCAATAACTGCTATCATGAGTGCAAGTCAATAAATCTTTGAATTGCAATAAACAATATGACGTATGTATATACAAAAAAATGTTTAAACGTTATCGTTAAGATTACATCTAAAGTCACATCGGAGTATTGAAACGGTCATTAATTTATTTATAAATTAAAACGTTGAAACTTACGTATTTTTATAATTAAATTAATTTATTTTCTCTCTACTACCTAATAAGTCTTAAATTTTTATAACCACCAAAAACTGGCGTAATCTTTATACAATCTGGGTATATACTCGCTCGTCTCTATACCAACTGGATACAGAGTCGTAATGCTCATGTTTGTAAATAGGTATATAAATGATTGTCACATAAACAAGTTATGTATCTCCTTGAGGAGTCGTAGTCGCCCCAGAATATCGATGAAATATTTATAGCCAAGTTGTAAATAGGGATTGTGGAACTCTCCATTTATTCAACATATTAGTATAATTTTATTATTTAGTCATACACAAACATCTTTCAACATCGTTCGTTCTAAACAATCTTCAGGTTCGGAATAAATTTCGAAACGTTTGACTGATATTTTCCAGTCAACTACTACGTAAAACAGGCGAGTAGCCAAATAGTACTTATACCATTTTTACTACTAAAGGAATATATGTGGGTGAAGTAGAAGGGCGGATTCGTAGTAGAAGACATAATATATTATGATAGTCAGATAAACGCCATATTAAGAAAGGGTGATGTTAAAAGTAGCTATAACCGCCGAGTGTGTATGAAGAGATATACGTATGAGTTTCAATGAAGCGAAAGTGGTTAATTAGGATCGGGACAGATAGGGATCTGCCTACCTAACAAGGAATAGGGCGTGTGTATATATGTTTTAGTACTATAATATTTTCAAATACTTTTTAACGTAGAAGCTCATAAATGTGGTACAAACATACGCGTCTTGTCTTGTGTCCACTGTAGGAAAATCCCCAAGATTCAAATGAAAATTGGTGCGGCCAAGGTAAATAGTAAATCGGTGCACTTTCTCTTTCGCCTCCCAATTTGTAAATCGCACGTTCGTTGCCAATTACCAGTTGGAGGCAGTGTGATCGTGCCAAACAAGTTGGGCTTTTGTTTACTATATACATATTTATTTGTAAAAAAAATCCATATCCATCCATAGTGAAATCAATTTGCTTACTACAGCTTATCGCGTAATTATAAAAACTTTTTTTTCTATATTTGTTTGTTCATTTTTTCATCACATATGTTCCCTCTAATGTAAAGCTTTTCTTTTTTGGCCTCAAATTGGCATCTAAAAGAAGAGTCTTAAAACATCGCCTTTTAGCCTATAGCCCAATTCCATTTGCCCCAAGTCCCTCTGTAGTCGTCTCCTACGACATGCTGTGATGAACGGCAACAATATAAAAATCTACATTAATAATATTGTGTATTTACGCATATATTTGTGTACGTTGCATTGCCCCAACAATCCCGGCAAGCATTGTACCAGATGTAGGTATATTAGCCAGCCATAATGCATGTTCGCGGTGCAACGACATCGTCGTCAATATTTGCCAACAAATATTACCATGAGAGAACGAACTCACGCGAACTCACAGATTTTTGCCCCGCTGTTTTCATTTGATTTACGCGTGACGTAGATTAATAATAAGGGTAGTTTATTAACCTATTTACGGATATAATGAAATAATAATAAGTTATCTAAATAGTCATAAAAGGTAACGGAAAGCAGTTATTGCGTAAAATGAATTATTAAAATTTATGTTAAAAGGAATAATAGTTGACTTTCCAATCACAAATACATAGTCAGTAAAGATATCATATTGACGACAATTTATTGGTAAGTACGTTTTATTGAAACATTCCTATTGAAAATTGAAATATAAACTGCGTATCTCTAATAAACTTTTAGTTCAACCATTGAATACGATTGTTACCTAAAACTATTATGATGACCAATCTTTATTTACTCAAGTGTAAGGAAAATTTTTCCGAAATATAAAGAAATTCCATGAACCATTATAAGTATGTACAAACATAACTGGATACAAAATAGTCTATGAGTATGACCATTTATTTTTCGAAATAATATGCGCATAGATATTACATTTGATAAATCATAAACAGGTGCAATGTCTCACAAATATTTAATTGCTTTCGCCTTTATAGGTACTGGTGCTAATAAAGAACGTCGCAGGTCTGTTTTAATCTTTTTGGTCATCGTAACAATTTAAAGTTTTGTTTTTTTAACACTTTAGAGAGGGGTAGGGAACGTACCTACTCACAAAAGTTTAAATCTACAAAGTCTTAGTTTATGTGAATTTGATGAAAAAGAAAAAAAACAAAGAAACAAATGCCCATAAACAAAACCTTGAAGGAAAAAACCCTTCGTTTTAAGTATTATTATTAAAATAATTTTATCGCCACAATATATTGCATAAATCAGACTTGCTAATGAAGTTTTTATCGGACTGGTGTCAAATAATCATATCATGCGTAATTAAAATCCGAGCAGGCAGCCACAAAATGAAGGTTGCTTCACATTAAAACTTTTTGCTCAATGGTCGTGACCAATGAGTTTTGTAACGAGTTCTGAACACATGTGAACCTTTGTGGTGGAAAACTTCATGATGAAAAAGTATTTTGGAGTCATTTTTTTTTAATTCTCTGTTATTAAGAGACGAATGGTTTCCTTTATTATTCACAGATATATGTAAGAAAATTAATACTTTCCAATTTAGCTACAGAGTCAAAAATCGATCGACGTTTCTATTCACACATTAAGTATAAGTTTCTATATCTGCATAGTATATAGAAATTTTATTTTAGGAAACGGAATCATTTGCTTCTTATAATATATTTTACATTCATGCTTATTTTAGAACACTATAAAATAATATTTCATTGACATTATAACAGGTCGGTTCTTACTGTAAACAACCTCCGGAAATGCTTGGGGATGAGTAAGACTAATCGAAGCGCCGTTATTACATGTCGAAGACCTGCATTTCCACGAATACATCGTTAGTTTTCAAAACAAATATATTCTTAAGAGTTTACACGAGTGTCTTGTAAAAGGCCGTCAAACTTACGTTGCAAAAGGTGATTGATAGTCTGCCGTTTAACTGAAAGTACGAAAATAATATATAAAAATAGACTTAATAAAAATAATAGTAGTAGTCGTATATATACAGGTTATTAGCTTAAAATTTGCGCATTGACTAATTGATTAATTTGACGGTCCATATTTTTTTTTCATTTTTTTTGTTGTCGGATTCACTTTTTATATAGCTCTAAGCACGACCAAGATAAGTTTAGTTTTTATCTAACAAAAGATTTGTGCCGCGTTTACACCTTGTTGAATACATGTGTTAAGCGACAAACAGTGTTTTTATGACTTATGTTATGATATAAAGAAAAGTTCTAAATTCAGTACCCTACCGTAACCCAGTATGGTCGTAAAAAAATGCCGTATCAGTTACTATTATCTTCTTTATCCATTATTTTATTAAATAGTTATACATGACTTTATTACTAGCCTAGTTTTAAATAGGTTCCTTTTACCGGTCGCCTTTTCCATTTTACATTACAATAAAATAACAACGACCTGCTAGTAATTCTTGAAATAAATTTTTATCATATTTTAAATTTGCATAATAGATAAATTTGGTGTTACTTAACCATAATATGAACTATCGTAAAAACCGACTCGCTCGTGCAAACGCGCCTCGAATCCAAAACCAAGTTACTAGGCAGGGCAACTCAAGGTTACTAAACACGGATACGGCGAGCAACTAAACTTAATAATCACTTGATGTGTTATCTACCCACGTTGAATTTATATACCCATGTGCCTGCGTGCATGATAAGTAGGCAATCGGGCGCCTATAATGTTTATTTTTGGCCGAGGATAAAGAACGATTTACGTCGAGTTTTGGCTTCAACGTTGAATATTTTCCCTAAGTTTCACTTATTGCGTTCATATTTATGTATGTACTTGGGTCTATCGATTTAATATCAGTATGATATCACGTTGATTCTATAATAACGCAAATCAATTTCTTTTTTATACATTTTATGGAACCATAAATTAAAACATAATTACATTTGTGTCTTATAGTGTTTTGATCACCTATAAATTAATGGATACACGACTATTATCCGAACGTTCATAAAGAAGAGAGCACCTGAAATTACGAGACGTGCCTTAAATCTTAGAGTCATAATGACTCTTTAAAACTTTTAGTACTGTAGTTGAGGAATGGATGACTAATTGATAAACAGGGTGGATGCCAATGCTTATTCTTTTTCAAGTTATCTTGTTGAATAGTACCCGAAGACATTATAGAGGACTTAAGAATTTCAGGACTTTTTAATCTATCAATTTTCTCAATTGTTCTTCCATCAATTATCAACTTTGTTTATGTGTTTAATATTAGTTAAATTTCGTTCCTAATTCCAACATATAAAAGAAGAGAATGCTAAAATTACGACAATATTTAATAATTATGTATTTGGTTTCGTAATATTTTTATTCAATATATAATTAGTAAAGTAGTAAGTAGACTTCAAACACGTTGACATGAGTTTCAAGGCAATACCTGATTGGCGGAAGTGCTATACTAATTGATTCATATGTTTTTATGACTAATAGTACAGACCTAGTTAAGAGCTTCCCTTTTTAGTTTCTTACATAACTTCTGTTTTTAGAATGTATACGAAGTGATTCAACAGTTAACATAATTGTTACTTCACACGCCAAGTTTAAATGTATATGAGTGAGTTCCATTAAATAAGGAATATAAGTAATGGGTTTGTATTTATGTACAACACATTGATGTACTTAGAGATCTTTTGATGGGCATATTATTATATGTAAGGACAATCAAAAGTTTTCATTCATAACATATAGTACCAAATCTACTTAAACCAAAACGCAGAAGCTTAAAAATAACGAATCGTCGTGAAATTATCAAAGCAAACATTATCGTTACTGTACATAACATTATCAAGCAACCTACTAACGCGTGTTTCACTCTCAAGATCCCTCGTTCCACTTACAGATAAGAGCAACTCGTGAGTTGTAACTCACTGCTAGAGATGGCCCAGTAAGAGGCGATGTCGATGAATTCACATTCAGAAATAATCTATCAAAATAAAAAAGTTATTTTACTACTCTTACTTCAGGTCATTTTGTAATACAAACTGTTATTAAAGTGTAAATTTTTATTAAATGTATAAACAACGTATGCTATACGTTTTTACGTGATGATGTTGATAATCTTTTGAAAAATCGAAGCAGCCCTTACTGCCATATACAAATGTATTGACTTCCACAGTTGAAATATATTATTCTATAAAATTAACTGAAATGGCTAATTGTTAAACAAGATTTACAATTCTATAAGTATTTATTTGATTAAAATTCTATGAGGATTTCTCTATGTTGATTATTTATCTTTAAACGTAGTGGAATATCATATAACTGACCTTTTCATCTTCCTCTTACGTTATTAAACGATAAACGGATATCTAAAACCTTATATCGATGTTTAAAATCATCGACACGGTATACCACAGCCCTATGAACTGCACTCTACTTTTCTTCCTCATAGATACTAGTGTGTGTGGCCGTATTGTTAATATTATCTAATAGTGAAAGTGTAAGTGTGTGCGGCGTGACGTAACGGAGGCTTCACGATTCACTCTCACTACTTGGCCAGCTTTGAGGCTAGGTAGCTGCCAACTTATTCCGAACTTAGTAAAAGATATTAGGAGACGGAAGTTTTAAGTTTTTTGGTAGCTGCTAACATAATTTTGAACTTTACAGATAGCAAGAGACATGTTGCAAAACTAGAGATAGAAGTAATATTATGATAGTAAATTGAAGATTACATGACTATTATATCTATAGATACTTTACGAATTGACATTAAAATAAATATCAATCAAATACTCGAAATATTAATTATAAAACATGATTATCACAATATCATATGAGTGATACTTCCGTGATGATTATTAATGACTATAAAAATAGAAATATAGTATTAGATCATTTTTTATATTCATAGAATATTTATTGTGTTCGTCTTCCGTGACAAAAATATCCAAAGAGGTAAATACTTAGAATTAGGAAGAGCTATATGTCAGTCAAACCAAGTTTTATATCAGGAAGTCATTAATATTTACCTATCTTGTTAGTTATGTTGACTAAAGAAACTGCTAATATATTTTAATATATCTGATTGTTTTTTTATAATGGGACAAATTAAACACAATTTTAATTATTTCTCAATAAGGTTAACTGATTTACCATAACCTATAAATAAATCAAAATCGTTTACATCAAATACCATAAAAAACTATTACCTAAAACTGATCATTCTATAGATCATTCATTATTCATGAAGCGATTAAGAATCAAGAATCATATGTTATATTAAATGTAGATCGTGTTGAAACGAAGATAAAATTAAGGTCAAATTAATTTACTACTTTTCGGTTACCGTTTGATGGTGTAAATGCCAAAGTTAATGACATTTCTTATTCTATCAAGTACTTGTAAGAAATATGGTGGGAATTGTCTATCAAGATGATGCAAGATTTATAATAGCGTGTAACTAATGTTTTTATATATATCCAAAACTATATGAAAATAATGTATAGTTGAGATTATTTAATTGTGCATATCACATGGTTTCTTAAAGTATA
The DNA here is from genome assembly GCA_030578115.1 of Leucoptera coffeella. Classification (NCBI taxonomy): domain Eukaryota; kingdom Metazoa; phylum Arthropoda; class Insecta; order Lepidoptera; family Lyonetiidae; genus Leucoptera; species Leucoptera coffeella. Next base: position 27,424 of record JAMBLF010000649.1, on the reverse strand, counting down.
TTGTATGGTCTTACTTATTACGTTCCAACATTCAAATACATTTAGATCCCTTAATTCGTTTTGGAGTGTACAAAAACCTTCGAAAGGGATCTATCACCTCTGTCATTTTTAACATAAATATATGGGTTGTGATAGCTCATCAGAAATATGTGGGACGTGATGGCATTAATATAGTTATTTTACCTTCCTCTGTTACTTACTATTTAATCATTGTATATAAACTTATTAAGGTAGGTATAGTATATTCATAACAGACGCTATTTATCATAATGTACTTTAAGAGTTATATTTACTATTTACCTCTATACCTGAAATGATAAGAACACTATCTAACGTCTCGCTCAGGTCAAATATCATAAGTTGCAGTGTGTACCAAGCCGAAAAGCATCTCACAGTTCAAACAAAAGATATCAACGCACACAGGTAAGTATGTATTAAAGAAATACGTAAATTGCGGCCTTTTGAATATAAGAATTATATAAAAATATCGATACGATATTGAAAATTAAGCTAAAGAGAAATATTGCATTTTAAATCACTTTTACTATGCTATGATTCAAGATAGTAAAGTGAAAACATCCTTCTAACTAAAGTGATAAGCATCGAGGCTCATATAAGTCTGTTCGCAGCCTTTAAACCCTTATTTGGGTAAAATTGTCTGGGTGAAGGAACCACGATTTCTCTAAAAGAGATCAGCAATTTAATCACTCACGTTTTGCTCCGAGTCAAACCACCCTATTCTGTTCAAAAAGTGGACGAGAGATGGAAAGTTATATTGAAGTGATATTGATTGATATTTAAATGATATTTGAGACTTAAAGACTTGATAATTATTATTCAATAACAATAATGAGAAGGTAAATTATGTACAAATTGACATGTAAATTTTTAGAAGTAATTTTAGAATATCAGCTACTGCATAACCACCTTAGCTTCAAGATATAACCCGAATGTAATTGATAGGACTATATGAAATTATATTTTGTTTATAGTTCTTTCTATGCGTTTATAATATATAGTGTAAAGCACAATTGGTTTCACCGCATACCGTATCTAGTAAGTTTGTATCTACGCAACAACTCCATACAAACGTTGAGCAAAATGATTACTCAGCCCGGAAAAGATTGTATGATTGCCCATACCCCCACTGCTATGATCATTCGCTAGAGAGAGCTGTTTTGCGTTGTAGTAGGTTCTGGTTTCAAAACGAATTTCAAAAGAAACTTAGTTTACTTGTATTATGAATATCTTCTGGATCAGCTACCGATATTTGTTACCAGAATAAGGCCACCATTCTATTTAAGGTGATTTTTTCGTAAATGACTCGCAAGAAAAGAGGCAATGAAGCAAAGGAGTTTTTGAACGGCCATGCATGGATGGGCATTTGAAGCCAAGGCAGAAGCAAACTTAAATCCGAGGCAGTAAGATCAACAATCATTGTGGAGCACAATTAAGCATGATTCCATGTGTAGATATGTTTTAAATGACCCTCGAAAAGGAGTCCTTGAGGTAATAATAAGACAGAGTTGCTCACATTAGAGTTTGACCAAGTTTCCATTGTGAAGATTAGCCACGGTTTGCGTTCACTTACGCGTTTTTTCGTGTTGGGCAATGTAAGAAAAATGTACGCTCAACTCAAATAGAATATGAGTAATCAGTCCATCTACGGCTTGTAGTATTTTTTGTTTAAAGTCAAATTAAATACTAATTATGTTTCGTTATGTAGTGTTTCAATTATATCTAGCATATAAATTTAAGTTTGACAGCAGTATATGTGACACAATGCAGAATTACGGTTTACACGCGTAGAAATATTGCAAAACCGAATACGACGTCTAACATTGACTGCATAGTCAATTTGATGCAAATGTATTAACATCCGAAACATCAAAAAGAACTTAACCCAATTCAGAAACCACTTTTAAGGTGAAGCTTGTAATCCAGCACATTAACTGCCATAAATTAATTGGCTTAAAACCGATGACCCTATCAGCATAGATCGGCAGTTAACATTGTCACCAATGCATAAAATAAAAGCGATTGTAGGGAGTTACGCAACGTTGCAGCGGTTACGCAACGTTGTTTTCGTGGGTCGCTTAAGTGTGTCGCGGGTATTTCGGTCAGCTGATGGCCCACTGCACTGGAGGCTTGCCTGACTGCTTGTGACATAACGCCAGCTTCCGCCACCATTCGCTGGCAACGGTGAAAGGCGCGGCCCCAACGATGGCGAACGCAATTCTACCGCGCTCGAGCTACGGTCCATTTGCCAGTTCCCGCCGATCTTAGGCTTCTGTTGTTATCTAATGCAACTCTTGCTATAGGTTAGATTCTCATTATTGTACTCGACTCTGACATGAGAGTTGTGACCATTATAAATGCGGAATTTGGTGGTTTATAATTTAGAATCAAGAAACACTACGTCTACTAAGTCTGTGTAGGAAATACAAACTCAACTTGATTGTCGTTAAAATACAAAATAAAAAACAGCATTCTTTACTCTAACTTGATCGACTAACTTGTTAAACTGATAGAGTAATTGAGGTACTACGTTTTCCTTATTGTCCAGACTTAATTAATTAGCGCATGTCAGCGAGTATTTACACGTGACATTTTCTCATAACCACGATGGAAGGTAAAGAAATAGTTGTTTTTACAGTTACACATCTACAAAATTTTGAAATTTAAATAAAAAAATGTAAAGTAAACAATAATTTTATCAAACATAGAAACTGAATAAAGCCTTCCGTGGTTCATATCCAGTGCTCCTGAAATTCATAACATACAGAGGGATTTCTATGATATGAAGACAGCATCTTTAAGTTATATTTGATTAAGTCTCATACACTTCAATACAACGAGTATACTAAGAAAGTTATTGTCTATAACAAATGATACTTCCTAAACTCAATCACGCCATAGCCTCATCTAAAGTAAACGACACAGCTGTATGCAGTTAAACTTTTTGTTCTACTAACTTTTTGCCTCTCATTGTGTCAAAATACAATACTAATTTCGGCCCCAAGTTGGCTAGTTTCTCATTGCATAAGAACAACCTTTGTTCAACGTTAACACAAGACAATTTCTTTCCTGACTCTTTTTGTGTCGTACACTTTATGCTTTATTGTGTTTTCGCCTTTGAAAGTGTATATTGGCCATAAACTTCTTTTTACATAAAAGGCGAGTACGAGGGAATAAAATTTTACACGCCTGTAGTATAAGTGGAGGTGTAAAATGAAGTCCTTTTCCATTCGGCTATAGTATATAGTTATGAACGCTAAATAATAATCGTTCAGCGCTTTTCGCTGTTGGTATCTAAAAACTTTGTTAAGTCATTAAATATTTTTATGAGTATAGTTTTGATAATTATTTCTTTGTACAATTCGTTTATTACAGTAGGTAAAACTTTTAAAATGTTGCACTGTAAGTTGACTTACTTACTTACCAAGGGCTAGTTCAATTGGTGTAACAGTGTCCTAAATTATTATTATTATTACCCACAAAGGCAAAAGTTTACAATAATAAAATAAATGGGAAGACAGACAATTCATTTTAAGCAATCAATACGATGGTCTCCCGTCTTTTGTAAGAACCAATAAAGAAAATGACGCGTGGCTAAAGCGAGAAATACAGTGAACAATTGTAAAATCAGGAACATGTTGTTCCTGAAAACTTAACCTGAGGATTCTGTATGGATGCATTGTTAAAAATGACATTTCCTGTATGAAGCTATTGAACCTTTATTAAAGATATTTTTCACTCAAAAGGTCATTTTGTCCCTTCCTGGTCCATAATTTAACTAAACTGAATAAGTGAGTTAATAAGCTGCTAGAACTACTATTTGATTATCTTAAAAGTGTATATAATTCTATACATTTATATATATCTTAATCAAATAAATAATGACGTTATTACGTGTGAGTATGTGTGTATATTGTATTCTATTATTTCAACGTACATTATATATTTATTTAAGTAAATGATTTATTTTTATCCAGTCTAAAGTTAAGTAAGGTTCCTTAGTATGAATAACAATATCAATTTGATGCAAATCTTCGGTCAATTGACGTTTAACTGTTAGGCTGAGGCTACAGTAGGGAGCGATTTGCGATGCGACTGGAAGAGCGAAACGAGAAAAACATGGTATGGCTACATTACAAGCGAAATTCCGCTTATATTCAATTCAATTTCGCTTATATGTTGATGTAGCCGATGCCGTTATTTCAGTACTGTTGTTCCTATCGCATAAAGAAATCAAAGATCGGTAGTAATATTTGATGTACGGTGTAGCCATATACGTGAGCATTCATTTACTTGTTTTAATCGCTCATGTGTCGCAGGTCGCGTCGCGGTCTAATGTAGCCTCAGCCTTAAGGTGCCCTGCCTTTGTACCAAAGCTATTAACTGCACACGCTGTGACGATACCTCAACAGGACAATATGACCCCTTGTAATGTATCCAAGCTGGGACATCATTTTATGGCCATCTTTACACTAACTGGAAACCATTTGTCATTCATAGGTGGTTTGTCTAAACTTCCTTTATACTGCTGCTATAGATGTGTTTTTGTGGTGATGGAAAACATCGTGAAGAAAGCCGTTTATTCTTCGAGATTACGACATGGAGCGCTATCTAAATTATATTATTTTTTAGATGCTACTAAATGACACTCCTATACTATACACTTAATACGCTACTAAACACATGATATATAATTTTAATTTAGTCTCTATCAGTTTTTTTTCTGTTAAACGTCTACAAAATACTATCTCCATGTAAACACGAAGACTTTTCATAGAAATATCTAATAATAAATAATCTTTATAAAAATGTATATATGGCTTTGTATTTTATAATTTCTGAGCTAAGGAGTACAACAAACGATTAGGAAGATAAAAACCTTTTAAACTAGATTGAAGTGAGCAAATAGTTTCATACCACGGCCTAATCTTTCCTGACATATCTACCTAGGCCTAAATAAATAATATCACATTATTTTATTAGTATAAAGTAAACATAAAAGCGTGAGGCTAGAGTGTAGCTTATAACAAATTTGAAATTTGAGTATTTTCCATGTAATGGTACATTTCATTTCGGCTATAGACCCTTGACAAAGTTGAATTGTTATTTGCAATAATTGTTAAAATAAGATTCGATTCTATAAGAGATGTCTGTACTCTAGATGGTAGTATTGTGCATGAGTGCCGCCAAGTAAAGTATGCTTTTTGTGAACGATAATAAAAGGGAAATTTTTAAACATAGTGGAGTCAACATTGTAAAGTATGAAATAATAAAATTCAACCCACCTTTTCGCATCTGTGTAAAACTATATGACTGCGTGGATTTTCTGTTAGCGTGACCATGGCGATATCTAAATATAATCATGTATTAGAGGTATATCACTTTAGGTAGTGCCAACTTGTAACTAGCTTGTGTATTATACTTTTAGCTTAGGCCTTTCAACATTATATTTACTATGTACCTCTATGACTATAGTATTTCTTAAATACACATTACAGACAGTTTCAATAGAACTTTAAACTTAAACAAGCCATCATCATGTTCAAGCCTAATAGGCAGAGTCTAGTTGTTTGGTATATAACTCCAAAAACCTCAATAGTCATTGCATTGTTTGCCAAGAACTCAGGCGATATTCGCATAGTCGTGTGAAGAGCAAGAGCGGAAGACTTATTTTATATTTGGGCCCGATATTTACATTGTAAACATCTCTATCTAAATAAATAGAGGCGAAGCCAATATTTATTGAAAAGGTCCCTTGGGCGAACAGATATGCCACAGATAAGACCCCGCCTATCTGAGACCGATTTTTGAAATGTCAACAATAATTCATTCCTTATCGAACTTAAACGACGCGATATTAATATTTTTAACGATAGAGAAGCCACGGGCGAGTTAGAAACTAACTATAGAATTATCGATTTTTTTCTGTAATTCAAGGTTAGTAAATGGATTTCTAATGATACCACTGTTAGTCATAGTCGCTTACATTCAGTAAAGTATGCCTGAATAGTAACCTTTTATATGGTTCTCAGTATATGTACGTCAAACATGTATATTTCTAAATATTAAGAACAACATGACAAACAAATATCCTAGATATAAATAAACACAGTTCACATTACTAGCATGAGTGCTTGCTAATTAGCAGTACCTATCTTGTAATTGTAGTAATTCAGAGAATGACTGCGACTGTTTCTGAATCAGTGATGTGCTCTTAAACGTTTCAGTATAAATAGAACTAATAATGATAAATAAAGAATACTGCTTCCTATCAAACGATCGCTATCGAGAATTTAGGGATCAGGGTCAAGCAGAAGTAATTTTGGAAAAAAACTTGCTTCTGTCACCAATAAAATGTATGATAACAAAAGTAGCGCGCCTATGGACTCAGCGACTCTGTTACAATGATATCTCATGTACCTACGACAATCCTAAATTATATTTACATTAGTGAATGACAATTAGCTTATCTTATCCTACAGGTGTAATTAGTGTACTGAATGGAAGAGCCAATTAAACTATTCGGTACTGGCATTTGAATTTCATTCCTAGACCAATAATATAAAAAAATAACTGGAATAATATAGAGCATACTTATACACTAGGAAAGTTGAATTATTCCTGGAAATGAATTTCTAAGCCATTTAGCAGCTTGAGTGGAACTATTAGGACTGTACAGATATTTCTTCCGAGAATACCTTTCAAACAGTGTGTCGTCTTGGAAACGCAGCGTAAATAAACTATATTTATCTGCACAGCTAGTTTTAATATACTGTTTGGAACAATCTATGAAGCTGTATATCAAACGAGTGTTCGAAATAGCGGAAAAGTCACAGCAGCTACGATAAGAGCTATTATTTATATGTGTCAACCGATAACAGCTGACTATTAACGGGCAATAACAGAGTTGGAAACGACATCAAAACAATCATCGAAAATGTATGTAGATAACAGTCACAATTTTTGTTACATGACCGAGTTATGTGCTTAGATAAGAGCAAACGACCCAGGCCCACCAAAGCGGGACATATTAGTGATGACGTCAAACATGTTCTTTATCATTCTTCTAGCAATTGCTTCCATTTTATTAATTTCATGTATCTATCTATTTATTTAGCGAATCGTTGCAAACTAAGACCTTTGTTAATCGTTATTTAATTATAATGGAGTCCGTAGTATTATAGCAATTAATAGTGAGGAATATTTTAGTATCAAATTAACTAAATTACAGGTTACCAATTTAATAACAGTAAATACGGTAATAAAAAAATGAATTTTACGATCGAAGCAAACATAGGTAAGTTGAAGCGCGGCCATATTTCTCAAAACTTCCCTTCTAAATCACGGCAGTTAGCAGAACTCATCTAAAGGCCATTCTAGCTTTTTATTGTCCGTGATTTATGTGACATTTGATACAGGCAGCTTCTTCTCGCGAACTTATAAAAACGGCCGCTCGAAAGCTTTGTTTCAAACTGGGTCGTTGTTGCCAAACGAGAACTTTTTGGTCTTTTTCGCGTTACATAACTTGGAGAATGTTAAAGCATTGCGGTCAGAAGATTCGCTTGATATCACAAGCCAATGAGTCGCTCTATACAGTCGCCTCGTAAAATACTAGTCAGGACAAACATTACGGAGGTTTTACGTAAATCTGTTTTGATCATAATGTAGTGGTATGTTTTGAGGTAGATCAAATGTAACTATCACGGCTACAATTTAAAAACTTTCTACTGTCCTTAGCTACTTATGATTTGCAGATTCATGCAAAATATTACATACTCTACCAACATATATTTTTTGCACAATACGTTACTTTTTAACATTTACAAAAGTTCTTTCTTCGCGCTACGATTGATATTATAATGTGATGATATTAGGATATAATATTGATACGAGATAATTTAGCTGTCTCTCTCAACAGATACTGTCATAAAAGCAAAGAAAATTTACAGAGTTATAAAAACCTTTCCGAAGTTATTGTTCTGTTAAGACCCCTCTGCATTCATTGCCTGGAATCTATAGTCAATATTTAAATGGCGAACGACTCTTTCCGCGGGCAGTCTATTTCATTCGTAGGCCATAAATATAAACAGCCGACTAATTTAAACTTTTTACTCGTTTCAGTCACGAGAGTAAACAAACGTGCTCGATCGAAGTTTTCAATCAAGTCGGTTATTAGAATGTTCCGATAAATAGCGCGCATGTACATTTCCACAATGGCGCATTCGCCAGAACAAATGAATATAAACAATTCAATCAAATCGTGAAAATTTGATATAGGTACTTCGGACCAAGGTTTCTGCAGAACAAATCACGATACAGACTCGCTCACGTTACCTAATTGTAATTTAATCTGTGTTTGGTCGTGAGCAGTTAATGCTAGAGTTGGTTTATGAGAGTATCTTAAATTTAAGTAAACGCGCATTAACTTCAAGTTCTGTGCAATTTGCCAGAGATCACTTAGACGTATTTTCTAACATTAAATGAATGACGGCAGATAAATTAATAAACCCAACAATTACCGTCAATGAATAGTGCCTTGCTATTATGAATCAGGGATATTAACTTGAAGAGTTTAGTATTGTTATCGCGATTGTCATATCATGATTGTGTAAAGCTCATTCGATTTCACTTACCCCCAGTCGCGTCCTACGACATGCTGAAGAACAGCAGCTAGTTATCATTCTACAAGTACTTACGTCCAAAACAACAGTTTTCTAATCGTTATTGTCTAATAAATTATGTTGGTTGCACATGATATGCCCATTAAGGGATTTTATCATCTTCCTATTAAATATGTTCTTGTAATGAGGTTTTATGAATACTTCTAACTTAATGACTCTCCTACTGACATGTATTATGAGTATTGACGTAGGTTTATACTCGTAAGCATCTTGTTAGTAATGGCTGTGATAATAAATGCTACGCCAGTAATGGTACGCGGAATTCAAATACGCATAATATATCCAATACTGGTTATTGAATTCTCGTATTCCAACGATACATCGTAAATGGAACTCAGATCGTAAGTCTCGATGGCAGTCTCATTTTAAGGAGCCATATTTTTTTCAATTTCCGTGCCAGCTAGGTAGTAAATAGTTCTATGCAGGTACACTAAATATAACTAAAGTCTACGACAATTACATACATACGTACAATATATGTATATTACACATCACGCATGACAACTATAAAGGAGTACAAAAAAATCATAAAACTCTAATTTGGATTCAGGTAACTTCTACTCATTGACATTCATACATCAAATTATTAGTATTATTATTATTATTATTATTAGTGTTTTACAGTGTGTGTGTTTTGAGAAAAACAGGACTAAAGGAAACTCAACTTAGTTATTTCATTAAGGTTATTCTAGTCTTTCATTATCAGAAAAAGACTACTGTTTTGTTAATTTTCGAAGCACTATACGTAAGATAAAGATAACAATCCATACCCATATGCAATTTAAAATGAGCCGCATGCACAGCCCTAATAAGTTACATTCTAGGATTAATTGGAAACACTATATTGTGAGTAGGTCCTAAGTCGCGTGATAAAACTGGTTACGGGCCGGTACATTGTTCATTATTCAAATTAGTGCGTGCAGCCACGTTTAAGTCTTGATTAGCCATGGGCCTAGTGCCTCTGAATTTATTAGGAACAGCTGATTGCGTCCAGCCTATCTAAATGATGAGGCTCCACTGGATAATGTAAAGGACAGAGATAAAAATTGTATTTTAATTTAGCTATCATGTTTGATGGAAATTTTATATAAGAATAGTTTTGAATTGTGTCCCTGGCACTACTTTGATAAATAACGAAGTTTTTTCATATAAATAATGTTCATTGATAGCTGTGGTTATATTCTTTTTAGTTGAAGCCGATGTATTGTGTGTTTTTTCAAAACTTTCTAATTCTTCGATATTTCAGTCGTTGTCTTTTTAAACGGTAGAGGAGTCGGTAAATGAACGGTTATACTATTCAATCAGTTACATCAGTTACAATATTACATAAAATATTGCATAATGTTACGCACATAGCAATCTACTAAGTATTCGGATACATGCATGTATCTTTAATACTTATTATCATCTCCAGTGAACTTATTAAACAAGCGGTTTTTATAATCGTTTCCCAGGTTAAACAAATCGTTCTATACCTTGTTATTACCTATGACTCATGCATCGTAAAAAGGCAATCAATCTAGACTCAATATCCTAAATCAATATAGTTAACTAATTCATTATGTAAGGAGATTCCCGCAACTACCAGGATAAGAGTGTTTATAAATCATCTTCGAAGTACATGGGACGTTCAATATAAAACAAATAGGCAGTTAATAGAGTTTCTAATCAAGTCTAAGCGATATAACGATTGTCCGATCCATTTATTAATAATTACTAAGTTGCTAACTTGATAGCTTAACCATTATAACATTTGCCACGTCTCTAAGGAAACTGGTAGAGTGACTCGGCTTAGTAAACAACATTATACTCCGACTAGTAATATATACTAAATAATGCGATATAAAATGATTATACAGTCACCGTGATAAACGTGCATTACGTTGTGTTTACAAATGTCTAAGAATATTGTTGTTGGTCATTTACATAAAGTTGTAGTAACTTTGTATACTGCGTTACTTGTTTGGGTTTGTATTGGCGGTGTTACATTATAAGGGTTTCTAATAAGTTACAATAGAAAAGTTGAAATAAGGTATGGTATGACAATAAAGGGTTGGACTTCTAGTGTAGGTTCTATAACCTATTTTCTCTTTAGATGCATAATGCTAAAAAGTGTATGCCATTTTAAACTTAAGCTAACGGCTGTGAAGCTACTTTTCAACGGAATATCGCCTACTAAGAAGGTTAGGGATGAGTCCATAGTCATACTTTATCGCCATACATTAATTTACATAAATTGCTTGATTGTAGATATATCTCTTCAGTAGTCTATTTAGTTTCAGACCTCGTTGAATATATTTTTAATTACTCTCAAAACTTCATAACGAAGATTAATAGCGAGGCTGACTTAAGCTTATTATATAACCGAGTTGCACGTGTATTCTTAATTTGAATCTAAGCGGGAGTCATTGGAACCCTTCACAATTCCGAATGTTAAAGTTACAACACACGAGCAGAGATCGTCGTGTTACTTAAAATCTAACTCTTGCAGCCTTGAAACCGTTTCGAGTAACGAAAAATGCCCATTATCCCCAATGGAATATTCCGAAGAATTTCCAAGTCGTTTTTAACCATTTGTTTTTTGTATTCCTAAACCCTTACCGCCACTCCAACGTGAATTTTGGATCTCGACGTTACTTTTGTGGACGGAACGTGACTTTTTCACCTATGTTGTGCCGTGTTTGTGTTTTTCTCGAACCGCAAACTTAGTGAGGACCCTATTCCGTACGAACAGAACCCAAAGCTTCGTTCAATCGCGAACTAATAGATCCATCTTAGGATTAATAATAATCGAAAATGTAAAGATAATTTGTGATAGCTTATATTTATATCCTAGCAAATAAATATTAAGCTCAATAGATATAATTAATATCTACATAAGCTACACGATTATAAAAACAGAATCAGGCGGCCATGCAATAATAATTTGTAGTAACCAATAAAACAGCTATATATGTCATAAACGTCTTTTTAAGACAGGTTTTCAAGCTAACCTTAGCAGGATAGGGTCCCCGCTAATAGTTCCAATAAACGACGATCAGTCACGAGGAAGTTGGGACCGGTTTGCCCCCTCCCTCTGCCACACCTCCGAAGGGCCGTCTACTATAATTACCTAAGGACCAGGCTCAAGCGCTAAATTTTGATTCTGGGTGTACGGTCTAAATTTAAACATGGTTATATGGCTGTACACGACTTTGTAGTATGCTGGATGGATTTTTTTAAATGATTATTAGTTTCAAATGGCTTACATCTAAAGATTACAACAGTATATAGTGGTTGGTTTTTCGAACTTTTAAATATACCAGTAAACAACAAACCTACATGTTTTATTAGATGATTTGGTTATATTATGTATTTAAAAGATTTAGATAGAAAGAGGGAAGTTAATGGACGTGAAGTGTAAGGTTAAGAAAGATGCTAAAAAGTAAGTTGATATAGAAGCTTAATATATTTTTACACTTTTAAGGTAAGCTAGTTTAAGGAGCCTGGTAGTGATCTCCAAAGTCGTATAGATAAAATTCGTGGCCAAATTCATTACACAGAACATTTATTAATCATAACACATAATGCTAAGTCCTGTAATATTTCACATGTTAGTAAATAAATCTTCCGGAAGCGATACGCCTTTACAACAAGCACGTCATAATACAGTGCTTACGCCGATTGCTTGTCGCTGACACTGTCGCTTTTGCTTTTGTTCCTGTGTTCACGCACTGAATCCCTTAGAATAGGCACAGATAGTCTGACTTACTAGGTAATTTCTAAAGACATTCAACGCAATACGTAAATGGGCTTGAAATATTCAATTATAATGCAGTTTATTAACTCCAATGCAAAGAGAGACTGTTAAACTTAATACCGCATACACAGCCCTTAATCGTGCTAGTCTGGATGTAAAAAGAATGCTAACTAGCTGCCATTCTTTCTAGCATGTCATAGGAGACGACTAAGGCACAAGGGGCAAATGGAATCAATGGGGCGATGAGCTAGCAAACTGTCACCAATGTTTCATATAACGTCACAACCCCAGGATTGTGTTTCCGAGGTAGTGTCCATCCCGAAAGCAAACAAGGATGTGAATGTATGTATGTAAGGATATTTTTTTTATATGACCTGTAAAAACCTATCAAATACCTAAGCTAAGTTAATTTAATATTTTTTCTAATGTTATAATATTAGAGTTTAAATACACAGTAAGTTAACAGATTAAATTATTTCTTTATACGTATACCATCTATAAAATATCAACTTGTCAACCAACTAATAAAAAATCAAGTAAATAAGATTAAGGTTAATATTTAACGTGCTGCGTAAATCTCCAAGTCGTTTCTAATCTAATCAGTATTTATTATTATGCATTGAATACACATATCAAACTCATTTCCCTAGCTAACCCTTCACCTTTATTACGTCAATTGTGCTATCGCTAACATTGCTATCGATTTCATTTCAAGCGAAAGTCTGATAGAGAGGGAATGCATTTGTATATGGAGGACATTAATCATACACTTACACTGATACATATGAGTATACATCAGATACATACATGTTTCCAGAGAACGGAACCTTCATAAATTCAATTTTAATATAAAAAATAGTTCAACTTCCAGGCGTTTCCTAAGTAAATGAATTTTATAAGGTAAGGTTTAGACTGAAGGTCATTCGGATATCCAATAGAGTAGAATTGAATGTATTAAAATAATACAGAGGAATATATATGTATTAAAAAAAAACCAGAAAAGTAGCATCTAAAATACTCATTTGATAAATTAAGTGGTGTTCGGAATCCTTGCTTATGTTGACTTTAATTTTAGGTTGTGGTCTAACAGCAATAGTAAGGAAACAATTCTGTAATATTTGCCAGTTCTTATAATAAAAAAAATTGGGGTTCCATGTAAGCCGTTCCATTAGAGATAACAACGTGCTGTGAAGCGTCGAGAAAAGATATTCGTACCCAATAGTATTTGTTACTTTTGCATATCCTTGGAGACATGTTGCGGGTTTCTTCCTGGTTAATTTTGGGACGTCATTGTGTCCTAAACAAAACAAAATCACAAAGCAATAATCAGCTTAAGAATAAAAGTGCCGTATAGATTTAAGCAAGACGTAAGGAATTTAAGCCTTTTCTATGAAACATTTTCAAGGAATTTATTCAGAAGGCTGTCTAGGAAGTTACCTGGTATTTTGTGGCCGTAGTAAACCCTCAGATTGAGTGTTATGGGCGTAATAAGAGCCTCTTATTATACGTAGGACAGCTAGGAGGTACGAACTGGTGACATTACGGGCAAAGAGCTAAGAAACGAGTTTTACCACTCTGTCTTTGGCTGGAAAATTCCATTATTAAGAAAATCAAGCTTGTTTTGTTACATAAATTTGATTTGATTGAGATATTAAATATGCATATTGGTAGTTATTTTGGCTCAGCTGAGAAAAACATGTCAGGTTAGTCTCGTCTGTAACGTAACGAGATACCTAAATAGTTATAACCAGAAATAATTAACATTTTCGTGTTAATGACTTTTGCAATAAGTCAATTTATGAACATATAAAGATGTGCGTTATTAATACCAGTAATTGACAATTTGGCTCATTGTTTCCAACCAAACCTTCGGGGTTCGATTCTCGGTTAGAACATCTCTAGGTAACAATAGTCATCGGGACAGAGCGTATATGTAAAAACTTATTCTTATAATACGACTGTCTACGAACGAGGTTTGGAGTATATCTGGTACAAATATAAGTTAAATATACTGAGATCGAAAAAACGCACAACAATAAACCAGTTTCAGTAAATTTAGAATATCGAAAAATTTTGCCCAAAAATAACTATTAAAGACATAATTACGATATCCCTGATGCATGTACACTCATAATAAAATCGCGTGTATCGATATACTAATTATCGATATGCAAATTACTTGGCTATTTATCTATGAACACTCCAATATCTCTTGCAGGGTCATATGAGGTCTTTTATCACTTCAATTGTTATATAATTGCATTTATAAGAGCAACAATGGCTGTTCATTTCGCAATCATAGTTTAATAACCACGTATTGTTAATAATATGTTTAGCACTTTGGTTAATAATGGAGTTCGAAGTAAAATAATAGCTTTTAAGGCTTTTAAAGCAAGCGATGCTTTGTTGCCTTTTATTGTGCTGGTTGGGTTAGTTGTGTTAGTTGGCAGAAGCAATACCCAACGCTTACAGTTTTTCAGCTAATAATAATAGTGGCTAACATATTATTTAAGTTACAATTTACTTACTCTGTTTCTCTCTCTTTTTTATATTAATCTAGATAATCTTCCCATATTGTAAATAAAGAAATTGGTTTCATCCAAATGAGTAATCTCTAGATTATCATTACAGTCAGCACAAGCTTATTTGTATATTATACTTTATACTCCAATTCTCTTATTACAATTTATGGTTATGAGTTACTTAAATCTGTTTTACATGATGCAACTTAAAAAGCATTCTTGTAGCGTGCCATATAAACCTACCTATCACTTCTACTGTTACATATAGAGTCTAGAACTTAGATGTTATTCTAATTGTACTTATTACCAAAAGTGTTCTGGCATACGAGGACGGGCTCGCAATTTAACCGCCTTAGGCTTGCGCTGTAAGCTCTCATGATTCAATTCAAGTCACTCGTTCAACACGCATGCCACGATTTTTATAATGATACTTCTTAATATTTTAAATCACTTCCAGTCAACACTTAATATATATAGTACTTGAAACTCCGATACCAAAATATAGTTTTAAAAGGTTAATATTATATTATATTATATACCTAATATTATACATCATAATGATTTAGTCTAAATGCCATGTACTAAAAGGTAACATATACGCTGAGTCTATTTTATGTTAGCTAGTATAATTGATAAAACTTCATTTAATTTTCTTTTGAAACAATACTAAACATCAAGCAATATTAAAACACAATAATAAATCAGTCAAGAATATTTTATGATGGATGTAAACGTTGGCCAAGCAAACGTACTCGTAAACATAAGCCAATCTTTATTGAAAACTGTAAACAAGAGTTGCGTTTTTTTTATTTTTATGCTTATAAACTATATGTTTGCCGGACCAAAATGATAGGTTAACCGAAACAGGCCTGCAGCGAAAACCGTTCCAACAATAACGCGGTTTGTAATGTGGTCGTTGTGTACGAGGGTGACCTTGTAGAGACGTGATCATCTCGGAGCCATGATCCTGTCTAGAACTCGTATGAACGAAAGGGACCACTCAAGGACTTGGTAACAGTAATGTAGATTGTCTTATTGGTTGACTCATTATAATTTTCGCCAGGTGCACGCTGTATAACGTAAATATTGTTGGTACTCCTTTCAAGGCGAGATCTGACTGTTTATATGGCGAGTGAACAACTTGCTTCCACGAAAGTATTTTTATGTGTGCAGATATGCGCACCTGCTGTTTATGTGTATTTATTTATATCCATTCGATCTCTTCTAAAGTGATAGGAATCGATATTGCGATTTTTATGACCATCGCCTTATTAGACGATTTTACGGCCACGTAAAATGTTTTAATATAAAAGTTCGGTTACATTTAGTTTAACATTACTTTTCAGCCACAAGAAAACAACATTATATGTCATAACTGGAGACAGGCTGGTAAAAACTGTACCTTTCAAATAGTCTTAAAACATTTACCAATTTAACTATGGTAACCCGAAAAGTATTTTAGTATGTTGTATCAATATATAACAGGATCACAAAACGTTTGTAATATACATAATTATATTCCATTCTGATTCAGCAACCAAGTACTATTTCAAAAAACTGATTCCTAAAGCCAAAATGTTTCTAAAATCTTCGAACTTGAACCGTCTACCCTATACTTTTAAATTATGTATAACTTTTCCCATACCTCTCTTTACTCAGTTATCTACCATCTCGGCAATTATGCATTCTAGCTGTTTTTTCCTCCCGGACCAGTTCAGCCCAGCTGCATCATTTGAGTAATAAACAGATTACTCCACAGAGTAATAGCGTATCCTGACGCCCGTGTGTCTCGTTTTACTCGTTTCTCTAACCCAACACAACAAGAGAAGTTCTTATAAGTGTAGTCTAACCGCACTAACAGGACTTCGCCTCACTACGTTTAGGGCTTCGATAAAATTAACTTTACTGAGTATTGTATGGGTATAGGCCAGTATATACCCACCGCACAATGTCGGAATATGTGTGTACTAGAACTTACACTTTGTTGTGGACGTGATATGACGAGATGGCTTTTGCACGTGTTGGTTTTGAACTTGATTTATAGGTAGTAAATGGAAGAAAATCTGTGATGCTTTTGTAAAGGCAATAAGTTGCTATTATTTTAATAAAATAATAGGAAAACAAAATGGCAATCTTGAAATAATATGACGAATCAGAGTGTTTTAGTGAGATGATAAATGTATCGACATGTATGTATACCAATCATACATACATTTTGTTGTAATTTCTTTATTTTATATTCATAAAGGATATCAATTTTAATCGTTTAGATGTTATAAATTAAAATTCAGGAGTCTTTATTCAGGAATAAAGGAATTGCATAAAAGTTAATTTCCATAAACAGCCGTATGAATGCAAAATAAAACTTATTAACCAGCCATTACTCATCAGTACATGAAGTCTGCATACCATGTGGTCTCGTAATAAATTCTGCTTCCAGTAAACCTCTAATAACAATTTTCACGCAGTTGCATATAAAATGATCGAAAACAAGTCAAACCAGCATGCGTAAGACCTATTAATCTAAGTAATGAAGCGTGCACTAATTGCGAAAGAACTAGAATATACTGTTAGTGAGCCAATAAACCTGTTTTTGACTTATT
This sequence comes from Leucoptera coffeella, assembly GCA_030578115.1. NCBI lineage: Eukaryota > Metazoa > Arthropoda > Insecta > Lepidoptera > Lyonetiidae > Leucoptera > Leucoptera coffeella. Next base: position 9,861 of record JAMBLF010000649.1, on the reverse strand, counting down.
ATCAAACTCTGACGATCACTCAATATATCGGAAGGAAGGAAACTTGGTGCAGTGATTCATCCTCTGAATATAAGTTATACATATTGTACATGCATGAGTTATACGTAATCACTATTTCGTTTCACGTTATTAGAAAATGCAATGGTAAGAAAAATATATGCAACTTATCAATCTGTGAAGTGTGATTCATCCGATTTAATAAATTAAAAACTAGAACTTTAGCATGACTAATTAAGAGTATAAAAACATGTCCTTAATATTAAATACATATGAAGCGTTTTTACGTTGACTTAAATTGGTCTAATTATAATTTTAGTTTCAGTGTCAGGTCTGGAAATAGTATAAAAGAGCCGTAATAAAACCTTTATGGTCAGCATCACATGGCCCCAACATAAAACTAACGGAAAGGCTACAAAAGGATCTAATTATCCCGTGATGAACTCATGGGAACACATGTTTTGGAGGTTATCATTCATATATGTATATATAGCTCTTCCTAACGTAGAGTCAAGTTGTGAAAAGGATGAATAGGGTCATGAAGGAACCCCAAACACACATTTATATGGTTTAGTATTTTTATATGGTTTACTGCCTCTTATTTTAAGTAACTTATCATGATACATAATAAAATAAAAAGTAATAGATAATAATAAATATTATTATTATTACATATGTAATTATTTATGTGAAATGTGATAAATCCACCTTATTGTACACTCTTTTATTCCTGCTTTGAAGAGAAACTATGATATAAAATATGATATAATATGATATATGAATAAAATATGATATGATATATTGGCATGTTTTACATTCAACCTTTATTAATTATCAATACGAAATAAACTAAACTGTTACAATAAATGTATTATATAAGTATATACATAGAAGAACAATAAAAAAATCAGTGGTCGTGTATACTGTGATGATTATAACATGTATAAAAAGTATGTTTATAATTTGAGTAATCTAACTATGACGAAATCAATATTATTAGCTAATAGTTAATTTGCTATGAACACGTGAACATGTATGTGTAATTCAACCGTTTGCATATTCATTAATATCAAATAACTGACTGACTTTTATCTATTATAGATACGTCTAGATAGAATCTAGTTTGTTGATAACAGTTTAGTTCTATATTACAAAACAAATAATGGTAACTATTGATTGGCAACACCATTTTTTTCTATTGCAAAACAGTAAAAATAAAACGGATAATTAGGAAAAAAATGATAATTATTATGCTCCACTGCACTTCATATAAAAGTAAAATTTTCTTTCTGAATCCTACACATGTATCCTTGTCTTTAAGAAATCTATAATTAGTTTTAATATCTATGATTTTCAATTGTTGAAGAACCGAACCCCAAATTAAAAAAAAATGTGATTTCAAGTATTATACAAGAGTTTTCAATGAATATCAAACATTTATTAATGTACAAATGTTAACAATTCCACTCACAATCAACCACTAACCGTTACAATTAGAAAAAGAAATCCGATACATATTTTGGCATGTAACACAAACATTTCTTTGCCATTGTATTTGTTGTAACTAACGTAATGACACTATCATTGATTGTCTTCCCACATACCATAATGTCATGGTCAGCTATGGAACAATAGTGCATGGCAAAGCGTCGTATTCATACATCGCTAGATCGTCAGGTATCACCATTTGAAATACGAAGAATTTGAATGTTCAAATTCTGCATACATGTATTAGATTGTCTTTTGTTCTCGCATACTACAGTATAATTTATTTTTATTAATTTTAAATTCATCGTTAAGGTAAGTTTACGGCAACTTAGAATTGAAGAACATGTTATTTTCTTAGTGCTAGAAACAAGAAAAGCAACAGTCGGAAGCTAGTATAATGACTACAACATGCAAGTTCTGTGTTCACGTAATATCGATATTAGTTAATGAGTTCGTAATACTGCATAATACGAGTTAACTTATTGTGTAATCTACAAATAACGGGATTACGTTAGTGTTATGTGGGTAATCAGTTGCATTATTGATTTGAAGTAACAAAGAGTTCTGGTCACGTCACATATCAACTTTAATAAGAATAATGATAATAGATTAATAAGGTGACTATCGAATATATCTATTTATATAATCTACTTTGTGACAGTTTATATGAAAAGAGAGTATTATCTTTATAGATTCGATCATTAATTTAGACTTGATGAATTTAGACACTGTAATCCAGAGAATTAAACTTGGTTTAAACAAAATTAGTACAATAATCGTCTGTATGTGCTTCAGCATACTAGTTACAGTCGAGTCTAGAATTTTACAGGGTACGCTAATGATGGATAGCAGCATCAAGATCTGTATTAAGAGTAATACTATAACGTATTATATACCTACAAAGTTACGTAAAGGAACTATACTATTTCTGCCAGGAAGTTATTACAACACGATCCCGTTCAGTTAAAACTGTACGCGATTAATTCGCTCGATCTCAAACCAGTTAATGAGTTATGTACCGTAAACATAAGTATTTGTAACGCAATTATTGCACAATTACAAATACAGTCATACAAAGCACTTTAATCCTTATTAACACATAGGAAACTGAAAACTAGGAAGAGCTATACAAAGGTTTTCGAAGCATTTTAGCAACTTCCTCTATGACTGCAGACTTCCTGTCGTGCAACCTAATCTTCCTGTATGAATGGTTGCTAAGATAATTTGTACCTAGCAAAACGTCATTTGCATTTGTCTTTCATCACTGTAATTGGAACTAAACTGTAACTTCATTTAGGATTAATGTAAAATAGGAATAAAAATGTTTGTCTAATAAATATCTGTATCTGTCCTAGTTATGTATTTTCGAAGATAAATCATATTTTCTTTTCTTTAAAAATGACGCGAAAGTGGTTTATCAGGATCGGGACAGATGGTAATACGTGATCTCTACGTACTTCTTTATAGGAAAACAGGAGTCACGTGTATGTATAAATCATATGCCAAACAAATATGGCTATAAAATAATTGTCTGCTATCTCTTAAACACTCCTACATGCCAGTGTACAAAATTTAAGAGTTATTCAAGTAATAAACATACCACTATATGTTTCAGGTATATCCGTGAAATTTAGTAGGCAAAAGTACTAACGTTACGTTATAAGTTTAATCAGCTAGCAATATGACAAATCCATTTGCCAAGCTGCTCACGTAACGGCAAAGTGGGTTACTTAATCACGCCCAGTGGCTTAAGACTTGCTAAACCAACGTTTCATTTCACATTTGATAAGCTATCGGCCACACCACCTAATTCAGCCAGTGTTAATATTATTTCCGTAATTCATAGATAAATAGTTAAAGATACGAGAGTGTATTTCGATATAGAAATGGCCTTTAGATAAAATATGATATTATTTCATGTGGAGGATCTCTAAGTCTTAGTAAGAATGTACAAAAACATTCATTGAATAAATGCATACAGAGTACTTACATATTTGGGGTGGCTTAACCTCGGACACCATAAATATTGTTGATTATTATCTACGTAAAGGCTTCAATATGAAATTTATATTAATAAAGCTCCAGCTAGTTAGTTATAGTATATGCATTGACAAAAGAGGCATTAATATAAAATTCTACTTACTTTAGTCATAATTGAATCTAAGTTCGCGACGTAGGCAATAACCAGCACCTGTTCACAATGACGCTTAACCACTAATATCAAAGGATACTGACTGTTAGGGCTGCGATACACTTATTCTAATATTAGATTGGCTAAGAGCATATCTATGTATGTATAGCATGTATCTACATTTGGCCTTTGCAATTATGTCAACGTTAGTCATCCTGAGTTACCAGCGACTTCAAGTATGCTTTCTATTTTAGGGATTAGCAGCATGAAACGAAGTATAGCGACTTGAGTGTTGATTAAACCCTTGAATAGTACAGTGCTCTTGAAGTCATTATCAAAACAGTTAATGGACAGAACACGAGCAAATGTTGTTCGGTCCGATTCACTTTGTTTGAATTTAGGCTTCGAATCCATTCATTTAAAGACTGGTACTCTTGAAGTGTTGAAGGTCAATCCTATCTAAACAAATTAAGAATAAGATTTTTTCTACGATAGCTACTACAATTATCGTGCTACCTACCACAAGATTGAATTTTGAAATCTGATAAATTATACATACTTATGAAAGCATCTTGATGGAATAGGTCGAAATTACTCATATAACGAGGCGTTTTCACAAGAGATTCAATAGTTTTCTGTTTCTGAATTCTTGACATATAAAAGATTATACACAAAAATATTCTATATTGAACAAATAAAAGAGTTAAAACCTTATATTCTTTCTCATTTCCTACCTAATTGTGGAAGACAGGACCTGGAAATGTATCTATTTATCTTAACTAATCACAATTAATTTCAATTAGGCATACCAAGTGCATCGAAATACTTGCCTTAAACGTACACAACGTATAGGACGTATAATGACGAACGACAAGACGTGAGTAGGAAGGGAAAGACTAGCGAATAATAACCCGGCAGTGTTTGGGAGGTCACTACCGCATGCTCGAGGTAATCGAGAAGTGCCCTTTTAAAACTATTCGCATTACCATAAACGGAATTGATTAATGTCCTTTTTTAGGGTACCTCTCTCCGCAACGAGTGAATGGTGGTAAAATATTTTCTTTTGTACTGTTTATGGCAGAAATTTAATGTGAATGTTGTTCTTTATGGAACTAACCTTCACGTTGGTAGCTGACTATCTCTTCATATGTGGCCAAAGGTCTTTGTAGATACAACAATGAGACTTGATCTTTAACTACTAAAATAGTTAATGGTAGTGAAACTTATGATTGTAATTGTTAAAAAAATCTTCATTGATGACGTAACTCTTAAAAGAACATTGCCTTGATAGTTTTAACACCTTATTTATTTTGAATGCCTTAATTTACTTATTGCAAGTAGACTAATAGACGCCATTAATCTGTAAAACGGAAATTTCGATAAATGCATCTAAATTTAATACCTACTCGTAAGTTCGATTCTCAAACGATATATACCTAAATTATTTTGCTATTTAATCTAGTCGATAGTAAGATGTGGATATTACTGGCGAAGTCCCCTTTTGGTATAGTAATGAGACATAATTATAGACTACACAAAATTTGTAACTTTCCTCAAAAGTGTTTGGAGACTAGATGTTATAAAATTTTAAATTATGCCTATAAATAATTAAAATTTGTGAAAAGCACAAACTTTAAAAATAAAAGGAAGTCACGTGTTTTAAACTAGACGGTAATTAAAAAAATTGATTTCGTTCATACAATGGCAGGATTAACACCAATTCACTATTGATTGATTGCATTGTAACTGGCAGTAAAAGTTTAATAAATTCGCTCAAATCGCGAACTGTATCAAATGTTTACTTACACTTTCCAATAAAAGTGAACAATGGAAACTGTACCTATCGATATCGTAAAAACTAATTGGCACTAACACTCCATTTAATGTCATTAAATCCAACATTCGTTAGAAACAATGTGCCGTAGTAATCGAAGTTTTATTTACACACATAAACTGTATATCCGTCCTAGCATACCCTTATGCTGATATCAAGTGATATTAGTTCTCTTTATTTAACACTAGGCATGATAAAATTTTGTAAGTACACGGAAAAATATATCTGTGAATTCAGCCAATACCATCATTGGTAGGATGTAATGTGTATTTATGTATTACTTACCTACATGATCTTGGATGAAGTTTTATAACCAAAGAGATCCGTAACCAGCGTCTAGTCAGTGCAGCACAAACTATAAACATTTAGAAAAATAATATACGTATAAAATAGTCTCATGTCCAATCTTTGTTTTCCATACATTAACGTCATCACGACCTACGGTAGGTATTTATGCTCAAAACTGAAAGAAGATATTCTCCCTTGGAGATTCTGTCCACCCAGTATGATATGTATTAAAGAACCTTAATATGTATGTATGAATGTGAGTCGGTAGTAGTCAGGGAAGTAAAAAGAATGCTAACTAGCTGCCGTTCTTCCCGGGGTATCGTATGAAGCGACTTAGGGACTAGGGATGAAAGGGATCTATTGGGCGATTGGCTAGCTACCTGTCTCCAATGGTCCATGTAATATAACGGCCGCAATATTCATGCTAAAAGTGACCTAGGAAATATCGTATCTCCAAGGTTCTGTCCACCCAGAAAGGGATTAAAGAACCTTAATATATATGTATGTATGTGAGTACGTAATATTCACATCACCGGCTCGCAAACGTGACCAAAATATGAAATACTGCTTCATAAGTTATTCACTTGAGCCTTGTTATCGTGTTACAAACCAATTCCCATGAGACATTGTTTTGCAAGTAAGCGAACGCTGCTTAGCTGCAATTCTGCATATATGGGTCAGTTAGGACGTCAACAAATAGATTGTACTAGAAAGATAATAATATAGGTGCTTGGATATAGAGAATTTATTGTAGTTAAATGACATAAATAAAAGTTTTATTAAAACTTCTCATAATATAATCATAGGATGAACTTTTCCAATGAGTCACAGGCATATTACTAAATGTACTTACTGAAAATATGGTGTATTATACTTGTCTATTTCATAATATACTCCCGTCCTCAAAACCTCAAAGATACAAAATCTCATTCCTCCGTCATCTCAAAGCATTGCTACATAGTTATACATACTATACCTAGTAGGTATGTGTTTTTAACTCAATAAGTGATTTTATGATCCTTACATGAAAAAAATATTGTAACTAATACCTACACAACTACGAGTATACCTACCTATAATAAAACTTAGGCACAAAAGACCTATTATCTCAATAACGTCTGAATAAATTTATAAGATAGTTTGTAGTCTGGTGCTTACGGTGGCAAAACCTCACATAACAATCGGGATATTCATAAATTATGTTAATTAACATGTTTATTTGGTAGAATGAATGAACCCAATATTGTCATCGAACTGGATCTTATCGTTTCTATAGATTCTCGGAATTATTTTGGGTAGTCGATATTGATTGGTTGCTTTTGTTCTTTTTTCCTTTTATAATTAGCATTTCAAAGTGAAAGATTATTACAGATATATTTTTGAGAAAAAAAGCACTTATTTGTCTATGCCTCAAGAAGGGGAGAGAACGAAGAGATCTAATAACCGTCTTGTAATTGGTCATGTTTTGTGGCGAAGATGAAATACCTATCTACCTATTGAGTAGGTATATTTAATTGAAGAAAATTTTTTTTTCATGATAAATGTAACTACATGTGATATGTTTGGTTTGAAGGTGTTTATGTATTATTTAATTGTTTTTCGTGTTAAAGTATAAAATAATTAAATGTCAATCACTAACTAAAAATCTTTTATCATTGTACAAACGAGTTATTACATTAAAACCAAAAACTAATGGGGTGGTTACAAGGGTTAGAGAAAAGTCCCGCCCTGACAAATGACAACGCAGACACGACAAAAGCCGAGTCCAAAATAATTTTAAAGACGAGCGAATCTCAAAACAGCTCGAAAACGCATTTGATTTGACAACAAAAACGAAGGGTCGGTATTGGTTCGTTGTGGACGCGCTCTCGCAGCCTAGTCGTCGCTCGCGGAGTAAAATATCAATTCAGTACGCGACTAAGCGTGATACGGAATGAACGTGTGGTGTGTTTTGCGCGAGTCTTGACTCAGCGATTAACTTTTTGCGATTTGAACCGCCAGAAGCAATCAAGTTTTGGAGTATCAAGTCGGATTAGTACACGATTCAGAATAAATTTGAAGGACTGTCAGCGCAGAATTCAGACCAAAACTGTGAATTTCCGTATAGACGCAAAAATAGTGAAAGATAAAAACTTCGAAACAAAGAACTATATTTTGCACAATTTCGTTGAGTTGCGAAATTTGTGTTCAGAAAATACTGCTTAGTGATTAGCTACAAACTTTTTGGCTTTTTGTAAAAATTAAAAAAAAACAAACTCAGCGTCCGCGGTTTCCGCGTCCTAATTGTTTTTCGCTCATAAAATCGGTTCCTACAAATCGGAGATAAATAAATGATTTTATAATCAAACTAATCATAAATTATTTGGTACGTCCAATTTTTTAAAACATTTATTGGAACCTAATCTAATAAAAGTGAAAGTTCGTTGAACTCGGTCGAGTTTCAGTGATAAGTTTTAAATCGGCGAAAACGCAAGTTTATTAGTAATTAATCTGGAATAATATATTGGAATTGGCCTCCATGATGTCTACAGCGATAATGCCTCAGTCGGCAATGTACGATATTGGTGATCTATTTATGAAGGTACGTTTCTTGATTATTTAACTGTATTTTTATTTAACTGCCTACATATTTCATACTATTGTAAAACTGTAAATTTTTATTGCTAGTTACATTTTTGAACATGTTAGGAGTGCAAGTCTTTGGCCGGATATTTAGTTCATTATAACAAAAAAATGAGATGTGTCCCATTCATCTTGAATCTATTAGGTTTTACAGTAATTCCAAAAACAATGGTAAGTTATTTCTTTATCATAAAATTTCAATGGGATCCAGTAAATTAATCATGTAGGTTATATTTTCATTGTATGTAAAATGCTTAGCAATAACCTATAAGATTATCTACCTATTCTAATTAAATATCTATTTTCGAAATATGTTTTGAATGCCAGTATATGCTTATACATAAAATTAAAACTTACAAAATACTTATGTACCTCCATTCCACTAATATTTTAATGAAGTAATCGTAATGAATATCTAGTCCCATATCCGTTAATGGCATAAATATTTTTTAATTATTCATTGTTTCTTTGAAAACATATTATGTCAAGTTGTCAAACATTGAGTACCTACACGTAAGTAGACATAACTACTAAGTTTTGGATAATGTTCTATGGTTTTTATCATTTGTAAGAAATTTCGTTTAAAAACCATGTTAATTAATGTAGCTTCCTCAGCTTAAATTGACATATAAATGGTTTCTCAGTATTCATGTGTTTGAGAACAAAATACTTCAAATACAATACAAACTTATTTTATATCTAAAGTACTCTATATTAAAGGAATAGGAACTTGTTCCTTGATCCATATTAGAGAAAAAGTTTATCTCAGCTCACTTACATCAGCCGTTATAGTTAGTGCCTATAGGCGGCTAGATGCTTCCTATCTCGCCGCGTATTGTGCGATACCACACGCCTATGCATTTACAAATAACGAGTAAACAAGCGAGTCCTCTTAAAAGGCAAGTCGTGTTTTTATCTTCATACTAAGTAGTCGAGTCAATGTACCACCGTAATTACACTGGTACCAGCATGTTACGGAAAATAACTAAAACCAGTCCCAGGCCAGGGTGCAGTTGATACGTGCGTGAAGTTGTTAAAACGAGGATAATGCATAATAAAATTGCTTTACTATTACTGTGTAGTGTGCAGGACATCATAGCACTTATGTATTTTATCGAAACTCATTTGAAAACCAAGAGCCTGTTTCAAAAACATTATCTATTTTTATCAGGAAATGACTGCTAAAATAATTTTACAATGTAGCATTAATTAAGCAGCATTATTTCTCTATTAATAATACATTATTTGTCATTGTCTTTTATATTAATAATCTCGAATTAAACCTATGGATCTTACAACTAATCCAAGGTGTTTATTGATTATGATTAGAATTACCAATCGTCATAGGTATAAATATATCAGTAAGTAAATGTTGTAAGAACCTACCTAAAAAATAAGCATATTATTAATCATTACACTTCCTGAATAAAAATTAGCTCATAAATTAGTTGACTCACGACTTTTGTCTCCGAGACCTTTTTACGTATTCAAACTTGCTAAT